>CM030899.1:4425677-4855677 GCA_018136845.1 Heterotis niloticus
CATCTGGCCTACTTCAAAAAGATCCCAAAATTCAACTGCATACAGGATTCAAGTAGGTCAACAATTGTGGAGTACAAATAAGGGCAGATATGATTGCATCAAGTAAGTGTGGCCTAGTAGAAATGGTGGCTCTCCTAAGCCTTGGGGGGGGTGTCCACCAGGCTGAAAGAAGACAGCGCCTATGCATTACACACTGTGACGTTACAGGCCGAATGAAAGCACTGGTGCCTGAGAGGATTAGGCGCGTCTGCTGGCACCTCCCACTCCACGTCACATGCTGCCGGGTGCTGCTGTTATTTTCAGGGATTCCTTCATCTCAAGGTCATCGTGCAGCGCTGCACGCTGAGCGTACACACAGCAGGCAGAATCTTTCCCCTTCTGCTGGGTAGCAGCAGAGGCAACAACATAGCTGAGCACGGGTTCTCTAATGGGAGTTACACTGATATTAAAGTCTCCTTCCGTATACGAGTATATAAAAATGACATTAACATTCCAGAATAACATTCCCCATGCTTGCCTGAAGTTCGATGCTTTTGAGTGAGTGAAAGAGACTTAGTCTGTAATGTAAAAAGTGTGACATTTAACTGAAATGTTCTCAGATGTCGACAGAAGAGATCAAGCCACAATGCCATGATGACAAACTCATTACGAAAGAGAGGCCTCTTGCTGAGCCCCAGGTTGCACATGTACACAGCGCTGGATCCATTCAACTCTACCCTTGAGTACTTAATAAATGTCTGACTTTGTTACAAAATCATTCGTTTTTGCATGACCTGATCTTCTCCAATGATGAAAGATTTATAGGATTCTGTCCCAGGCTTGGTGGCATATCTGTGAAATCTTGTACTTCTGCTTATTTATATCACTTCCTCATTAGCATTCTGTTCTTGCAAAAGGCAATGTAATTCTACCCTGCTAGTACACTACTTGGCATTTGCTCTACATTTTTTATAACTCTAAATCACCTAATTTTTATGAGCTTTTGATGCACTAGAATAACTGCAATTTAAGTGGGAATATGCTTAAAATGTCAATTAAAATAAATTGTGGTGATATTCTAAGATAACTCAGCTGAAGGAACCCTCTGCCAAGCTTCCCACAGGTATACAGTGCATGAAAGATTTTGCTACTGACTTCCACAAAAGAAAATTAAGGCATTCAACTACTGTTTAACAGCATCTATCCAACAAGTACAATGAGATAGATAGCAATGTTCCAAGACACCCCCCCCCCCCCCAACTGTAGTAAAAGCATCCAAAAATCTATGTTGATCCCTCCCCTTCCAACTGATACAAAGACACAAGATTACTACGCAGGCTCTACTGTGCCTAACAAATGCAAGGCTAATCCTCTGGGGCTTCAACCACAAAGCCTCTAACAAGTAAACCAGACCTCTACTTATCCTGCTTAGAGAAATATTTAATTGCCCGGTCTATTTCACCTCAAAAGGCTAACCTTCGGCTATGGTGAGGAGACATGCAGCAAACACGTACCTGTCCTTTCCTGTTCACCCCAATGATCCCAGCAGTAGCCTCGTGGGGTGCTGTGACAAAGATGGTTTCGCCGCTGATCCGGTTCATATAGATGCAGGTGCCGGTCTCGAGGTCATACAGGTGGATGTATCCGTATTTGGTGATGAGAAATACAACATCTTGCTTTGAGCTTACCTATACAAGCAGAATTGGAAAAAAGATCTGTACAACCTCGCAGATGTCAATTAGTTCAAGTAAACACATTTAGTAAACAAAAGCACAAATAATCATATATCAAATACATTGGAACCCAAGAGGACTCATTTCATATTTGAAAGCCTTTTGAGAAGAAGACTAGGACTATAATGGAATACCTGCATTGCAACAGGGAAGTCATTCTGGGCCTCAGGTGGAAAGAACACATCAACTGCTTTCTTAGGAAAAGGTTGATTCCCCGTAGGAGGAGCCCCCACTTCAATGATGTGCAGCTGGACAAGATGAACAGGGACTTATCAGTGTCAGCAGAGTTGGCGTGTGCCAACATTCCCTGAAAAGAAGCCGCAGCCCCGACCCTCCCTACGCTTAGCTGGTACCTTTCCTCCGGCCTGACCACGGACAGCAAAGCAGAAGAGTGTAGACTCTTCAGCATTCCCCTCCATTTTGAATTGCGCGAACGCTGCTGCATGGCCCTCAATTGGCTGGGACACCTTTCTGTCCACTGAGTAGAGCTGCATTGCACCAACAACGCGGTTTTGCTAAAATTTAAAAAATAAAAAAAAAAGTTGTAATGATTATTTCTGGCCAAGAATTTTATACGAAAAAGTATCTAGTATCTACGTCTCCAAAAAATCCATCATGAAACTACGTACTTGTGCTGAAATGCCAATCAGAAGCAGCCACTTCTGCTTGGCATCAGTGCGGTAGTTGATTATCTGACAACCAGCCAGACTTGAGTGGCGGTCAAAAACTTTGACTGGCTGGGAGTCTCCTTCCATGCTCCAGTGATACACAGCGTTGTCTGTGACCAGTGCCACCGTGTTGAGAGAGATCCACTTCCAGAAAGTGACATCCTCTGTCATGGTGTGGGCCTTCATCTTGCTCTTCATCTCAATGTTGAAGATCTGGAGAGTTTTTGATGCTGCAAATTTACAGAAATGCAAGGATATGAGCGGCAGCCGCAGTGAGCAAACTGAAGCAATGCAACATTCATACCCCACGCACACAGACATGACTTGAGGAGCAACACTGTGAATACCAAATTTCACTTGAATACCAAGAGTCAAGGTAGAAATATTGGTAAGCATGGGTTTCGGTGTATCAGGCAATACACCGTGACGTCATATAGATTAAAATAAATAAATAAATAAAACTCACAGGAAATGTTTACAAAACAACCAAGTCCTGAAGATCTGCATTCAGGTAAATACAGTTACAGGGAGGAAACAACAGGAAAACTCATTTTGGGAATAGTAGAATTCCAAGCTAAAGTCACAAATGGACACTAATAAACAGCTACAACACATTTACTAAACAAAATACCTTTAGGTTTGCAATTCATGCTTGTAATACTTTTTGTGACAATATTTTAAAATAGCCACTTCTATAATTTTTGCAATCCTTATCAACTAAACAGTCTAAAAAGGGAATAAGGCACTTACCTGAAGTTTCAAAAAAATTTTGGGTGACTTGATTATGTTTTGATCAACAAGCAACAGATTGGTTGCTGGTAGAAATCATGAAAATTTCAGTGGTCAAACTTCAAAGCTTTGCAGCTCACTATCATCTCCCTTTATTTTTTCATTGAGCTGTTGCCGAACCACCATAATTCACCAAATAAGCATAGTAATTTGATGTATAACTGATTTTCAAAACAAATGCTGCTCTTTTCCCTGTATAAACGTATCTGATGCATCTCTCCAGGTCATTTGTTTACTGTGGTCATTGCAAACCTCCAAACAAAACTAAAGGAGTGTTGGGGCAGGAGGGAAAATTGGCATCTGAATGCAGATTTGAGAGGTAAAGGTATTATGACACATACAAACACCATCACAGGGATGAAAATTGGCTCAAATTAGGATCCCTTCATTTTGGAATTTGGTTATTAAGCCACATTAGATCAGTAGAGCATATTACAGTTGAAAATATGCTGGCAAAATTAAAGGTAACCTAGAGATTTGACAACCTGCTCAATTTTACTTATCAAATTCAAATTTAAAAAAAACCTCATCCACCCCCTGCCCACATCAGCCAGCCATAATTTTTGTAAATATGGAAGTAAACTGAAACATATAGCATTAAACTGTTTTGGAGAAGCACTACAGCATAATTCAACACAGGGTTTGATACAACTATGCAACTTCTAGAGCTGCAGCAAAGATGATATCAAACGTAATACTACTGTACTGAACTAAACAAGCTTATTTGCCAAAATTTATATACATATATATATACAAATTATGGTTCAGCAAAATTAAAAGATATAACACAGCTGCTTTCAGCTACACTACCATTATTCAGAACCAATAGGAAAACCAGAAGAATAATAGCACAATTAAGCTAGGTAAAAACAAGCAATCCACCCTTCCCTTCTGTAACAATACAGAAATCACAACATTTGTACAAAGACAAAAGCATCCAATTGGCAAGCAATATAAATCACCATAAAGGAGAATTTGATTTGTGTGCATTTCCATCCCCAGATACCAAAATCACATTGAGAAAAATTAAGTTGATGGCAACACCCAAGCTGTAAAATTTGTGAAAGTTAAATCCTGTTCAGTGATCTATTATGGAACATTGGTTTTTACATAGGATTTAGAGACAGCCAATTAGAAGAATTTATGGTTTTGCTTAGATTTTTCTGTAAAAGAAAAAAAAAAAAAAAAAAAACACTAAAGATACATGCCAACATAGCATTGATCTTAACTGTCAGAAGAGTTTTTTTTTTTTTTTTTTTTTAAACATGCATTTAGCACTGGGAAAGCTGTCTTTCAAATACTGTGGGAACATATCCACGTAATCTGACATGTTAAGAGCCTCCACAAAGGTTTTTAACACTGACTTGACTTCCCTTGCATGAAAATA
Source organism: Heterotis niloticus (assembly GCA_018136845.1). Lineage (NCBI taxonomy): Eukaryota > Metazoa > Chordata > Actinopteri > Osteoglossiformes > Osteoglossidae > Heterotis > Heterotis niloticus. The sequence continues at coordinate 4,430,234 of CM030899.1, forward strand.
TAAACTTTTTAACTTCTTAAAACTCATCTAAATCTTCTACAGCATATCGCAGGCTACGGAAACATGCAGTCGAAAGCCTTGAGAGATTTGAGCATATTTGGTCTAGATGAATGCAAGAAATTAATGGACTGTTTCATAAAACATACTACTATTGTAAACTAAAAGTCATATTTACAAAGAACCTCCTGTCTAGAATGTACATTATCACTGCATAGGCCTTCAGCTTTTCTTCATTGTAATGCTTAAAATCGTAGTGCTAAAATGCTAATGTGCTGCAAAAAATACTGAAGTCACTAAAATTTCATTGGATTCAAATTTCTCATTCATGTCTGAGGACTAAGTCCACTTATGTGAAAATACTTTTCTCATCAAAGTTTGATTTGCACACATTAACCTCATATTAAATCATTCAAAGGTGTGATACAAACAGGATTGTAACTTCCACAATACATCATACAAAAATGTTAACTCACCGTCTGCATACACATAAGAAAGCAGTAAAGAAATAAAAATTTAAAAAAAGACAAAAGCAATTATGATAGCAGGACAAAAAGTTCAAATGATCATACTTTCTTGTTTATATTTTAAAATATACATCTTGCAAGACAAGCAGATTTTGGGCAATAAACTACATTAAAAAACAAAATATAACCAACACACATGAAGTATGGACAAGCAGGGCTGAGCCTACAAAGTTAATGCCTATTTCATAGTGAAAGATGTCAGTAACAATCAGCTCGTACAATATAATTCACAAACAAGTGAGCACTAACAAAATTAGCACAATGGTATACAGCAAAATTTATAACAAAATGGCTCATGAACTTGGTCTCTGGCATGTTTGGTTGACATCATTGCTTTAAAAAAAGTCACAATTTTACTATTATAAAAGCTACAGACCTTTCAGTGCAATGACTTTGCTGGCAGGGTTCATGATGGCGCTGTCCGCAGAGATGGGCCTGCGGATGGGGTTGTTGGGGTCATTCATATCGATGATCACCACCTGCGCCTGCTCACCGACCTTCTCCCGGATGCAGATGAACTTGTCTGACTCCATAGTCAGGGTGCTGAATCCAATGTTGGCCGGATTTATTCCCAGGTTTTGAAGCTGGTGACAAAACAGAAGATAATATTATTAAACACTGAACACTGTGTTGTAATACAGGAGTCCCTTTCTCAATTTATACTCCCTAGGTGTCAAACCATTTTCAACCTTGTTAACAGAAATTTTGTCAAAACCCAAAGTTAAACTGTAAATTTCTTGCTGAATGACTGAAAGCTATTAGTCATACAACACAGTCAAAATTAGACAGACATCTTCTGAGTGAGTTATGAAGGAGCTGGTGCCCCACCATACTGCAGCTGAGATGAGACTGCTCTCAAAAAATTGTGAATTCACCTGGGGGGAACTGGAAACTAACACCCACTGGGGTGATGGAGGCTCCACCATGGTCCATTTTCATACTGCATACCAAACATAGCTCAGGAACCAGCATGGTGCAGCTCTGACGGATCTCATAAAAATCCTGCAGCTATGTCGCAATAAACAATAAAAGGGGCATGGCTTTATACAAATTCTAAGACTTTCCATGATGCATCCAGTGATGCCTAAAAAAATAAAAAAAAAAAAAAAATCCATGATGCATCTCATGCCATCCAAGAAAAAATAAAATCCCCAGTGCTCCAGTACTGAATATCCACAGCAAAATGACACCAACATCAACCAACGAACTCAAATACTTGATCTGATTTTAAATTTAGATTGATTTTGTTTTAAAATTATTGTCCAGTTGCAAACATTACAAGTTTGCACTATTGCACAGCAGCTGGAGGTTGGTGATGCTCTCACATTTCAACAGGGACAGCGCTGTCAAGGTAATGAATGTACTGCCACAGGTGTAGCAGGCTATCGGTACAATTACGTAATTTCATTTACGTGTCAATTTAATAACCAAAAGATTAACATTTAACCTCACTGTAATCCTGCCTTGTTTGGATTGCTTCACCCTTTCCTCAATTCTCTCCCGAACATCAAGTTCACCATTTCTCCTTGGCAGTCCTTCACATACCAATTCATTTAGTAGCTCGTGCAAGCTGTCCCACTGACCCACCCTTCAAAACAAATTCAGTTCAGGGTTCCTCTTTCCAGAACCACCATGCTTGTTCCTTCCTTACTCAAAGTGGGCCAACATCTTTGTCACCAGTTCCTGATTACTGTTCTCTTTCAGCAGTCCCTCAACAGCGCAAATACGTTTGACAGTAACATGCGGTGCTATCAAAAACTTGCCATCCTATACGACTTTTCGGTTTTAGCTTTGAAACAAGTGGAACGTGCTCAGGTAACACACACCACATAACCACACAGAGCAGAGCTTGTGAAAAATACATATAGTCATGTCACCAAAACCTGGGAAATCCCGCTACTATCAAGATTTTTGCATTGTGAGAGATTGCAAAAACACAAACTAACTTTAAAAAACTATTTTATTTATTTTCAAGGATATTTCAGTACAGGATTTTGCCATGCTTATTTTCCATGACTTTCCCGGTTTTCCACGACCTGTACAACCTCCATTGAAAAGTTGCCAATGTGAACAGAAATGCATTCAGATGTTTAGCTAAGTATAAACTCCTTTGTTGGCTTAAATTTTTTTTAAAAATTGGTTTTGAACCAAGCAGAGTGAGCATTTTGCAACTGCTGCTCCTGTCTTCCAACCGCACACCAAACTGCCAAAGACTGCACTTTGAAGGGTAGATAGACAAACTGTCTGCTGAATCACACAACTTCATCCCTTCCGTGACTGCAAACTAATTGGAAGACCCTGCATAAGACCGATAAGGGACCATTTAACTTCGAACACCACAGAAGAAAAGCAGGAAGGGGAGGTCAAAGGGAGATCACGTCTGACAGTTCCCATACGGGAGGCCTGAAACCTCTCCGCGTCGAAGCTCCACACACCTCGCAACCCCCACATGGCCTCACCCAAGCAGTAATCAGCCAGCACAAACCCCACTTCCAGGAAGAGCTTAACAGACACATGAAATACCTTTCAGTGATCAAGAGAGTATGCAGACACACCCAGGCCCAGCCCAGACTCACCAGTAGCAAAGGGCTTACCAGAAAGGCTCTTATCACTTCACAAGTATAATCTGTACAGAAAGGATAAACAGGCACCTAAAAAGCTATCTTAAAAAGTAAAGCTCATTCACATGCTTTCAGAAATCCAAGTATTCAAATGGGTAGCTGTAGCAGCAACTTACACAGGTCAGAGCTCTTCATTTTGACACACTTCAATATACTGAAACAGAAAATGCATATGTATATTTGTGCTTATGACTGCGTGCGTATTTCATGGAAATTCCCTCCTCTTAAAATTTAAAGGACATGCAAAACCATGTTGAGAGCCTTCTTAAAGGAGAGTGTGATGACAAAAATAAATAAACACTCCCTATCTTTTCAATCAGAGTGGCATCTGCCACCACACCAATGACCTCATGTGTAAAGTCACACAAGCTGAGCCCTTTTCATTGGCTGCAGGGATTCCCCAGCCTCGGGGACACTTGCCAAGGGGAGCCCAGCCGTCTGCTAAGGTAACAGAGCAAGCGTTACACGACTACAGCCGATGATGTTGTTCAAGGCTAATTGTGACTCACCTGAACAGGTCTGCTGCCACATTTAGAACTCTGCTTTGGCATTTCAGCCCTCGGTGCACAGAGTGACTCCGCTGCCAGCAATCTCTGTCCTATCCAATCTGATGGAGCTGGTTAGCCTTTTAAATCCCACAACAATTACCACAAAGCTCTTCAATGCAAAGTGAGATGTTTCAATTGGAAAGAATTTAAAAAAGAAAAATCAAAGGAGCAAACATCTGGATGGACAAGGGTTCCAGCACTCTGCAGGGGTTACATAATGCATCTCATACATGGGCTGCAGAAATTACTCAAAGGCCATAGTACAACTATGAGCTGTCCTCTGACACAAAAGGACATCACTAGACTATACAGACATTTATATAGAACACAATCAACATCAAAATCACTGAGATTTCTAAACATGTAAACCAGAAATTGAAAAATTGAAAACATTAAATACTGTCAAACGGAGTGAATAGGCAGTACAAAACTGAAATCTGTGAAATAAATAACCTGGGAGCAAAACCCACTGTGCAATGAACAGTCTGCCATCATTTACGCCTTGTTTCATATTTTGAAGGAAACCACTGCACGCCATTTATTGTCATTGTGGCACAAACAGTAATTCCTGAAATTGCAAATCTAAAAATGTGACTGATGCCTGAATTAGGCCACTGAAATTGTATATGAAATAATCCCCACTTGTTTTCCAGTTTCTCTTGTTTTCTAGAAATTCAAAAATTTCTGCCTAATACAAAGTTGTCCAAAAAAAAAAAAAAAAAAAACTCCACTTCCTCCACTGCTAACCAACAGTGAAAAATCAAATGTTAATGTGAAATATATTAATGCATACAGCAATTATCTGGACATTTATGCTACAAAGTCAATGTAGAATTTCTAGGTTTACTTAAACTTTTTGTAGGCTAACAACCTGGTGGTCAGGACAAACAAGCAGCAGGTAGACCATGTAGTTCTCCGTGTGGACGTCCTGATATCCCATCGGTTTCCTCCAGCAGCCAGACCACATTCCCTTGACGGGGTCCATAACCACAAGCTAATGCGAAACCTACCACCGCTGTACAGAAGTTAAATATGAGAGCTTCAGGCTAGACCAGGCAAGGGACAAGATGGCTGAACCTAGCTGGCAACTGCTATCATCGCTTTTGCTTGTATGTTTGAGAGAGGGTTTAAACAAGGTGTTCTGGAGCAGAGTAGAAGTGATGTTATTACTGTGGCTATGGCCTTCTGATAATTATGCAAGAGACAGCCAGTGACAAATAGGGTGATGCATTGAAAGGGTCAGCTTGGATTGGTCTGCAAGGGCCCTGTGTCTGCTGCGGTCCCCAAGGCGTCTACATGCACAAAACACATTCCGGTAAGCATGGCAGCAGCCATCGCACCTGACGAGTGTCAAGCCATGCAGCGCGAATCCAAAAACCAGGAGCAATACTCAGCACTGGACTAACCTCTGGTCTGGCAAAAGCTATGGGGTCCCACACTTAATCCGTTGTGCTTCTCCTGAATCAGCAAAACAGCTCCACTCTGCAAGGTCTTACATTCAAGGAAGGATGTCGAAATTGCTGAGGTTTGCAGAGCTACGATGCACCCAATTCCACAACAGGAAACCAGCTTATTGTCCGAACAGTTCGCAGTTACACTTCTGCGCAGGCTCACAGCAGCCTGCGTGACACACAGGTGATGCTGGAATGCATCCCATGGAAGCTTTACAGAAAAGGGAAGGAAACAGATTCGCAGAGCTAGTAGATTCCTTCTGAGTCCACTCAGAGAATTTCCTACCACTGCCATTTTTTTTTTTTTTTTTTTGCTGGCCACAAGGCATAGCTTATTTAATTCCCTTGAATGAGAGATCTGCATAAGCTGAGGGTCACCAAGTGAGGGTTCAAGGCACAGTTTCATTACAGGTGAGCCATTAACAGAAGCTGGTCCACCATTACTAGGATTACTAAGGAACTTCCTGCTGTGAAGAAAAATCTCTGGACGCGAGTAGAATCCTACATAAATACCAAAGACAAAATGTACTTGTAGCTACAAAAATAAATAAATAAAAAACAGAAGGCTGTCACAAGTAAATTTACGTATTGATACAATGCCACTTTTGGAAATGTAATTACATTGCTCTGTTCTCATTTAACACTGTTTTACTACAACTGTGGGCCAAACCAAGCAATACAAGAAGCTCCAAAATAAACACGTCAAAGCAGCTGTACCATGAGTGAAAAATGTAGACATGCAGTTTGAGGAACACTTGGCCGAACTGCTCAAAACACTGCCCTTTGATGATGCCAAGGGAAAAGAGGCCATTTTCAAACATCTTATGCCTACAATCCTTTCTTACTTCTGCACCAAGGCTTGAGAACTTGCAAAAAGATAAAGCACTGGGGAATAAACCAGTCCCTGAGGAAAGGGACCTTTCGCTTCAGGGCCATTCATTAAACATCATATCTGAGAGGCCCACCACTCCTTAGAAGCTAATATGACCAAGCAAACAAACAATGGGGCATGACAAATGGTCACGTGGACCACATGGCAGCCCAAGATAGCAAAGGATCACAGAAAGCAGCCTCCATATTCAACCAAAGTAAGCAGGCAAGTACAACTAATACCCATAATCACTCACACAAACTCACAAGCCTGCTATTCCAAAGAATGGGGTTAATTGGTGGGGGGATGCATCTTAGCCGGAACCAGCAGTTAAAGCCAGAACTGCGGCCTATTTTACACAGTCCCTGAGCTGCGTCCCCGGTGTAGATGTACATGCGCCATAGAGCGAGAACAAGAGCCTCTTGTGATCAGCCATGTTGAGGACACTGATGGTTCTCCACAAACTCTTCGTGGGTTTCAATAACACTTCTACATCCTTGGGCAGACAACTGAGAAACTCATCAAAAGACTGAAGAGGCTCCGAATTTTGTTGGATGACAATAAAATAGTAAAACTGCATAAAAACGAATCATGCAGTGATTAGCAATGCAGGTTTAGCAATGACACCTCAAAGAAATAAAAGGTACAATTTTGCATTTTACTAGTGACAGAGTACAAGAAGATTTACACCACATGCAAAGTGACACTGCCCCCGTTCCTCCTGGGTCTCCGCTGCTTGAATCGACTTTTGTTTGCCAAGGACACAAGCTGTACAAGCATTTTTGCGTTCGCATAAAACAGAAGGTGCTGCATTCCTCAAACATGCACACCACGACTACTGCCCCAACATTGCATTGCAGTGCCAAGTGGAAGTCTCAAAATTCAAGTACTGCCACAACTGTAACATTTTAGGCTGGATCACCAGGAAGGCTGTTTGGGACCCAACAGTGTCACCCCTTCTTCTCCAAGGAAGACTGAATACACCGCAGTCTTCAAAACCATGCGTGCTACTGGTCACTCCATGCACTACTGATCAAAATTAGAAGCAGTGAAACCCCAGATGTGAGAAACTCCAGGTCATCTCCTCCCCTTCTAGTGTCTCAGACCACAACCCACATTTGCACATAAAAACCAGTGAGGAGCACTAGCCTATGACAGCGTAGGCTCATCACCCTCACAGTACTGAAACTATCATATAAGCAGAACAATGACTATTTTGTCACTATACAAAACAAACCTCAAATCACAGGAAAAGGCTTTAAAGCTTCAAAACACATTTAAGACAGATATGCACCACAGTAATTCAGTTTACCAGCGTATTACTGACTATTTAGATTTCAGCTAAAGTTAACACTGAAGACAATGCATACATACGTAAGGTCAATTACACTTGTAAAAACATTTATTTTTCAGTTTTACATATTTTAAAGGTATTCACATCATTACCAAATATATCAGCAACACCAGATTATGTCATTTCATACAAAAATGGAACCTAAACTCAAATTATCTACACTGCAGATGGGTACTAAATACCCTATTAAGAATATTGACTGCTGGATTTGGTAATTTCAGAAAAGAAAAATCTATACTATTTACTAAAGTACCTTCAGCAAGGTCATGAGCCACCCATATCATTGCTTTCAGGCTAAATAATCCTGTTTAAATATGTACCACTGCAATAAAACTATGAACAAACTTATAACACAGATGAACCTTAAAGTACTTCTTTGTGCCACAAATTAGAACAAAGCAAAAAGTGATTTCTACTGAAATGATAAAAATCTATTTACATTATGGGAATTAAGAGGTCTCTAAATTGTCATCACAGCAGACCATAACGTTTTTAAAACGTGTGAATAAAGACAAAACAAAAGATTCATACACAATAGGGAGCCACAGAATAGTTCCGTGTGCATTATTAACCACTGCTCTGAATAAAAGGCTGTAACTCCAAAATAAACACAATTATGGCACCGAAGCTTGAGCTATCCATCTTGTCAACTATATTTTAGTGGTTTGAGAGACAGATCATTTTTGCACATTTTACATTAACATTAATTCATTTAGCTACACAGGTTTCATCTTGCCTCAAGAGTAAGACATCCATCCTGCATCAGGTTGAAGGCTTCCCTGTACCTAGCAAAGCTTGAAGAATAATACCTGCTGGCTCGTGTCAGGAACAAAATGCAGCACTGTCACAAAATAGTCACTTCGCTGTTTACTGCCATCAAACCTAAGTGTCAGACAGAGGAGGCAGCTGAATGAACAGCACAGAAAGACATCAAAACAGGAACTAATTTGCTTAAATTGACATAAAAATCAAAAGTAAAGGCAATAATCTCATGTATAATAACCAGCTTTCTAATTCATTCAACTAGTATACATTAGCTAAAGTATATACATTCCTTGAGATCCCTTTATAAATTTGACAAAATCAGTATCTAGGAAATTCTTGTATGACAAGAGCAGTGTGTGTGTGTTTTGCTTGTCCAGGTTTGTACTGAGGAAAGATCATAAGGCAGGAAGAGAGGCAAAAATGTACACTCAACGTGTGTATACACACACACACACCTGCAACTGTCTCTGTTCTTTATATAGTCATCTAATCATAATTACATCACCAGAATTAAATAAGATACCGAAAAAAGGCAAAGATACATATTAATAATCACCTAAAGTCCTCAGAATATTTACAACAATGCTATAATACATCAACCACAAAGTACATGAGTGCATTTGAGAATTAATTCCAAAATCTGGGAAGAGGAAAAATGTAAAGATGTAAGCGATTAGATATTTTTGCTATACTGATCATTTTTCAAGCTAAGTATGTTGCCTCTGACAAAATAAGATAAACAGTTCTAAGGTATAATTCAAATAAAAATTCCCCAAATCATAAATCCTGTGCAGTTTGGTGCTTCAACACATGTCAAGAAAATGGCTGATTTTCACTTCCTCTTTAAACTGTGTAGTGTCATTTATAGTGGCAAGGTGGGGCAGGTGTTCATGCTTAATTCATTCACTCACTCATTCAGTAACTCAGTTCTACCTGACCAGCATTTACCTACCACTATATCTCAAGGTGAAATGAAACTGTTGAAGTGTCTGCTTAGATTTAGTGTTACACACTTGTATGCAAAAGCTCACATGTGTGTCTACAAAGACATTTCATTTAAAACTTTTTTAAATTATGCTATTTTTTCCTTTGCCAGACTATCAAATACTCCTGACAGCAGGGGAAAACTAATAAAATCAAAAAAACATTTTAAAACTTCTTCACAATATAGAAAACTAATGGAAAAAATTTTAAACAAAACATCATCTGATGGAAAGAACAAAGAAATAAAACATTTGACAGAGAAATGCTTAAAAATCAAATCATGACATTAAAATCATTCAAATCCAAAGTCAAGTTTTCATGGTTCAACACTACCATGAAGGAAAAAAAACTTTTTTTTTTTTTTTTAGATGAAATTAACTTTTTTTATTCTTATAACACTCGTATTATTGCAAGTCCTATAATGCTGCACAACAGACCATTATGGGGCAAAGAAGCATGGTTCTTGGCATCTCTGGTGAACTGTGTCTGACATGAACTGACAACACAGGAGCTGGTCAAGTGGTCAATACCCTGACAGCAACTGAACTAGTACACAGACAACTGGACCACTGGTGACCAGCACCCAGATGGTGGCCACTAACATCACCCAAGACAGACGGAGAGCTCACAGGTATCAACCACCTGACAATAACTAATGTAACCAGGACAGAGACAGCCAGTTGGACCACCGGTTACCATGACACCCACAACCTTAACCAAAGTAGACAACTGCACCTGTGGTCATAATTAGCCTGACAGCAACTAACCTTAACTAAAGCAGGCAGATGACTGCTTACAAGTCAACTAACCACCACCGACCTTAAATGATACAGAAAAATCACTGCTTGTGACCCCTGTGATGACCTCACATTACAATCCACCTGAGGACCACAAACCTTAACCAGGACACTCAGGTCACTGGTTATGAGCCACATGAGGATCACCACCCTTAACTATGGCAACAACCCTCTTTAGTTAGTGAATACATATCACTGGTTACCAGTGCTGTGATGACCACTAACCCATGTAGGCAGATTATGAGCCACCTGAGAACCACACACCTCAATCGGGGAGGTGTTCACTGGTTGAATCCCATGACGCCTTATTTCACAACTGGTCAACCAATACTGACTACCAAGGTTAACTAGTTTGCACAGCCACACCACTGACGTTTGCACAAACAAAACTGACAGGTATGACCAGCGCAGCTTCCCAGCGACCCATGACGTAGGAAGAGAATCATCTCCGATGTGGACGATGGCTGGAGATGTACAAATGTTCTCCTGTGTTAGGCCGGAGATGGAGCACACCGCTGGGACAGTTCGTTTAGAGACGTGCCGGTAATACGTCAAGCACGGGGGGTGGGGGGAGGCTTTCGATCCCAAATCCATAGCACTGCTCGTACAACCAGGTCACGAAAACGTATAAACAGGTATTTATGAGCAGATACGGATCGTAAGTTTTATGACAGGAATAAACAGCACGCTGGCTGAGGAAAGCGAGGTCAGCCAGCTTTTTTTTTCGATTGTGTGTGACCTCCTGGTTAACTATGCTTGCCAGTGGCCCGGCTCGGGGGGCAGAAGTGTGTTTTTGGACCTTCCCAACAATTAAACTTGGTTTTATTTCCTACCTGCAGGTGCTCCTGGAAGCGGATGGGCAGGATCTGAGCCATGGCGTCCTCTCTCTCTCTCTCGCTCGCTCTCTTTCGCTCTCACTCTCTCTCTCCTCCCGGGTCTCCTGCTTCGAGCTAGCTAGGCGAACTAACCCAACTAAAGCTACACTACGGCTTCTCCGCTCTGCTCCAAGTCGGACGGTGAATTAAAGTCGTGTTCGAGTAAGTGCTAGGCTACTGCGTTTCCGCGGTCGCTGCGAGATGTCGCCCGTTTCTCCCAACTCGATGCAGATCAGCCGCAGCAACGAACTCCCGAAACCTGCAATGGCGGCGGAAACGACTCGGCAGAGGAGCGATCCGGAAACGGCTCGGGGCCTCGCTGCGCGGAAGGATACCGCCGCCAACTCCAACAGCGCGCCTCACACAAGTCTCGCCAGTAAAACGTTTGCAGCATTCAATTGTGATGCTGCACAACGTTTAAAAAAAGTTGGGGGGGGCGCTTACGAAATTAAAGCATGTTACGTTTAGCTGTGTTTGTGAGTCAGCGTAAATGTGACGGTAGGCTCGGGACTATTTATCTGTGATTCGGCTTTTGATTTTTGCCACATCATTCGTCCTCGCGAAATGACGCCACTTCCGGATCCACTGCCCTCTCCTCCGCCTGGGTGTAGCCGCTGACATTGCGCTAACACGGGCCTGGCGCTACTCTAAGACACGAACGGGTACAGCGGGGCGGGCGGGTTAACTTCTGCTACGCTGAAATTTTCCTTGAAAAAAAAAAACATTTTGCTTATTTACATTCTTTACTAAATTACATTCTTTACAATGATCAAAGCTACACTTTGACGTCTTTTTTTCTAAATAAATTGTTTTTGTGTGTTTTTTTTTCATTACATTGGAATTGTGTGGAAGTGCGCTCTGAGCGCCGAAGCGTGGCGGTTGTGGTGACGTCATCGTCGTGTCGCAATTCCCCCAATCACAGCGTGAACCGTGCAGTACGTCACGGTTTCGACTTATCCTGGGTTCTACGTCACCAGTCGACAAAATGCCGCATTTTCAATTAAATGCTTGAGCTGCTTGTGTAAACTCATTGGTTGTACAGTATACTGCTCGTGTGTGAAGCAAAATACAAACTTGTGCTTGACCTGTAACGTTTCCCAATGTAAATTTTACTTGTACGGTAACAAGGTAATTACCAAAAAACATTTATTTGAAAAAACTTTTAAAAAATCTGAATCAGAAAAAACTTTATTAATCCCGAAAGAAATTACTTATGCTACAACTGTAACAAATAGACAAGGACACAAATAACACGAAGACACAAATATTTTTTCTATAAATTGGCACGCTGACGTTAATGACATCACTGGGGAAGTGTCACAATATTAAAGTTGTCGATCTTTGCAGGGAGCTCTAAAAACTTGGGATTACAATCCTATACAGAAATCCAAATATGTAGTACTGATGACAAGCATAAGCACATGAAATTATTACTTTTTAAGGGCACATTTAACTGTGTAATTCTGCACCATGGCTCTTATCCATTACAAATTTGTAGCTATGCTCTTTTTATTTTAAAAACACAGAGAGTATTTGAAGTTTTGAAAATAAGTCATTCATGCTAATGCATCTTGTCAGATACTAAAACTGCATAATTTCTCTTAAAGTGTAGTAGATAATGGTGAAACTTCCGTGCGGCGTGACAACCAGGCTTACATTTTAAAAAAACGAGGAAAGAACACTTTTGAAAAAGCATCAGAATTTCTGCATTCTACATTTCGTGATCCTTCACACAAAATTGTCTAATTTAATATGCTGTTTTCGGATGAAAGGAAATTCAAATATGGTGGGTCACTACTTATCAAGTTAACTGAAACTAATATGGGCCAGGGGCTCCACATCAGTTCCTTACGCAGCTATTCATGCAACGCGAAAAAAATGGCGGTATTGGACTTAGTAACTGTCAGTGCATCAAGTGAAGTTTTAGTGCACAAAATGAACTAGTATTTTAACTCTCTTTTTGAAAAAATGGCAATCTGAACACTAAGCACATAAAAATGTTTGTTAAGCAAATGTTCATAAGTCTGGGACCAACTCTATTCCACACTCACTGAGCGAGTGTTGGCCTCATCGATTATGGAATTTATAGTAAAAAAGAAGATACTGTGAATTCCTGCTTTCACACAAACTGTCTGTTCACAGTTGGAATCTACACTCAGTATTACACAACTGTAATGGACACATATTTGTGCATTACATAAACTGCAATAGCTGACTTTTCAGTATTGCCTGGAAATGCTAGGGAGGGGACTGTGCTGACAAACAAAAAGTTACTGGATATGGTGTTTTAAGTTCAGATGGTTCCGTGTCTTGAGAGGTTCTTTAAAAATTTTGTGGAATTTGGACAGGAAGGACATGCCAGTGACAGGAAGCCATAGCTGTGTGCCTGCAGTAGGGCTCCCTTCTGTCTGAAGTCTCTAATGTCACAATATGTAGTGGGAGGCAGACTAGTTTTCACTTTTCTGTCGCATTAATGCTAATAATATTTATATCCATTGTGCATAATTGCAATAATAGTGTAATAGTAATGAGTTACATCAAAGTCTACACTTAGTCTTATTGTCTATCACAATATTAGTAATATTAAAGGGATTAATGAAAAACACCTACAACAAATTTTTACTGTAAAAAAGCAAGCCACAACCAAAGAGTTTGTGTTGCTTAGAAACGCGCTTTTGAATACATCTTCAGCTGGTGATGCCCACCCTGAAGACCAGCGTGGCTCCAGCACATTTCGTTTCCAGTTAAATGCGTCACGTTTTCACTGTGCTCTAATTTTGTGACTTAATATTTTTTTATTATAGACTGCATGGACACAACAGCGGCAGTTCAATCAGACAAGGAGGAAAACAATAACTGAAATTGAAAGTGCCGGCTATGTCCACAGCTAAATAAAAATAATGAAAGCTATTTTTCTGCAGCAGCCGATGGGCTCTTTTCAGCAGCATTGTACTGTCACTGTTAGTGAAACAATATGTTTGCGTTAGACACTGAATTAAGAAGAAACACTATATAGTAAAATGATTATGACATTGTGCTTCTATCACTACTTAAAAATAAGTGCTTTCAGATGTGTCTCATATTTAAAAGGAAAACAATTCTGACTGCCACAGAACCTTTGGGTAATTCATGTGATGTTTTGTCCAACCTTTGCGTGGATGAAACAACAGGGGGTCTATCTGATTTTGCACTATACCAGGTTATTGAGCCTCTAAGGAACGGATCTATACATCACACAGCTGCCTCTGGTTCCTCTGTGACGCTTACAGGGTATCCTGTTCACCTAGAGGGCACAAATCAAGATCATCATCATCCTTGACGCAAAGATAAGTTACAAAATGTAGAATTACTATCATGGCTTTTGGCTATTCTTTGGCAAAATTAACTGAATGCACAGACACACCACCTATTGCATGAACAGTTGGTTTGAGCAAAGACATTAAAGACACATGATATCATTATCATAGGAAAATAAATGTTGACAAATGTAATTGGACCACTGATAAGAAGTTGCATGAAGTATTTAAAGGATATCTTGTGCATGAAATGGTTCACATGATTCAATATTGTTATAAACTGGAAGTCTAGGTTCAGAGAAGGGGGAGTAGTGACGACACAGGCAGGGTGTACATAAAGATGCTGATGGATTTTCTCAAACCACATACACACGCACACACATTCTCACAAACATACAACCAGGGCCGTCTCACACGTCCTGCAAACACACAGATGTACTTTCTCAAACACACACAAATTGGAAGATGAAGTTTGCTGACATGCAATTTGTTATTACTGTTTGCACGTCAGTTCACGCATGCTATACACGCTCTACAGACATGAACACACAGACACGCTAATGCATATTTTCTCACGCACTCACATACAAATGTACAAAATTTAGTAAGTTTGAAGGTAATAAAGACTGGTGATATATAATTAAGCAAAAGAAAATGTAAAAATTAAGAAGTTATACAGTATATAACACACACTGCACACTTTAGTCAGGCACAGGTAAATTAGGTTTGGTGATGTATATTTTGCTTTTTTCTTTCCCCTTCACTGCTACCAGTCTGCATCACTCTGCTTGCCTGTCTGATAGCACTAATACTTATGTACTAAATGCAACCAATTTAATAGTAAAGCAGTTTGGCGACTATATAACTTGTTATTGCTTTTTTGAGCAAAGTTAGGACTTTACTCAATAAAGAGCAGCAATTTTCTCGGAGGCTTTGAGTCACATGTTTGGCTACTGAACTACTTACTACACCACCTAATACCACAAGCAGTTAGCCTTCAACTAGGGTATTCAAACAGTCATCTATCTACAGTTGCTTTCATGTGACTAAAATAAAGTCTGGCCTACATGAGGAAAGGAGAAGAACAAAAAGCATGAAGCCCATGAATTCAATGTAGACGTGGCCTGTCATGGAAAGGTGGCAGCATGACTATCGCTTACTTTCAACAAACGTCCCAAAATGAGCCAGACCTTTGTACTGTGATCATTTCCTCACTTCTGTTATGTCACAGTAGGTGAACTGAAGGTTTTAACAAAGGTGCGGCAGCTCACAAATGTTCTGTAGACATTTTAAAGATCCTTCTCCGAGGGACTGCTAACTATATTGCAAGATTAAATTCAAAGTATATAAAGCTGAAAGTTCCTGATGTCAGTGGCCCTCACACAGCTCTTTTGTATTTTTAAGATAACTTGAAACACATTATTTGTTGATTTACTATGTTGTTCTGACCATTCAAGGAGAAAAGCAAAGTGTCAATATCAGGGCTATAGATAGCTTTTTTTAAAATAAAACATCTAAAGAAAGCCACTAGATATAATAACCTTGGTTGTCATTACATTTAGTGCCACACTCAGCATTCTTTTTACTGAGTGCCAATGCACGTGATAACATTGGTCTTTGGACTCTGTGGTCTTTTCTTGCTGAGCACAGAACAGCTGTCTCGAAATGATGGACGAATAGAAGAAACAAATATGGGCAGCCATATCATTGTTATACAGTAACTTTCAAGACAGTTATACTAGTTTTATGATTATAAGTTTTTCGTTGTTGTGGTGGTATTAGTTTAAACCTCAAAACTAAAGTCTGCAGTATAAGTGACTGCGTACTGCTGAACACCTTCCTCTTCAAGCACTGCTCAAGGGTCACCTCACTGGAGGACATATCTGCCTCAGTCTCCTAGAAGGCAGCCATCTGTTTAGTTGTTGCTAGTGCAATAACAGTTACTGCGGAATGCACGCCACATATGGCATGCTTCACAAAGCAGGATTAATATGAGAGTAATTATAGAACTAACTATTAACAAACTACCATGCAATTTTAGGGGTTTTTTTTTTACATTTCCTGGTATAAATTGAATTTACACAGAAAAATCACAGGTTTGGTTATTTGCTGTTTATCCCATTACCATGCAATTACAAAGTACTCAGTCTTCTCCATGTTGGAATTGGGAAACAATTACATAACTGCAGGAGAGGACTATAATTTTATCTGTTAAGAATCCAAAGCATTTTTATAATTGAAAAATGCAACTAAATCAGATTGTTTTAGATATTTGCAGTGAGCCAGCAGGTTTCATGTAAGTTTGAATTCTGTGACTGAGTTCAATGAAAATCACCTTGATAAAATGCACTAAACGCTTAACATAGTGGCTATTGGCTTTTGTACAACAAGGATATACCCAATGTATTTAGCACCTTGGCCAGATCCTTTGTTTGGCAGAGCTGGAGAATCAACTCAGAGAGCCGTGGTTCCATGACAATGTGCACAAACCTACAGGGGACACAAAATGCAACAAAAGACATATTGGGGTGGGCTAACAAACATTACAAATAATTCACAGTAACTCATCACAGTTATTAGACCATAGTTAACATAGCATAGACTTAACACAATGCATCAGACACTTAAAAAATACACAAGGAATGGCAAGAAATGATAGGGAGCATCCATCATCTCGCTGCTACGATATTTATAATGTAGTGCCAGGATGGATGGTGGACTCTACCTATCATCTTTTGCCACTTAATATTTTTGTGCTGTTCTAGTTACATATAAAGGCCATTTGGTCTAGAGGCAGGTAGATTGATGCTCACCTGGATCTAAACCCTGAAAGATTAGACAGTTTGTGCCACTCACCGCAGTATTTTATCACCATTGGCAGTGAGGGCTACCTATTTACTATGGACAGCTTCTTTCCTGCCATCTGTGGGAACACTGGGGACACAGAGCAAAAGACTATAAGTGCATGGATTGCTGGAGGTGTTTGCAAATTGGGGAACTGGGCCTTCTGTCCCACAGCTGCCCTGCAAGATCACGGAGGCCACTGTGGACACAGCGGTAATTGAAATGAGTAGGAAGAATAGTAAATGAAGGAACATGACAGAGGATAACAGTGCGGAGGACTACGATTCTAACAGCGGTCAGTGGTAGTAAGCACATTCCTGTTGGTAAGGCGCCTGTGCCGCTGAGCACTGTGAGGTCTGTTGCCCTTGATTCTAGGATTAAGGACATGGATAATGACAGGACCAGGAGGACACACAGAAAGGGAAGCGGGTGTCTACAGGTATCACACAAGAAGGCCGAAAAGGCTTCGCCTCCCTGCAGGTTCAGAGGTTTCAAGTGAGACTGCTGTGAAACCACCTCCACCCCAGGATGAGAACTCCTCAGATTCCTGATGAATAATAGGAAGGATTTGACTTAGTTATTTGGAGAAACATATTTTAACTGTTTAAAAGCTTTAATTAAAAATTAAAAAGATGTTATTTAAAAAAATCCCTGTAAATGATCCTTTCTTTACAGCTCTGACATCCTCTTTACACATGGCCCCCAGCACGCCCTCCCCCTTAGTACACCACTGCCATCAGAAGAGTTGCTTCAGGCTTTTTAAAGTGCATTTTTTAAATGGACACAATAAAACTGCTCTCCTCAGTCACTTGCCTTTCACAGTAACTTTTTTATGACTTTAAATTGTTAAACAGTAAAAGGTTTATGTACTGTATATACAGGACAACTGGAAATGTTGATTCAAGTGTTACATAATAAATAAAAAAGGCCAGATTCTTCAAAAGGTCTTGACATCAGAAAGAATGTATGTGACCATTTCTTTCTAAAAATGGATTCATATTGCAGTTTAACACATTTTTGAAAACAATTATAAAATAGCTTGTCAAGCAATAGTAACATAAATCTTTTTTTCTTTATAATTCCTTCTTTACATATTCCTGTTGCATGAGCTCAGGTGTAAATTACAACTTAAGGCCAAACAGTAGAGAGATGTATCCAAACAGCAACTAAGATTCATCAGTTTTATTTTGTAATGATTTTATAAAAAAGGTAAAAAAAAAAAAAAAACTATTTGTATTATTCAAACTATATTTTGATAATAATATAAGGGTTTTGAGAGTGACTGTACAGCATGCATGTGGGGAAATCAAGGTCAAACCCATGTGGCTGTATGCCAGTAGTAAGACCCATTTCTGTTTAGTTATTTAATTGTCATAATAGTTTATTATATTGCAGTGGGGTTACAAATGGCATTCCTTCCATCGGTGCAACAGAGACACGACACAGGTGAGGCCAGTGGTACTCAGGTGATGCAAGCATTTCAGAGGATAAAATATGAGTAAGCGATGGTGTCATCGTTGTTATTGTTCTGAAGATTTGGAAAAAAGCTATGGCACCTGTTTTGAACATGGTGTTAAAAATGTGCTAATGCACATTTAAGAAGCTTTTGGAGCCATAGGACCTCTGGGAAATGAAGCATTTTTCTCTATTCTTTTTTCCAAAAATATTTTTACAGAATTTTACAAGCGTTTTCATTATGTAATCAAATAAGTAAAAGCATGTGTGACACATTAAATATAAAAATAGATGTGATTTGTTAGTGTGTACAGTACAACTAAACGCATTACAGTCAGTTTAGAGTAGCGAATTCACCTGAAAACGTCTTTGAACTAAGAGAAATGTGGTGAAAACCTAGTTAGACAGAGAACATGCAAGCTCCGTACACTGTCCAAAGAGCCCAGGTGCTGTGAGGTGGCAGCACCAACACCTGTGCCACCATGCTTTTAAACTTCAGTTAATTATTAAAAATGTTTATATTTATATATGATTTGTTAGTGAGTGTTAATAAAGTGTATGGCATAACTACACATGCAAGCAGGCAGTCATTTAGTACACAGATAGAGAAATGTATGAAAACTAATGTAAAGCATTAACTACTGAATATTAGTATTCATTGGTAATATCATTGAAAATTAGTTTTTCCCAAACATTTAAACACATTTCCAGAAACCGCACCTCAATTTCTCAAAACACAAACTGAAAAGAGTTACCTACTTTGTCAAAACTCCACAAATCTCTGGCAAAATGAAACACAGCACTCAAAACCATGTTCTCTTCTCAAAACCAATTCCTTCCACCAAAACAATACATGCAGCTGTTATATGTTTATGTCTTACAGAGCATTAAATAAACACTGATGTGATAAATTCAAAACACTACCATCAATAGTGCTCATGTATGTTTTGGCTTCGTGAGGCCATGTTACATATTCAAGTGTGTGTCTGATTCCCTCAGGGTGATGGAATTATTTTCCAAAACCATGTTTACTGGGGTGGTCTCTTAGTCGTCTGAATTTCTGGCCTCTGCCACCTCTTGTAGGCCATATTTCTGTTCTGTGAAAAGTATATACACACATTATAGGATACACATTTTACTGTATAGCTATGTAAATGTAAGACAAAACATTCCACTATAGGGTATATTTCTGTGAGCACTGTAGATATCCATAGAAACCATAAAGCTATGGTATACTGTAATTACTGTAGAGAGTACTGTAAAACTTTTCAAGTGGTTACTTACCCATTCTCTTCTCTAAAGGCCCGGATACCTGAGGCTACTGTGAAGCAGCTCAAATCCGGCTGGACTTGCTACCCAGCTTCAGCCATGGTTAGGCCATAATTAATTACATGGTCCACCAAAGTTGCATGTATTTCATTGGAAATATTGGCTCGCCTTTGCCTTCTTCTTCCTTCCCCTCATGCTGAATGGCCTCCACTGCTTGCTAGCCCTCCTCTTACTCTCACTCTTCCTCTGTGTTGTTGCTGCTCCAACTTCTTGCCCAACACCTTTATAAGTCACTTGAGGCCTCTTTTATACTCTGGCACATGACTGAATTGTTGTTCCAGTTGAGTTAGCACAGGTGCAGCATGAGTGAGACTACTTGGTAATCATTTTGAAGGCCAGTGTTTCTAGGTGAACAAACTGTGCTAAATAATGCAATTTATGTTCAGAGATTTGCAAAACTGTGATTTAGAATGACATTTGGGTGAGACCAATGGAATTGTGCTTAGAGTTTAGCAGTTTGGAATCATGTTGTTGATACATGAGCTTAACGTTTTCAGAATTGTGTGCATAGTTCCATTTTTTGTGTGTATAAAATGGGGAAAAACTATAATATTCACTTCCCATCCCTCACTTTACTGGGTTTACATGAGCCTTGAAACTACCCTATATTATGACCTCTTCAGTTAGATTCAGTAAAGTCTGGGTGTCAAAGGGGCGGCACATAGATGGGAAAAAGGGGTTCAAAGGGTTTAGCATCCAGATAACCAAACCAAGGGATATCTGTGAGAGGGTTTTATCGTAAAAAAGGTTAGTGATTTATAACAAAAATATTACATATAATAGTGCTCAAAGATGTCACAACTGAAAACTAACTTGAAATGTGAATCAAGGACCGTCTGTTTTAAGTACAGAAATAAAAAGTGGAAAATCCAAAACAAAGTCTTCCATGTCTGACTGACTACACTGATCAATACTACCTAACAAAACACACAAATAGGAATAGGACACCATCCTCTCTACTAACCATGCAAATGCATAACAGGGTACATCAAAGACAAGACCTCACAAGGCAGCAGCCATGACTGCCTCCTCCAACTCCTCATCATTATCTTCTTGTGTGGTGTTCTTTATAGGCACAGGAGATGTGGCCACACAACTGAGGTTAAATAGCACAGGCGATGTCAGTTTGGAGTCTCCACCCCATCTTTTCTTGCAGTTCTTACCCAGTCTTAGAATGAGTGGATGCAACGTTGGTGTACTGGTCGAGGACAGCTCCTGGTGCTGAAACACCCCATGGGGTGTTGCTGTCCTCGGTGCTGCCTCCGTCTTTCCTCGTGCCTCATCATAGCATGGACTGAGAAGAGGTGTTGAAGATACTTGCATCCACCCTTCCCTCGCAACTTGAGTTTCTATTCTATCTGACTGCATTTGGCTGCTACTAATGGCAGAAAGAGGAAATGCAGGCCATGTTCACTGCAGTAGAGACATTTCAGAAAATAGGACAGAGTTAGTAGTGGAATGTCACTTAATTTCTGTTGCTAAGTTAAACATAAGTTTCCTGGCTGCAAACACTTACTGCGTTCTTTATATTTAAGCCAATGCTTACTCCCGTCTAAACATCCTAGAAAGACTACAATCAGGTAGACCAATGGTTCCCAACCCTTTTTCCTCCAAGGAACGCTTGTTTTATATGTTATACCACCCTTTGCATTTACATGCCAACTCTTTAAAAGTGATTTCAATAAGGGGGTCTTGCAAAAACTTGTGGACCAGGGGGTTCCGTCACTCCAGATCTGCAGCGATATTACAAATGAATTCCCTGCTGTATGCTTCTTAAAAGAGCGCCAAGCAAATCTGGCAAGCAACCCCAGTGACCATCTGGGTCGAAACTCTCAGGTTGGGAAGCTGCCAGGGCTAGGGTTTTGCTTTTTTGGATTTCAAGCATCTGACCTGACTGTTGTTTTCCATTTCTTAGTTATTTGGATCAGTTTTTGTTGGGTGTTCCTATTATGGAGCAGTCAGTCGCATAGCAGTTTAGGATAATAACCTACCTTCCTTACCTGTAGTTTGTCTTTTGAATCCCAGTCATCCTGCTGCTGTATTGCCTTTGAAAAAGAGATTTATCCTAAAATTCTCTAGTATAAATATAATGCTAGAAATGGTAGCGAGACCAACTATGCTTTATGGGTTGGAGACGGTGGCACTGAGCAAAAGACAGGAGACGGAGCTGGAGGTGGCAGAGTTAAAGATGTTAAGATTTGCATTGGGTGTGATGAGGATGGACAGGATTAGAAATGAGTATATTAGAGGGTTAGCCCAGGTTAGACGGTTTGGAGACAAAGTCAGAGAGGCGAGATCGCATTGGTTTGGACATGTGTAGAGGAGAGATTCTGGATATATCGGGAGAAGGATGCTAGGGATGGAGCTGCCAGGCAAGAGGAAGAGAGGAAGGCCTAAGAGGAGATTTATGGATGTGGTGAAGGAGGACATGCAGGTGGTGGGTGCGACGGAGAAAGATGCAGAGGACAGGAAGAAGTGGAAACAATCGATCCGCTGCGGCGACCCCTAACGGGAGCGGCCGAAAGAAGAAGAAGAAGAAATATAATGCTAGAAAATGGCTGTAAATCACTTTGGACTGAGAGATCATCTGAATAGAGGAGGAATGATATTTGGGCCTACGCATAGCGACAAAGGACGATTGAAGGAGATTGGTATGAAGACCTTCTCCCAAAGGAGTACACACGATGAAGGACACAGTAAAAACTACACAGGTGTATGAATGGGTAAATCAGTGTAAACAGAGTACAAACCTAACACTGCAAATTGCCTTGGGGTCCGCTGGATCACGGTGAACGGCAACACCTTGTAGATAGCTGCTGTTTTATTGTCTTTTGTATTTTTATTAGTCTTATCATCATTTTGTTGGATCAGCAGGTTTGATTTATTTAAAAAATACTTTATATCGTAGCTGTTTACATTGGTAGTGGTTCATAAAATGAAAAAAATTCTCTTTTGCGTTCCACGTTCATATTTTTCTAGGTTCGTTTACGCCATACTTCAGTTTTTCCAAGGGAATTTTTAGAGTTATAACGATGTGAAGAAGACAGAGCAACCTTTTCAAAATTCTGTGGTTTTATGTAACACTAAATAGCATAAATAACTCGGATATCCCCGCCGCGTAGGAACTCAGGGGGTGAAAAATTTCCCGACTCCCCGGTGGCCCCCAAATCGACTTCTCAAGTAAACACTCGAGCTATTTCGTTTATTTTACTTCAGCCTTGCTATTATTCCATGAAAGTTGGCCAATTATTCATTTTCTAAACGTAAAGTGGCATCAAGGACCCACCTTAAACACCTAACTCGGACTTGCTTCAGCTAACTAAGGTAATGGTAACTAGCTGGTCGGTTGGTTGATATTTCGTTAAGAAAACGAATAACGACGAGAATAAAATGCTTTATTTTACCTCTTTTTTTTTGTGATTTTTCCGTGCACGCTTCCTTCCTCTTCCCGCGCTCGGGCGTCGCGTGCTCGCAGTGGCGCGAAGGCGGCGGCGGTCCTCGGCTCCGAGGCAGCGCTGGAGGTCAGTCGGGGTTCTTTTTTTTCCCCTCTAAAATTACTATATTTATGAATAAAGCGGGCGACACCGTGAAAGCAAAACGACTGAAAATTGTGGCGCTCGTAAAATGTTGGAGTAAAATGAATTCTGTCCTGCGTGAGGCCGTGTAGTCTTACTCGAGTCACTCTGACAGGAAAAGGCAAACGCTGTCGTTTTGCGGTGCACGCTGCTCACTTTGACTCCCTTGCAATGCCAACAAAACAAAAATCATCACGAATAATTCGCCACACTTTTTTTTTCTTCTTTTACACGGTTTTTCGAAAAAGTTCGCGTGAACTTGGCGATAGCAAAACAGTATGTGAGACATGGGCTTCGTGTCCAGCTCGGGGCGCTTCGTCCATCTTTGCGCCACTACAGAAGGCGATGGCTTTGGCGTCCCCCCCTCCACGGATTCGACTCTATGCCGCATCGATCCACCCAAAATATACAGTACATTCGTCCACCTCAGTACAGTGCAGCCAAAATTCAGTCCAAAAGCATTCCCCTGGTTCAGCCCAAGCAAACGAACTGGGTAACTTTAAGTGTCTCTTCACACAGAACTTTTTTTAAAACTACAAAAGTAGTTTGACACTAAAACGTCAATATCGACAACTAAATTCTGTTCCTTGGCGTTCCATTAGATGGCAGCAGCATCTCACTCACTATGTAGTCCTAACGTCGCTGTAAACAAACGGGACTGTACTGTACTGTACTATACTATAGTATAGTATACTGTACTGAGTGACACAGGGTGTCACTCAGTACAGTATACTATACACAACTTCTCCCAAATAAAGATTAAATGAAGACAGGGCTTGAGCTGAACAATTTTAGCGGTCAAACATTTCAGTGAGTTGTTTAAAATTTTTGGTTTTTCAGTATAATATACACAGGGTGATGCTTTGTTCTTTTGTGTGACAGAGAGAACGCTTTGAAGGGGGACAAGTCTTCCACTGAAAGGATGAAGAGAAATTTCAGCGAAACCTTATCTAGACCAACTCCAGGTAACATGACAGGCATAGTATATTTACTGGAAAATATCTCATTTATACCTTATGTTATTACCCATATATGCTAAGGCTCTCGCGTGTGCTGACAATTCATCTTTTTCTGTGCACACCTTTATTATTTAAAAAGGTTTATTGTTTTATTGATCATCCGTGCAGGCTCTCTGCCAGTCCCATTGTTTAACCAAAAGAGACTAAGCAGATTACCTCTGACCTCAATTCCCTCCGAGAGTGAATTTGGCCCCAGAACCGACTGTCCACCCGGACACAGCTTTCCTGTAACCTTTTTGCCTTCGGGTGAGTTCCTTCTCTTTTTGTTTACACTGATCCGCTGCTTATGTTTTTTGTCAAAAGCAGAAACGCTAGGTGGCACTGAGAAAGTTGCTAACAAAGTTGTTTCAGCATGAAACAGATTCCTAAGCTGTAGGAATCAAGTCATAAGTCACCCCTTGTGAGATGCAAAGAACAATGTTATTAAGGGTTGTTTGTATCAATCATTATTTAGCTAATGCCTTTGTCTAGGGAAAGATGCAGTGTTATATAATAAAATTTACAAACAGCATGGTGGCTCTCTGAGTAGCATTTTTGGGGTGAGGATTTTACATGATTTTTCCATGCCTGTGTGAGTTTCCTCCCAATGTCCAAAGACATTTGTTTCAGGTTAACTGGTCATTGCAACTTGCCTGTAGTGTGCGAATGTGAGTGTGACTGTGTGCGTCCATCCAGTGGTTGATTCGTGTCCTTTAATTTTGAGATCCAGGCTCCAGACTGCTGTGACCCTGACCAGGATGAAGCAGTTAATGAAAATGAATGGATGTTTTAATAAACATCAGTACATTCTTTTAGTATTAATTCAGGGTTATGAAATGGAATGGAATTCAAAAGAAGAACCATGGCTTACAAGACAACAGCTGTAAAAACAATACTACCTTTGCAGGTAATGGTGGATATTCCAAAGTGCACACACTGGGCATCTCAGTGTCTGCTACCCAGAACGGTCACTGGAACAGGCTGGAATTTTTGAGGAGCAGACCTGTGGAAGACTCTGCAGGAAGGAACCTTGCACCCATTCTGCATTCACAGGGCCCTGGAAATACTGGGTATGGTTTCTGAACTTTGCACATAACAACTTCTCCCAAATAAAGATTAAATGAAGACGGGGCTTGAGCTGAACAATTTTAGCGGTCAAATATTGCAGTGAGTTGTTTAAAATGTTTGGTTTTTCAGGTCACAGATAGGGAAGCCATCGAGGCAGGACTGCAGTGGGTCTTCAAACACCACATCCCATAGCTTTTTCAGCAGTGGATGTGTTCAAGGAAATGTCAGGCCTTCACAAACCTATGGACAACATGATCAGTCATTTTACAGGCAATCAAATTTTCAGCTGAACCCTCTTCTACAAAACCCAATGCCAAATCCTCCTGCTGTTTGCAATCAGCAGGAGAAGTCAAGATGGTGCTTTAAATCCACCTCCCAGTCTAACCTGTTCAAAGAGGATCATCGAAAAGAGATCACCAACAAAACCACTCCGCAGCCAAAGGTACTTGGAGAGGACTATGTTTATCAATACATTTGACTGGTGTTTAAGATCACTGCTGGCCTGCTGCTCCAAAAGAGATCTAAGCCTGTGCTCTGTTACCTGGCACGAGTGCATTCGCCATCTAAAGCACCTTTTAGGTTTACGCAGGTTACCAGCAATGACAGTTGCCCTAGTGCTCATAACTGATGCTACTTCTTCTTTGCAGCAGCAGGTGACATAAGAATCTTTAAAGACATAAAATCCGGTTGTCAAAATATATCGGCGTAGTACACGTTGCCTCGGAGGCATACATGTGGGTGTGGGGAGAGTTCTGGATGTTCTGCTTTCAAACAGAATTGGAAAAGACTGATGTGGGACGTAAATTTGAGGGAAAAACATAAGTAAAAAGGGTCAAAAGTGAGAAGACTAAAATTGTGTTAGGCCAGAGATTGCGAGGTGACGGAACATGATAGCATGAAAACATTTCAAGGCTGCTTAATGTGTAGTGACATTTAATACATCATATGCAATTTTTTATTTTTTTTTTGTATTTTTTACTTTGTTCTGGAGAATCCACAGCTGTGCATGAAACCGGTAGTGGAGAATTCCCTGCGTGTCCTGACGGCAACTATTGAAGGAATGAAACACTGGAGCCAATACAAGGACAGAGCACCTATCCTGTTTGAGGTGTTTGGTGGGTCTCATAACTGACGTTCATCATTTGCCAGAGATTTATAGTTCTTGTATGTTTCAAATTAGTTCACTTTCTTTGTCAGGAGTACTAGACTCAGCAGTCACAACTGGAAAGCATGGTGCAAAGAACTTCCTCCTGAGGGATGGTCGGGATGCTGTACAGTGTGTTTTCTATGAGACTGTAAGTCCACAATCCTCCCCTGAACTAAAAAGCATTAGAGTTAAATAATTTAGAAGGCTAAAAATATCACAGGATAGCACAAGCTACTGGAGGTAATAGAATGTAAAGGTTAACAGAAGTATTTTAACAGTATTTTCAGCATGTACTGTATGTTAAAGACAATTTTTTTTTTTTTTTTTTTTTTTTGTTCATCCTAATTTACATTTTTAATTGTTTTTTTTCCCCCTCCTGAGCAGGATGTGGAGCTTCCTCGGCTCATTCGGGGCCAGGTACATCGCTGCCTTGGAAACTCTGACCCCAGGAGAGGGCAGCTCACGTGCGTGTCCATCCGGCACGCCACTCCCTCGGAGCAGAAGAACGCCCAGGCGGCTGTAAGAGCATCAGACGCAGAGATGCGCAGGCTGGTCAGGTTGTTCAGTGAAGTTTAACTTACAGGGACTAGGGTGTCCCTGGTGACAGTGGAACAGGACGGTAGCTACCGTCTTTGTCAATTGGTTTCATTTTCACTGTCCTCTGTGGATTCAGCACCATTTAATCCAGAAAGACCCCAGTATTGTATTTACTTGGTTAGCTTTACTGTTTTTTTCTGTTTTCTTTTGTTCTGTTTGTGAGGAATGCAGAATTGGTTTAATAATAGGTTGGGTTTTGCAGCATATTTTTTTGCATATGTGTGTTTAATACTAAAATTAATTTGATTGTATTTTCTTAATTTTTTGCTAAGATTTCTTATATTTTATAAAATTTCTGAGTTTCATTTCCATACATTAAGCACACAAATTGCTTTATGAAATGTTTTATTACAAACAAATCCACGGTACAGCTAACATTAAGAGGGTAGTAAAACACAGGTTCATGAGGTAATATTTAAAAATATATCTTTTGAAAGGACATTTTAGAATCAGAAGTGAGGTTACACATTCAGTTTATTTACAAACAAAATTTACGATGGAAACTCAGAACATCTATTCTACAAAAAAGTTTCACCAGTGTTATGACTTTACATACTATGTTAAACACATTAATAAAAAAAACTTCAACCACAATCCCAGTCATTCTCAATCAAAGTACAGCCGATGAAAATGTATGAGTTTCGCTTCCGTCGTCACGGACAGATGTTTTTTGTTCTCGGTCTAATTGCAGTGAATTTTTCAGTTTATAGGAAAAAATCTTTCTATAATGACATAAATTACCTCCTAGATAAGCACAGCAACTGTAAAAGACAAACACATACAGGTTCTGGCGAAGACATCTGACGATGTGGAATTTGCTGGAAGGTTAAAGCACCGAATTGTAAGACCCATAGCAACACGTCCTGGAGTAAAGAGGGACAACCCGCTTGGGGAGGAGGCGGAATGTCTTGCTGCAGTTACCTTATCTAAGGAGGCAATTGTTTTAGCCATGCTTAACATGTAGGAAAATAGCCGTTGTGGGTCCAAGTCAGTTCGAACCACTGGATCCCCGTCATGCGGTTTAGAATCACGTGGAGTGGAAGTGAGGGAGTTTGAATGCATTTAGGAGCACTGGCGTCACTTTTTTTGGGTTGGTGATGAAATTGATTTATTCCATGAGCACAACTGATAGACACGTGAATGCAATTCAACACGTGCGACTCATCTGCCTTCGAAGTTTGGAAAACTCAAATTATCTGTAGATCTGCTCTCTGCTGGAAGAAGCTATATCCATAATTGGGTGATAAAAAACCTTTACAAAATTTACCACACGGAAAAAAGGCTCGACAAATGTTTGATTTTACAGAACAATAGTCTCGGCAGAAATGGATGATAACCTGATTTCGGTATTGAATTTGTTTACATAATGAAGGCACAAGCTGGTTAGGTCTGAGCCAGTATTGAAACTCGCAACAGCGATTCATGTTTACTAACCTTGACTGTCTGCATTTTATTTATTGTCATTATTTATGTTCTTGCCTTTAACCTGAAACATTTCAATCCTGAATTATTAAGTAGCTTTAATTCAAAGAAAAGAAATTTTTTGGGGGTTTACAAGACATTTACAAGTAACATTTTAAACAACCAAGGGATGATGTTACATTTAATGCCCATGTCATACAACAGCATTTTAACTTTTTAACACAGTTATTCAGTCATCTTACAGCTTTTTTTTTTTTTTTTTTTTTTTTGTCACACTGGCTTTTAGAAACGGATATGAACAGCCAAAGAAAACGCAGGCCAGCCAACATACCAACTCAGGGTTTGTTCTCCACAAGTCCGTCCGCTGTATTTTTTCAATTATTTTTTCAGACCACCCACGCGTTGCCTGTATGCTAGCCGTACAACCACAAGACAATTTAATATACACGTTGTATTAGAATTCATTTTACTGTATTGCCTGTCTTTTAAACCTCTCCAAGCACTGGGAAATTCAACATTTCTTTTCAGATGGCACTGCCGTAAACACAGCACAAGGTTTTTTACATGCCGCAGCACAGCAGACCACAGTACTTCACGGTAGGCTGAGGCAAGATCCATAAGTCTGATGGTATCTTCTTCTTTGTGTGGAACATCAGCAGATGTACATTGTACTTTGTTTTCCCTTCATGTGCAGACCTGTATCTTCCCACCAGAGTACTTTTGTTTTTGGGAAACTTAATCCAGTTCCATCTTTTGAATCTCAGCATATCTCCAAAACATTATTGTCTTTATAAAGTCTTCTGTATTCTCAAGACCGGGGCTGCAGAAGCTTCCCTACGGCAGAAGTCATCTTCGTAACGCCGCGACTTCCGTTCCATCTCTGACCTTAAATGTCAAATATTCCTACGCTCGTAACCTTACACTTCAGTCAGACTAATCCTTAATCCTCATTTCGCAACGTCTCTAGTTGGACGCCTGAGGAAGTGCTGAATTCCCAGATGCTGATCAGCTCACAGTGACTATGTTCTACACAGGACCGTTTCATGTCATGCAACACCTTAACGTAAACAAAACAAATAAAAAAAAGAAACAACAACAAAAAGCACAAAAATAGCAATTGACGATGGGGGTTTACTTTTCTTAAAAAAGAAGAAAATATGAGTTTCGTGTTAAACTGTGACAGGAATTCACCGGGGAAAGGAAATAATGCAAAAGTAGCTTATTGTGTGAAGGAAGACGAAATGTGAACTTTGGAGATGTTGCGGACGTGTTCTGTTGTTAACTTTCTCCCACTGAGGCGAAAGGGCACAGTTTTCACTCCATCGGTCCTAAAAGTGGTCAGTTATAAAATAGTGGGCAGTGGCGTAGGAGATACGTGCTCCTTGGGTGCATATTTAGCAAAGAAGGGCAGGAAGAGGGTGAGCATGACCCCGACGATGGCTAGCATGTAGCCCCAGCCGATCTGGCACTCTCCCGCGTAGTAGACATCTGAATCGCCGCAGAACGACTTCACAAGGGCAGAGTTGAGTCCGAACGGGTACACCAGGAGGCCGGATGCCATGATGAACACTGGGGAGTAGAGAGAGACAAAACGGTTACTGCTGTGGTCAGTAGGAATGTAGCAGGAATGGGTTGATCCCCCCCTTTCTCCTTTTTCTGACAGGTCTGGATCGGCGCACTTGGAGGCAACAGAAGATCTGCATCCTGGAATGAAAAGACCCACATTCCTGTCTGGCGCAGGACCAACGCTGGCGCTCAGAATTCCACGGAACGGTAAACAAATCGGCAACGGCAGCGGTTTCAATGCTTATTATCAACAAGGGCTAAAGTAATGTTGAGCTAAAGTGAAACTCCTCAATAATTAACTGGAACAAAACAGTCCCGCTCTGGAATTTGTCTTGTTTGTACTCTTTTCTTGCCAACATCCTGTCTTTGCTGTCCTTCCTAATTTATTATGCAGGAAAGATCAGCTCTCGTTGACAACATCAGCTCAATTACGGTTCATTACGGTAAGCAGAACCTGAAACAAATGATTGACCAGACACATTGATTAAATTCACGCAAACTGACTCCTTCCAACATGCGGTGTTCTGCATTAGTAACTTTTTAAAGAGGGTTAAGGTATTTTTTTGGAGAATCTAACTGAAGAACTTTAAAAAAAAAAGCAGAATCCTGAGCTGCAGGAAGATGGTTAATGGGTCCCAGTGTCATCTCATTACATTCAAGTTTTTGAGGCAAAACTGCCCCCCAGCCCCCACCTGGAAACTAATCCTTCATGTTGAAGGGCATAAATTTTATCTGCTGGAACCGAGCTTTGTAGACCTGTCACTAATGACTCTTTAATGTCGTTGTCTATCAAAATATCATTTGCTATGTGGAGCTTTTACAAAGGCACAGCCAGGCCGCCGCTGGTCGTCCCTGTCTGCCACGAGGCTGCAATTCTAGTGTTTACACCGAGACCCCAACACCATCAGGGTGCCGGTTGGAAAGGGATACTACTGACTGCAAGAGCCAACAGTCAGCGGCTGAACGTGGCCAACATGCCCTAGAACCTCAGTGCAGTTGAGAAATGCTATTTAATTGTTGTAGAATTGCCATCTGCATCGGATAAATTCCCTTCATAAGTTGATACCATCTTGAAGGTTGTGTAAGTCAGTTAATGGGACTCTGCTATTGAAAGCAGTGAGCTTGCTTGAGGAGTGAGGGAATAACAGCTTCCACTTGCGCTCCACTCAATGCACCAAGTGATAGGAGCACACTGTAGAGTCTGTGCTACCCTTGCTGACAAGGGAAAAATCCAGGCGCTGAGGGTCCTCGATGTCACATGTGATGTAACCCAGGGAAGAGTCCCCTCATCTCTGTATCTATAAAGCTCAGTCTCTGTTTGTCTGTTCCTCGTGGACCGCTTCAGCTATGGACTTTAAATTTGGGACAGTGGTACTGTTCAAAGTGAGCCTTTTGCATAGTCAAGTTCATTCAACACCAAAGGCGACTCAGTATCTCAAAAATTTCTTACGGAAACACACACAACAAAACAATATTTAGGATTAAAAATTTTGGTAATTTGTTATTACTTATTTTTGTTGTCTACGTTGGTGTGCTGGAGGAAGGAGCTGAACTAGAGAGTGGCAAGGGAGGCAAGAGGGAGTGGTGCATAGGATGCTTGGAATAAATAGCCAAACTGACACACACACACAATAACTCTTAAGACTGCACAATAAAGATTAATTCTGAAAGAGAAAGATATGAATGCCCCTTCAAAGCTGGACTGGAGATCAATGATCCTTTTAAAATAAACTAATTCTGAATTATTAGCTTCACGCTTAGCCAATGATGCTATTTAACGTGTCTTTGTAGTATTTGCATCAGAAGCAGGATTTAAAATGACCACCAACAGACTGAAAGTCCATGTTCTTTACCACTAGTCTGCCTGCTGCTCAGTCCATTGTCAATACTGACTGAAGAGCGGGTGCCACTTCAATGGAAATGACCTCCGTTCTGCAAAAGCATTAAGAATCTTCTGCATATGGAGGGCTTTTCTACGTTTAATGAAACCAAGTCTTAAAGACATTACCCACAGGAGTGGCGCGTGGCATGCCCTGTGCGCTGACTTCTCCAAATTAAAGGTCAGAGAGAATCCATTGTTGAAATTTCAAAAGTCACTTTGCTTATTCTAAATAATAATGGCTGGATTATTTGGTTTGTCTTGCAGCTCTTAAACCACAGTAGGGATAGAAACACCTAAAAGGCAAAGTTAGCGGTGTGGAAATGCAGTTAAAGTGCAGTTGTGGGGAGTCCAGTGTATTGCTTTGCGACAGTTACGGGGATGGAAAAAAATCAATCAGCCTGCTACTGTCCTGCTACCCTACACTGCCTCACACCAAAGGATTCGTGGGTTAACAGTTGCCAAACATAGCACAGGCGGGTTTCAGAAATCTTCAGCAACATTTTGCATTACAGTGTGTGGCACACCGATGAACATGTGACATGTCTGTAGCGTCTCATCCAGGAAAAGTAAAAAGGAAACATGCTTGTATCTTGATATATGCACAAATATTTCAGGAAATATGCAACAAACAGGTATATTCAGAACAGCAGGCAGTGCTGTAACTATATTTGCTACAATGCCTTTATTTGTGTTAACAATAAAAAAGGAAATACAATCATCCTGTGATGGACTGTTGCCCCATTCGGAGGTAGGTTCATAGCATAGGGCCCAGTGATTCTGGGATAGGCTCTGGATTGCTATGACCCTGACCAGAAATAAGCAATTAATAATAATAATAATAATGATGGATGGATGGATGGATGGATGGATGGATGGAAAATATGGTATCATGTGACTCAATATCTTCTAGCAGGGAGAATTACCGCACAGAGACAAATATACACAACAAACCATTTGATTGCAGCCATTAAACTGTAAGACAGGA
The DNA here is from genome assembly GCA_018136845.1 of Heterotis niloticus. Classification (NCBI taxonomy): domain Eukaryota; kingdom Metazoa; phylum Chordata; class Actinopteri; order Osteoglossiformes; family Osteoglossidae; genus Heterotis; species Heterotis niloticus. The sequence goes on from CM030899.1 coordinate 4,463,188, forward strand.
AGGATGACAGGATTTCAGAAATGATACCACTGTGAAAGAAGCTTGTATCTGACGAAAGACATAAAGTGAACCAAGTCAAGGCGTTTTGCTGCCTTGTTACCACGAGAAAATCGCCAACCCCAAACAAAAATATTAGTTGGAAAAACCTGTTAGGGACGCAGCCTCCTTTATACCTAACAAGGAGTTTGCATCCAAGGCAACACCTCTCCTGCATTTGATTGTGGTTTCAGTGCTTATTATGAACTGCAGAATGCACACTGAATTTTAAGAACTTCCTTGTTTTTGTTAAAACTGCTTTTTTCCCCCTACACATTAGAAATAACACAGCCACATTAACAAATGGACTGCGTATCTAATTAAATGCTGTGATGCACTTGCATCCCAACAGGTGGCCGCTCCTACCCCAGTGCCCGGTGACTCCCAGACAAGCGCCAGACTGGCACAACCTGATGAGGACAGTAGGTTACCGATGGTGAGTGAGAGAGAGTATGTAGTTAAGGTGCAGTTGTAGTCGTTTCCCATGAACATGAGCACAACATACATGGTTAAGGCATCTAAGTTTGCGCTGGGCACGTGAAAAGGAGAGGCAGTAGGTTAAGGTAAAGGTAAAAATATGCAAATCGTGATGGTCCCATTTGGTAACAGCAGAAGGGTGGGTCATTGTTCAGGTGTTTATGTGCTGCTCTTTGTTAACAACATCTCATAGGAATCGAGGAGCAGGACTGCAGGAGGTGAGGGTGGCAATTGAAGTGATTGGAATGGCCAGGATGGGTGTCTATACACTGTTTGAAGCTGTTGCACTAAGAATCGTGAGTGTATATCGTAAAACACTGCTTAAATTTGTGTTTTGCTTAAATTTACCACATTTACTGCAGATACAGTAAATTCTCAGAAACTGGCTACACCTGATATAATAGAGGACACGGTGTAGACTGTAGTAATATATTTTTTTGCCAGTTACCATAAGCATGTATTATTTTTCCTGAATTTAAAAAAGTACCAGCGACACTTGACTATTACTGTCATTTTAAATTAAAGGAATGTGCAGAACAAACAAACAAATGGTGCAGAGGTCAGGAATACAGAAAAAGAATAATTGGGAAAACAACAAAACTAAGATAAAGCTTAAAGTTGGAAAATACATTAAAATCCCTTCTGCTTTCATTGTGCAAACAGTAACCTGCAAGGCATTTCATCTGGAAATGAAATTTATAGGTGAAGTACAGAATGCAGCAGCTGCTGTTGCATACTTAAGCCATTAAAAGGTACTCCACAAACAGATATAAGAATACAAATATGAAGGTGCCTTTGAACTACAGTTACGCTGATAATAAGAGGGCATAATTTCATTGGGGTTACCGATGGATAATGAATTGGGTTCAGATTACTGATCAAGACTGCAAGTTTGAGACTAAGTCACAATACCTGTTGTTAACCAGGAATCAAATTCAGGGGTTATTGTGTTGAAGGGTCTCGTGCACAGGGAGGAAGATTTCCGATTTTTTTTGTTCTCTTTGGCTTCAAAAATGGTCTGAGCTTTCCATTTAGCATGCATTATAGGGCACAGGTATAAATACACTGAATACTCCCTTTAAGTGTTTTTTCAAGCAATTTGTTTATAAAAAATAGTCTTTTATTTTAAATGCTCAGTGGGAATTTTAAGAAAATGTGTGGCTGGAAAGAACTCGACTTCCAGTAAACGGTTTAAACCCGGCCGTTTCTAAAGGATTGCTGATATGGCATTTTGTGGCCATTTGAAAGGGAAAACGAGGTGGAGATGTGAGGAAGACTTTACAGAAAACAGGAAACTCAACTATTACCAGCAGATTTTTTAAATATTTCTGAAATTCATCTTCCAGAAGCTGACTTTACATTTTTGGAGGATGTTTTCGAACAGATCGGTGGTACAGAGGCTCGTTGAATAATGCCACCACCTCACAGCACCTGGGCTGCTCAAGTACGGGTTCAAATCCACCTCAGTCTGTGTAGAATTGGCCAAGTCTCCCCATGTCTCTGCTTTATTCCTCCCACAGTCCAAAGGGATGCATTTCATGATGATTGGTCACTCTAAAAAATCCCGATCAGGATTAAGTAGCTAATGATAATGGATGGATAAATCGATGGATGGGATGCACAATACCATCCAGCTGGGAAAATCACCTGAATGGATGGATGTAAGCTGTAGAACTGACCTTAGAACTTTCAAATCTAATAATCTTATTAGGTTCTAGAAGAGGAGTGCTTTGTCTTTGATATGGGAATTCTAAAACAGAAAACTCAAAACCACCATATACCAACCATTACAAACATACTTAAGCCTGACAAACATCATCTCATTCCATTCCAGTCCTCAGAGGATATCGTAAAACATAGTTTATACAGGTCCAATTTGGGAATTGGTTCCAAATGTCCTAGAGCAGAAGCACATCCTTGTAAGGTTTTGGACGAAAGCCAGGGATGCCGACAGCCCAGACTCTGGTGCCATTATAAAATGGTTGCCCACCGTGGAGCCGCAGGCGCAAACCTGCACTCAGACAATTCACCATCACAGGCCTTGCTTTTGGACCTTGAGCAACTGACATGCATTCGCTTCTTACCAAAATACTCTTCACATTCTGTAACATCAATCTTGTGAGCAAGTATGTACCAAAATCAGATGCACAGCCACACGTCCCTCCTGTCTGCCAGCTCAGCCCTGATCTTAGCCCTTGGGGTTTTTGGGAAGTTTTGCAAAGGAGCAAAACATTTTTTTCCTGCTAACTTCACGTTCAAACAAAAGCTCTGTAAAACACAACTAAATGACTGGAAGCGGTCCCTGATGGCATTGGATGCTACTAAGCTGTGTGAAGTGTGTTGGGAGAGAAGGGTCAATACATCACTCTAAATTACCCCCAGCATAGGTAGGTAGACTTTTACTGCCACAAAAACAGACACAATTTTGTTTTTGTCTGATAAAATTGTTTCGTTTTGAATAGCTCATAGAGAACTGCTTCACATGTGCCTGGTTTGCTGGTGCACACCTGCTCCTGGACTGAGTCCTGTAGCGCCCTGTCAGCCTGCTTTTTAGTGGGATTCCAATATATACAGTACAAAAAAGAAACCACAACCCTCGTTCAGTTTATTTCACATTTTTATAGCCTGCATCTTTTCCCCAGCACTCCATTTCCATCATTACCCTTTGGTCCTCAGCTGTAGGCTGGTATATTGGATATTATTATTGCTACAGTCATTTCCTATTCTCTTTTGATCAAAATATTAATTTCGATATTATTTTGCTGTCACGGTTTGAAAAATAACGTCTGGCACACAGTGCATCAATTTTGCAACTTCCTTTGTAGCATCTCAGCAATAAATACGGGAACATCTGATGCTGAAGATGGTGAGTCACTCGTTACCAAAAACATTCCTCTGCACAGCGTATTCTGACAATCGCGTCATCCCTTGTTTCTGAACCGCCGCTCATCTGTGTTTCTTATCTTTCATCTGTGAACAAACAGGGCATCCGTGGATGGTGAGACTGTGCGTGATTATCAGCAGGACGAAAGGATGCAAATAGAAGCGGTGAGAAGGCTACGCCTGCAGGCTGTGCTGACGTTCTGGCAAAAAAATCCCATTGTAACAAGCTCACAGTTCTACTGGGCGGAACTTGGCTGTGGACAAGGTGCAGAAAAAGATAAGTTTATTACAACCTTAGTCCGTGATGGGGTTTCGGGAGCGCAGATGGTAGGACATGTGTATGTGGCGAGGGTCTAGGAAAACAGCACAGCTACACACTGGTGTCAAAGAATTTCATTACTGAACAACAAAGAAAACCATTCTAAGTTATACTTTAATTTTACAGCATAACCAGGAGGTTAACACAGTTCCCCTCACCTGTGAGAAGGATACTGCCCCAATGGTGGATTTTTCCTAAAAAGACCAACACAGACAAAAGGCTTTTATTGGCTTCATGGAAGGTAATGCATATTAGCAGAGCAGACCAATGAGAAATATGTGTCCTTTAAACCAATCAAAACAGGAATATTGCATAATAAGGGAAGTCCCACCCTAAGGAAAACTTAGACAAAGAAGTAACTCGAGAGGTAAAAAGTTTATTTATGATCAATGGGGGTTAGTGGACCATGCCATATAAGGGCAATTTTAGGCTAGAACTGAGAAAGAGTTCCCACCAAATTACCGCTTTTTGCAGAGCAACGAGCCTTTAAATTAAAACAAGTATAAAAACTGCTTTGATAAAAATGATTCTTCAATACTGGAACACTGGTTGCCCTGGCTGCAATTTCCCTTGCCCCGGAGGAAGAATGAGGGAAGAGTTTGTTAGACACAGATCCCCACATCAAGAGCTTTCTGTTGGTGTGGAACATAATCTTTGAATGAAAACTGTGCTTAGAAGCTTCTCAAATACTTATACTCAGAGGTTATTGAGTGAAATCCAGCTATGCAACCATTATTTAACAGCTTGGCAGAGGAAGCACTTTTATGAAGAAATATGTTTCCGTAGTTAACGATTCCAGGCAGCTCCCTGCATGCGTGTCTCCACCCTTTGAGCTCATCTCTGCGGACTCCACTTTGTCACCCTTAACCCAAAGTTTACGGCTATTTCGACTGCCGCCCCCGATGAACAAACAAGCAGGAGGATCCAGCAGAATGTGCAAGCAAAGCAGGAAGAGGAGGGTACAAATTTCATTTAGTTTCTGTCCTGCCGCAGGACGATACGCACCTGACAGCGTTAAGCTCAAAGCTTTACTTGGCCTGCATCAAGGATGCATGCCAAGGCTAAACCCACAATTTCCACTGCAGGTTTGGCAAATGAAAATAGAGCAAATGTAGCCGCATTACTTCTAAGGTTCAGTTCAGTTAACGTAAGCATTAATTCATGTTAACTCATGCAGGATTAAGCACATCTCTCCCGTAATGTGAAAAAATGGGGGGTTTAATGGTGGACAAATTCTGTGGCTGTAGGACTCCATTGTGACTCACGGACTCCTGGTTTAGTTCACACTTTGTCACTGCGAAAAACTGGGCACAATAACTCGTTTGCCGCTCAGAAAAGTTGCCCACACGGCCGAGTTAAAGGCATGATTTTGTGCTTGTTTGCCGTTGTTGCTGCCCCGGTCGTGCACGAACATGCAGACTCCTCTGTTTCTAGCCGCTCTGCCTCTCTCTTTCCCTGCCTCACTCTCGGACTAACTTACTCTCCTTCATGTAAAGAGTTCACGCAAATGAACACATTCACAAATTAATATCTGCAACCTTAAAATATCCTGCTATGGAAATGCGAGCTTTTGGATGCTTGACCCATTATGCCGGGAAGAACTGACTAGCACTCGGCCGCTCGTTGGATACCGATGGAGACAGCACAGTCCGTTGAGCACGAAATTCAGCAGAGGATCTTTTAAGCCCGACTTGAAACTAAAGATAAACAAACAAGAAAGACCTCACCACAAAATGTCCTCTGAACATCTGTTTTCTACCAGCATCTTCATTAAATCAATGTTTTAAAAAGAGAGTTCAAGTACACAATAAGTTGTTTGATGCCAACAAGCCTTGATGTAAATTTTAATGTCACAGGGAAGAAACACATGGTGCTTAAATGAGTAGTAAACATCCGAATGAACCGCTAACCCCAGTCTAGTCAGGAAGTCCATTTCTTAAGTTGGTAGCTCCAGCCTTGTGCATCTAAACCCTCTCATTCTTAAGTCGGCGGTCGTGGGAGCTGAGACCCTCGTCTGGTATGTAAAAGCAGGGCGGTTTTATCCCACTGGCTGACTTGGGACTTTTTTCTTGCCACTGTGATGGTGAAGGGCAATAATAAATCTGTGTTTGCCAGCAGAGTACTCATTTATTTGTCTGCACTATATTGTTTGTCAGTGATAAAACACAGTGACATAAAACATATGCTCCCGGCTTTCAGGACGCAAAAAAAATAGTTTAATTTGAGACACCACCATCTCAGTAATTTATCAAAACTTGGTTTTCTGAATATAAATTCACTTCTGCCGATTCATTTTCCATTTTGTTCTTTTCTCCCCCCCCAGCAGACTGCCGAATGCGTTGCTTGCGGCACACACATGGGTTCGGGGCTGCACCATTTTGTCCCGTCGTCCTCTTTTGAGACCCAAAATCTTTTCAATAATCGGTCGGCGTTCGGTTTAGAGCCAACAGACGAACGAGAGCTGAGATGCGATCGCAACGGTGCTCTGCAATCCAGCATGCGGTTGCCTTTCTCATCCAAAGCCCTCGTGAGAGTTCACTGAGGATGGCAGCATTTCCACCTGCGTGGGCAACGGCGTTCGTTTTCGCTCTTGCCGAATGCAGCCGGACTTCTTTCCGTGTTCGGCCCGAGCCTCCGGCCATAACACCCTTCTTGGGAACTGGAGAAGCTCTTTTCCCCCTCACCACCCAACCACCGCTGGAGCTGAACTGAAGAACACAACCTGGAGGACAACTGTGTGGCCCCAATGGCAGAAAAGGGAAAACAAGCGGAGGCTGAGATCTTTGAAGTTTACCACCAGTTAGAATCGATTTGACCGCAAAGTTGCTCAGAAGCACCACTGGCAACGTTCATCCAATGTTCATTCAGTATCTCAAGATACATCACAGCTCTCCTGGCTAAAAGCTCACAGAATGACTGGGCACCAAAGCTATGTTTACAGCTCAAGCACTGCGAGGCACCCACACTACCTGCCCCCCTTAAACACGTTTTCTCCATTCGAATTCATGCAGCTGAAAGGTGAAGCGGAGGAACTGCGGAGCACAGCTGAAAATTTACCAAACTCAAGACCACCGGGAGCCCGAGAGAGCAATAAAGCACTCGTGTGTCCTTCTACATAAAACTAATGCATCAGATGTTAATGCGTTTCCATCGGTGATGCCGTCCAAGTTTATGATGGTATAATATGGTATAACTGCAGGGAATGACAGAGACGGGAAAATTACACAGCCACCTCAAGAAATACATCAATGACACGATCAATATTTTAGGGAAAAACGCTGTCTGTAGATGTGAAATATATACAGAAATGGGTCGGCCTATTTTCAGAGAAACTAAAGGAAACAAAAGTAAGGGCACTGACACACACTGGTTAACTTTGGTAAAAATAAGATCTGCTCCTTTATCAAATGCAGTTTTTTTAAAAACCTAATTTGTATTAAAGATTGGCAGTTAAGTGCAAGAGTGTGGTTTAGACAGAATTTCAGCGGTGGTGGCTGAGACGTGCGTGACAGCTGTTAGTGCGACCGCGGATCGGCACAATGGAGACTGCAGCTGCATTGGCCTCGTTCAGTCAGAATGAAAGAGGAGACACGGCTGCTAAGAAAAAAAGGAACAACACTGTCAACGGAGCCGATTAGACGTAATGCTTTGCTCCGAACCGAAAGCATGTACGATAAGTCAAAGGTGGTAATGGAACGGAGGACTTGAGATTCCCTAGACTGGAGGAACAAGAGGCTTCATCATGTCTCGGCCTTCCCCTTATTAACCACATCAGCGCTAGGAAAATACATGACCTCACTCGGGCAAGAAGAAGGGCTAAATATTTTGCTTTGTCTTAATTAAAATCGGTACCAGGGATGGTCTGAAGTAGATGCCGAAAAAGGGAGGAGAAAATAGAAGAAGTACATTTCAGCTAAATCGATGACGTGAATTTGCTTAAGATGTGCTGTACGGACAAAAGCTTGAGGACCCCCTTCTAATCACTGAGCTGAGACGTTTCAGTCACGTCCACACAGCATACAAACACGTTATAGACAATTGTGTGCTTCCAGCTTTGTGGCCACAGTTTAGGGAAGCTCCATTCTTGCTCCAGCATGACTGTATCCCCCCGTGGACAAAGCGAGCTCCATAAACACATGATTTGCCCAGGTTGGGGTGGAAGAACTTGAGTGGCTGTACGGAGCCCTGACCTCAACCCCACTGAACACCTTTGGAATGAACTCAAATACCTGCCCCAAACAAGCCTGACCTTCTCGCCTCACCTCACCTCACGGATACTCTTGTGGCCGAACGGGCACAAATTCCCAAAATCCGGGGGAAAGCCTTCCCAGAAGGGTGGGGGCTGTTATAGCAGCAAAGGGGGGTGGGGGGGGGGGGCAACTCCATGTCAATGCCCATGGGTTTGGAATGGGAGGTTCAACAAGCACATATGGGGGTCAGGTTCAGGTGTCCACACACTTTTGGTCATGCAGCGTACCTTTCCCAAAAAAATCTGTTTTGGTTGCTTCTCCTTTTGAATGTGAAATGATTCATTATCCTGGATAAGTGACTGGCAAACCGAACAGTGTTCGCACCTTAGGCCAGAACCCTGGACCACAAACTGGAGATTTTTTCCAATTTGAAAGAAAATCTGTTTTATTCGCACCGGACCCAGCTCTAACCGTCCACAACCAGCAGATTTAAGTGCAAAATTCAGCACATGCTCTTTTTCATATTTAAAAAACTATTTTTAAAAGCATGTAACTGCCTTCCTAGGGTCTGGTTGGGGTCCAGCAACGACAACTATTCAGCTTTGATCACCCCTGCAACCCAGCGTGGCCCGTGGAAGGGTAACCGTCACGCTGTTTCTGGCAACACCTTGATGCCGAGAGGGCGAGCATAAAAGCAACGCCGGAAAAACAAAAATGAAAGCCAGAAAGAAAGAAAGAAAGCACACAAAGGGGGTGTCACTGAGCGGCGGCTCGTAGAGCAACCGAAACCACGGCCCACTCTCTGCTGTCAAGAAAGCGATAAACATGATGAAGGATTAGCGTCATCTCCTGGGCCTTCGCTGAGTAAATCATCGATTTTGATGAATATTCATACTGGTTCATCCTTTGGTTCTTTTATGACACATTTTTTTCTCACCACAAAGATGGGTCTTATTGCAGGCGCGAGGGTGCAGGACAGGGCTTCGAAAAGCCACGTGCTTCTCACAACCAGCCTGTGCGAAACAGCTCTTCTCCACTCTAATTATTCACTTCTGTGGGGGCTTCGCTGCGTCTTGACTGTGCTGACATCGAAACGCATGTGTCGTGCGTGCATTTGAGACCAACGCAACGTCTCGAGCCGCAGCAGAACCGCTTACGCTTACATGTTTGTATGGAAATGGAGACGCGGCGCCTGGGATGAAGGCAAAGACGCCGCACGTGTCTGAGTGCATCTTCCATGAGCTGATGATCGTCGCCATCATCATTGCCCAAGGCACCCACTGGCGTAGGGCAGCGATGAAGGATCTCCACTCCTGTCTACATGAGATGATGTAACAGACTGATATTTCTATTATTGCCGGTCCTTCACATTCACAGGTGTTTTGTATCCAATCTATCACCTTAATGACTAGTTTCCATAACACGGCCCGCATTCAAATGGCTCAGATGCGTTAAATATCAAACAAATTGGTTCTCCTTGACTTTTGCTAATGGATCGACAGCTAAGGCAAGGTCACTTGGGGGCATTCCGCTTCTATACAACATTTCAAATACCGTTTACTACGACCAGTGTTTGTGGCTGGGATGCAAACGAACACAATATTTCAGATGCCAGCATCTTTTCTGTCCTGTTGCGCCATTAGCATCACCTTATGGTTGGGGGAGGTATCATTGCCACCGTCAAACAGGCCACCGCTTCCACGGGAAAGCGCGTGTCCGTGCTGTGTGAACGCCAGGCGGAAACCCCGTGCGCTGCCAGTGCTGTCTATTAAGCTACTGCAAAGGACCGTGTTATAGCACGTGCACAGTAGTAAGTGCGCATTTGGACGCAGGGTAAATTATAACAACCGACAGCGGGATCTGGAATGATCTATTAGGTGTTGCTGCTCATGTGCGTCAGAGCTTTCGTTCGGTCCGACGATGAAAAGTGTAAGCAGGTGTGATGTGCCATTAATCAGTCTGGGGAGGGCAGGGGTATTTCTTTGTGTTGATGGGGCAGGGTAATGAGTTCTTCACAGAGGTGGGGGTCCCACAGAGCCCCTGTAATGAAACAGGAATCCAGTAGACTTGCCGTGGGTGTGACTCCTGACCCGGCGGCATTAAAATGAAATGAGTACCATTACCTCCAGCCCTCGCCTCGCTGGATGTGGGGGGGTCCAGGAGGAGGTAGCAGAAGCAGGTTGGCTATCTGTAAATGACAGGAGAGCAGGGACGACTCGGAATTGGGAGATCCGGGAAGTGGGGGATGGGTCTATGAGTATGTAACGCGCTGCTGTTCCTACATGGAATCGTTGACAAGACAAAGGAAGCATCCGACTGGCACCCAAACAGGGATGGAGTTGCAGAGGGGGGTGGGGGTGGCTGAGCTAAGTGAACATTTTTATCAGAACTAAGCAGAACATCAATCACAGCTCAAACAGACTCGCAGAAGCATCACCCAGGCAATCAATCAGCAGACTTTGTGGTAGAACCTCCTGTGTTTCCTTATCATTTGCAATTAAATTTATCTGCAGAAAGAGCACGTCGGATGCCCACCAGGCTGCCGGCGCTGCTTGACGCGGCTATGAAGCACCTCAAGACGTTTCCAACTACACGTCTAGATGCAGAGCAGCTCCTGCAATGGGGTGGCTGTGATTCAGCCTTATCTGTCTGCATGCAATAATGCTTCTCCCTTTGTTCTCCACTCTTCTGCTGATGCCTGTGTGGTCTCCTTGCCGGGCTTCTGCACTGAAATATTAATTGGCGGAGAAAGAGACAAGGCCCATTCTGATGTTTCAAGCAGAAATAAAAGAGGTTGTTAAAAGCTGATCATTATTTTCATGTTTTATAAATCTTCAGTAGGCAACTTTAATTACCTGCTTGCTGTCTGTAGATCATGGCTTGACACTCAACAAGGAGAATCTGAACATAGCGGGTAACCTTGACATCAATGTGGGATCAGCCAACTGTCCTCCATGGTTTGGACAAAATCTCCGCCACAGTCACTCAATTACATCAGCGACTATATATGAGTGCATTCAGTATTCCAGAAAGGTATCTTCTCTAATGTAGCAGGAGGTGAATTTATGGGGACGTTTGCTCGCCTGTCTGAGCTTCTCTGTCCCAAAGTCTTCACGCCCTCTTGCATGATCAGTCTTTATAATATGAGAAAAGAAGTTAGGAATAATGATGTCTCTTGAAGGACCCATTTAACGGAGCCTTCAAAGAACCCTACTTTCCTACCTTAAGGTGTCTCATTGGTGGATCAAGCTAGAAACACCTACCGGATTGGCCTGAATATAAGACAAAATATTTCTGGGAGTTACATCTAAAAAAGATGGGGTTGTCTCATATTCGAGGACTAGACCTGTACAGGTCACATACTGTATAACACCAGTAGGTGGCGTCACTTATCTATTGGCATCAGTTATCCACAGAAATGATCAAATGGCGCTAGCGCATGTGAAAGATGGCCAAACCTCGAGATGGTCTGGAAAAAAGCAGCTCAAACTTTGGCCAAATTAACCAAGGACTGAGGAGAAGTTCGATGAGGCAGAGGTGTCAAACGACTCTCAAGCAGCCAAGAAATATAAAGTTACAGAATGTCATGTTCGAAGGTGGTGAGCCCAAAAAGAATGCAAAAATACAGTAAATTTGAACAAAAAAGATTTTTCTTTCTGAAGATAAGCTACAATGTTCCAAAAACCTTTTTCCAAAAATGTGTCTTGAAAAAGAGGGGACTGTCAGTCCAGTATGGTATGTGGAATGTTACCCAACACCTTGTTTGTCTAATTATGCTGGTCCTGTATACCAGCAGTACCCTTATTCACACAGATATCTGTGGCTACAGAAAATTTGTTGAACTTTAATTTGGGATGAAGAAATTTTAGAGGAAAAAGATGTAAAAAAAAAAAAAAAAGTTTTTTAAATGAGGAAGAGTCCTTTCATGTTCATTGCTCCTTTAATGAACCTTGAAATGAAGTCGGGGTGATAATAAGAGCCAGTTTCTGAGTCCTCTTAACAGGTTTCAGTATCTTCTCACTGTGAGAAAGGTCCACCAGCTTGTCTCTGTGAGACATGGGGCAGAGGTGTACCAGGTTAGCCCTAATTATCTGCTCATTGTGGGTGGTGGTGGACACTCCTTGGCTCTGGGTATAACCGCACCTTTTCTGTCCCGAGTGATAACCTCCCTGTCACATTATTCTACCACCAATATGGTCCGGAAGGAAGTCGGGAGCAAATGTGTAATCCATCACAAAGACCTCCCTACCTTCAGCGCAGAGACCTGACCCCCTGCCAGACTTGCGAAGAACGTACACCCGACCCCTACGGCCACATCATTCAGGCGCACTCCAGCAGCCTGGTACTTTTAGCTAAGAGAAAGTTCTAGTCAATTTTCTGCAACGATTCTCCAGCGTTGTACTTCCCAAGCAGGTAGAGATAAAGGAAAAGAACCAAGATGTTACCTTATCTGAGCTGTTTTAATGTAGTCTCCTATTGGGAAGGAAAAGAGGACTTGCTTTATTCACTAGCTGTGGGGGGTCCTAGATCACAGTGTCAGTCAGTGTCCCCCCCCCCCCAGTTCAACAACGGGAAGCATCTGGTTTCTCAGCGACAGACTTGCAACCCAGCAGCTGAATGCTGGCATCTTGTCAGCACCTCGTTCGCTCCATTGTTAAGCCTGTAGAACAGGAGGTCAGGAAGGCATTGGTCGGAAAGGGCAGAATGGATAGATTAGTGAAGAGAAGGAAAGCAGACCAGGGAAACAGACTCATCCAGTTGAGGCCTGAGGGGACTAAAGTATTTACACGGTCAGTGTCAGTGTCCCTGGCTGCCTGTCGACATGTGTCTGGCTCAAAAGGTGACCGGGAAATTTTTTATGTGCTTTCAGAGCCCTGGACAGCTGTGTACTCAACCGCCCAACCCCCCCGCCTGGTCGCTGTGAAGGCAACTGAGTCAGTCTGCCAGGAAGTCCATATTAAAAGCTAGCGGATGACAATACCTTCTGCCAAGCAAATGGCTGTTACCTCACACGCTGGTCTGCTGCTGTTCTGGCCTGCTGGGTTCTAGAGAAACAGCTGACCAAGGAGAACACAGCACCACCCCCACTGCCAATTTGTTCTACAAATATTGCTTACGCAAGCGCGCACACTTATTCAAAAACCTCCTAATGGTCTGGTCTTGGTCACTGGTTACAAACACCACTCAACACACCAAAAATACACACCAACAACCTAATGGCTTCTATCTGTGGCTTGTAAACACGCAGAAACAGTCAGCAGCTGCCTAATGGATTCAATTGCTGGCTTTTAAAGGCACATTGGTGAAACAAACGCATAAACAGGGGTAAGCAATCCGACTGCTGTGATGTTTCAAATTCCCTTTTAGTGTTTCCTCATCGAGTGGACGCTTTAGGCTACCGGAAGGTCAGCTGACGCACTACGGAAAAGCCACGATTCGGGTACTCGGGAGATATGTTGGCTTTTCGAGCACAGAGAGGAAAAACTGTGACCCCTGACCCTCTCTATGAGAAGAAGAGACTTGACAAACCAACAAAATAAAAAACAAACAGCACTGTTCCCATCCTCTCGCTAGCAGATAAAACTAAACTATGCCAGAAAGTGGTCTGCCGGGTCACAGTGCACAGCCAGGATGGCGAGGAATCCACAAACATCTGGAACTCTAAACGCAGGTAAGCCTACCTCCACGAGACATTCCCGCTGTTGGCATCTGCGTCTTAACGCTCGAGAAAAACAATCCGGGATTCCGACGTTCCTTTGCAGCGTGGCTGCGGAGTTGGCTTTTGCCTAAGATACGAATCCTGGGGAATTGGACTTCCGCAGGAGGCCATTCGTTTTCATGAATTTCCATTCAGATGTTTTAGAACGCGCCATGGCATGTAGTGATAAGAGTGCGGCTATGGGACAGAAGCTAATTCTGCCTCAAAAGCAATTTGTCCTTATTAGCTTTCATCGCTGGCATCCAGCTTGGAGGATGCGTACGGACAATGGAGAGCAGCAACTCTGGAGGCCTGCGGGCCCCGGTCCACGTGTGCGGGTCTCCACGATGACCTTGGTGGACAATGCATCCGTCCTCCTCGTTCTACATCATTGCCTGTCCAGGCTAATTTAATTGTAAGCAAACGTTAATGGGTTTCGATGATCGCGTAGCCATCTGTAGTCCTGGCATCCTTGCAACTCTGCAAAGAATGAATCATTGTTTTGTTGAACGACATGCGCGAGGAAGGACAAGCGTGCGAGGAAACATCTGCTGCACCTTCACGGGCAGACTCGGCCGGACAGGCCTTCACGGAGCCGACTTCGCGCAAAAGAAGTGGGAATTCGTACGGAGAGCATCTGCTCTACTGTGTGACGTGCGGAGCCCAAGCGTGCGGACGCTCTCCCGATCGCTAAGCGCAACACGAATCCATTAGCTTCTGGCTTGCTAATTGCTGGCAAAAACCACTGAACTGCACTGCCATGGTGATAAATCACTAGAGCACAATGTTAATGGCTTGTATCTGCATTTGCTACTTCTTAACCCACGTTGCGTTCACAATCCCCTTAGTTTTAGTTGTGCTAATCTGCTTTAAACAAAATGGCCATCCTGGGGAGGAGAGCTGGACTGGAGAACGGAGAATCATTAAAGGCTACGGTGCCGAAGGAGACTTTGAGCCACAGTTTCACAGCAAATATTAGTTTATGATGGGACAGGGGATACATATAGAATAATTGAAGCTTTCTGTGCTGGCTTCCAAACCTCAGCTTGCCCACTTTATTGTCCCCTCTACATGAAACAGCCTGTACCGTATATTCTGCTAAGCCATATACATCTGGACATCTGGCATTCCAGGTAGGTTGTAATGTTCTGTGAAAAAGTATTTGTTCCCCTTCTGTTTTTTCATATTCTTGTAGGTTTTTAACACTAAATTCATTCAGATGAGGAGAGTATAAATCAAGTCCGAGCAAAAAGTAATAGTATTTCTTTTATCAAGTTCAGTTCTAGTTCTGGATCAGTAGTTATCTCATTGGCTTGGTGTGGAAAGTACTGAAATGGTCCTCATAGGTGTTAAAAAGGAACTCTTCAGATTGTGCCACAGCATCTCAGTCAGATTCAGGCCAGCACTCTCACTAGGCCATCGCATACCTTTATTTCTTGCCGCCATTCAGTCCACAGTGCACTGCATGGCCAAAGGTGCGTGGACACCTGAGCATGACCCCCAATATGTGCTTTTTGAACCTCCCATTCCAAACCCAAGGACATTTATATGGAGTTGTTCCCCCCTTTGCTGCTATAATAGCCCCCACTCTTCTGGGAAGGCTTTCTACAGTTGAAACAACCATGATATTGACCACTAATTATTATTACCCCTCTTCACAAAAAGTTACCACCTTGTACTCTTGGGAGGAACCCTAGAGTAGTGGACATTACAGGTTGAAGACTTTTTTTCACTCCTAACATTACTTATTTTATTATCTTCCATATAAAGGAAGACAGAAACAATAGAGATGTTATCTTTCATTTTACCAAGACCATGTACTGCTAGAAATGAGAAAAAAACAGATCAATTTCAGTGTTAAAAAGCTGCAAAAATATAGAAAAATAGCGAAGGCTTGGTGGCTGAACCTCTCGTCGTATTTCATTATTTGGCAGAGTTAATGTTATCAGGATGAATGTTTTACCTCAGCTGCATAACTGCTTGAAAACCTACCATTAGATACCTTCATCTCAACATTTATTTGGAACAATGAGGCCCAGAATCAGGCTATCCAAACACAGGCAACCGAAACACGGCAGTGGGGCTTTGCTACTGAATGAGACTCTATACTGTTGGGCGTCACCGATCAAACAAATGTCCACGTGGATCCATATCAGAGCAGATTCTTCGTGGGTTGTTATGTAATCGGACTCATGCTACCCAATACTGCTAAGATGCCTTTCGTGCAAAAACTTCACAAAATTCCACATCTGAGGAGAACGTTGACATACGCATACCCCGTAGAGACAATTCCTGGGGATTCCATGCGGGCTTTCTCTTTGGTCTCATGTTGCTCTCAGCTCAGACCTTCCCACAACCATTAGTCAAACTGGACTCTAGAAATGGCTGTCTAAAGGTTTACTGGCAACATCACATTTACTTCCAGACCAAATGACGGTTAGCTTCGAATATAAAAGAATTAAATTTGGTCGACCCAGTACAGACTTCTATAAATATCTATGTATTTTGTAATTTTATTAGAACCTCAGACAAGGAGAACAGACTACAGACAGAAATAACCGGAGGGGAGGGACAGTGAACGATGTTAAAACATCTAACAGCGAAGATCCTACCTCTGCATTTTATTCCATTTAATCATTGGCAGCAATTCCCATGATGCTTTGAGGGAGACACACGTGACTTGGATGTCTTTCAGCGATCATGAATGGTCAGCCATTTGTATAAAAGTCTTCCCAGCCTGCACTTCTGCAGGCATCCAAGAGCAAACCTTCAAGCTCATGCACAGAAGCGACCTTCCCCAGTGCATCTTCATCAGATGTTTCCAGGGACGCTGCAGATGTGTTTTAGTGCAGAGCTGCCCCTGGCACTTCGATGCATCTTTTCTGGGACTGTGATGAGATCCAAGCTTTTTGGAAGGGAATTCACCCAACCATTCAAAAGACCTTTAACCTTTAATATAAAGTTGGATTTGTGGTTTGTTTGCTGCTAAACCGTAACCCCACACCTGGCAAATATGTACTTTCATGCTTTGGCCTGCAACTCAAAAAAGAAAATCACTAAGAAGCAAATATTTGTACAGCGGTGAAAGTTCAAGATCAGAGAGACATTGAACCAGACGAGATGTTACTGACAATGAATGGATTGTGGGAAACAATGCAAGTTTTACATTTCCAGAAATTAGAATGGTTGAGGGGAATGATTAGAAAAAGAAAAAAATTTAACTTCTTATTCGTCTTCATAGCATTAACAAAAAAAGTGCGGGGTATAAGCATTAATACCCATGTTGACCTCACACCTTGCTAAGGCGCACGTTTCAGCACCAGCGGAGGTGAAACGGTTTATTGTTTGTCTCCGGTTGCACCTGAGCTGCGACCACCAGTGTGTCCACACACTAACAGCCTTGCTGCGGTCGGAGTTTCTGTCTTCAGTGCTTTGCGACCCTGCAGCCTGCACGCAAGCTCAGGCCCATTATCCATGCGCTGTTTAAGCCGAACACGACACAGCAACCTTCCTGATCGATGGAGCCTTAAATGTTCCTGAACCAATCGCCAGGACCCCTGCAGAGTGGCAGACCCCCCCACTTTCCTCTCAGGATGCTCCAACCCATAAAAGCAGTCTACTCATGGCTTTTACTTCTCATCTGGAGTTTCAAACCAATTGATTTCAAACAAAACCAATCAGGCAGAATGGCCGCAGGACTTGACAATATGCCAATGCCATACTTTTAATAACCCAGGCTGTATGCATGTTTGCATATATGCGCGCGCGCGCACACACACACACACACACACAATGATCTAATGTACACAAATACGCAACAGCTGGGATAAGTAAATGCTATTCCTCCTATTTCAGTTTACCATCAATTCGCTCTGTTAGAAATTCCTACATAAATCACAGCTAGCCCCACGTATTTTAAGCTGTTGTTTCCGGCCATCTTTGCAAGCACATCTCTAGCAGAACAACAAAAACAAAAAACAGCCCAAGAATGTAAACGACATTCTGAAATCTCAGCGCAAACAGCGGGAGATTAAGTTAAGGCCTTTTGAAAGCAGCAAGACAGAGAAATTACAGCAAACGGAAGCTAGGGCTTCCTCTGTTTAAGGAGCGCAGCCTTTGTTTGCATCTTCCACTGTCAGAGCCATTAATCCGAATTCTGATCCCTTTAATAATTCAGACTCTCTGGGCATAGTCAGCATCAAGTGCAACCCAACAAAATCCTATTAACTACAAATGAATAATTTGTACTTTACATCTGTCTTGGGCACACATCATGGGTCCTGATAATTTTCTAATGGCTCAATAAACAGGCTTTCACCAAGGCCCTACGCATTTTCTTTTAACTATTAAACTATTCCATTTTCATTATTAGAACTGAAGATGCTGCTTTCATGGGCAACAGCTTTAACTTTTGAACCCGAGCAGTACATGCATACGGTTCGACGGCATTATAACACATTTAATAGCAAAAAAAAAAAAAACATATTGAGGAATGACAAGCTGCAAGGTTGCCATTAATAAAAAAATAGAATGACTGTGTGCAAAGGACAGAAATATGTTTGGCTACAAAGCTGTCAAGTAGACAATGGACTTTTTGTATAAAAACCATGTTGCTTGTTTAACAGTTCCATTTTCTTCTGGATTACAGCTTTAAATCTTTAGAACTAAATTTCAAAGTTAATGCTTTTACTTAAATATGAAAAAAACTAGAAATATTATCGCTGGTTTTTCCAGTTTTGGTCATATTTCTTGTTTTTTATTCAGAGTGTTCAAATCAGTCCAAGATGGGAACCAGAAAGACTTTGAATATTATTTGAATATTTAAATATTATTGTGAATCAGAAATAAGACAGTAAAAGATTTTGATGCAGATGTTGCCACCGGCAGCCTTCATTAAAAACCATAAATAGTTCTTTTTTTATAATACGTCAGTAGAATAAATATTAGGTGCATTTTTGGGACATGGAAGGGGGCACTGTTGGTCAAAAATGGGGCTGGCAATCTACGACTCGCTGAATGGGAAAAATTGGATTTTTAAAGCAAGCAACCGTATTGATTTTAGTGCTGCAAAGATTTTAGATAGATACTGTTCAAATGAAGATCAAATCTTAGTGTGTCCACATATTACATTAAAAAAAAAAAAACATTTCATGGGGTGTACTTACTTTTTCACAGGACTGTATGTGCGTTCAGCCTCTTACACTCTAATTTCCTATTTTTGCTCAGCCAATAACAGCCTCATGGCCTCGGAACAGATAAAAATTTTTCTTTTTGCGTCAATTTTAACAAAGTGATTAAATTCACTGTCTTTCCAATTGGTCAGTTTACTCTTAAACCACAAACAAACAAGGCAAATGCTTCTCACACCTTGCACATCTGTTAAAGGGGCTTTTGAAAGGAAAGTTGTGCTATACATATTTGTGCTGCTATTCTGACACGGCAGTATATAATCGCCTGCTATTAAGATTATTTATCTATGGAAATTTCACAGGCACCCGAAATTCTTTTCATGATAAATCTTAAATAGGCTGGTTTGCCTTGTTGGAAAAGGACAGTTACGTGTAACCCCGAACCGAACAAAAGTCAAGGTGAGAAATGACACTTGGTAGGAATGAATGAGGAGGACCTGCTGAATCATATCCAGTCCTGTGCACAGATTAACTTTAAAACATCACAATTAAGGATGTCACGACGTGACATTTTGATGGCACATTACCATCTCAGGAAATATCACGGCTTTATTATTTTTTGAGGTAATTCAATTTTTGTGGAAGTAATGGCACCCTATGGAGGGAGAAATATACAAACAAAGCATTATTGAGCATTTTATCATTTTCCTTCCATAACATTCTTTGGTCCTGTAAATGAACCATAAGTCTACTTTCTATTAAAAACATAAATACAACTGGGAAAATTAGGCACAACTAACTGTAGTTGCCTTCCTAAACCAAAACACAGTATGGCTTTTTGGAATGCATAATATTCAAAATACATATTTATATACTGTAGCTATTTAAAATAAAATGAAAAATAAATTAAATAAAAATGTATAAAAATGAAAGTCTGCATCTACCATTACCACAATAGTCAGCTGACCCATTTACAGCAGGATCAGAGGTAGTTTTTTGCTATAAGTGAATTAAGTTAAAAAATAAACTAAGTGTATAGCAGATTGAATGGTTACAGAATATTTTAATGTGGCAAATGAAGCAAAATGTTGCAATCATCATCAGCTGTTCAGTAATGTTCATAATGATACACTTAGCTACTTAGAAATTATTTATAGCGAGTAAATGGGAAGTCTCAGCGAGTTCCTCTCCTCACTGGCGAGTAAAAAGTGTTTATTCACCAGGGGTAGCGGATGGACTGGTGGAAACAGCAATTACAAAACAATGTTCTCAAGTGCTAGCGGTATTCCTACACAATCAATTTGAATGAAGAAGAAAGAAAAGTTAAAGCAGCTCTGCGTGTACCACCCCAGCTAGGCCGACCCCTAACTTACGCTAAACTAAAAAAATGTTATGTAGTTTTTTCTTTTTAACTAAACTCGTGTATAAAGTGAAGGGAGATCATCACAGAGGCACTGGGTCAGTTTTTGAACCTTCGGTGGCTTCTGTATTTCCGCACAACCTGTATATTTAATATCTATCATCATCTACTATGCTGTCGTAATTTTTTTTAGACAACCAAAATGCTCCCCCACCTCCGTTTTAAGGTGCTTTTCTGGTGTTTATAAAGCTGAGATGTCATATTGCTCAGAAATGTTCACAGCATGTCTTCTGAACGACAGGAAGCTCTCAGGGCGACATGGAACGTTAATGCCTTTAACGTAAGGCTTCTTGTATGTAATTTTACTGTGGCTTCTACACCTCACTGTTTGGAAAATGTGATGTTTTCAACAGCGGTTAATCATAAAACCAATCAATAGTAACATCCTTAGCCACAACTGAAGAGGAGTTTCTTTGTGCTCCCCTATTAAAATATATTGCAAGAAATATATTAGTAATATACAGCAAGCAAGAATATTATTTTCTGTTTTCTAGCCTATGTGGCTTTTTGGTTCTTGTGACTGTCAAGATGAAATTCTCTACATCTCTACACAGGAAAAACATCTGGATGCTTTTATGGCCAAGCCTTCATAAATAAAAGATAATTTCTGGTGACCGCACACAGTTATCTTCATATAAATCATGTAAATGGATTTCCAGTGCATTTCTAGCTGTTCCTCTGATGTGGGAGGGTGCGGAGGGTGTAATTTGGTTGGCCAGAGGAACTGTGTTCCTTTTTACTCACAGTTCTGGTCAATATTATTGGCACCCACGCATTTAAGGAATATTACATAAAATATATAATAAAAATGTATGAAATGAAACAGCTTTGGTCTATGCACACTTGTTTGTTTGATACATAGCAATGCAGGATAAAACAATGAAGATTAAAAAAGGGCATGTGTGGAAATAGGATAAAAACTAAAAAGTGGCTATGACAATTTTTTGTACCCTTTTGAAACAATTTAAATCTGTTTAATTAAAAGAACTAAATACTTACTGCAGAGAAAATCTAATCACCTGCAATAAACTGCCAGAACATTCACGAGATCTGAATTAACCAATGGTTAACCAATAAATTATAACATTAATGCTTAAAAAAGGCCACTTTCATTGCCAATTCCTTTCTGACAAAGGTGAAGACACCAGAAAAACTTTTATCACCAAACATAAAAAATTCAAAATGGTACAAGAACAAGTCCAGAGACCTTGGCATCCCTGTTTCCACAGTTTGGAATGTTATTAAGAACATGTTATTTGCTGCTCATGAACCTCCCGAGATGTGTTGGGAGGTAGAAAATTGATCAAAGAAGTCTTGTCAATGTAAAACATTCAAAGAGCTTAAAGTTGACTTGGAGCCACCTGGACTCAAGGTTTCAACCTATATGATGTGCCTCACACTAAACCAATAAGGACTTTATGGGGAAAAGCCAAGGAGGACCCTACTGTTGAAAAAACTACATGTAAGTTGAACAGACACCTTTTTTGTTGAACTTTGGAGATCTTATTAAAATATTCTCCTGATCAGAAGTAGTTAAATTTAACATTTTTTAAAGCTATTGTAAAAGATGTACCTTGATCAGAACTACAGGTACCACATAAGTATGAAAAGAAGAAGTCAAATATCAAGCCTTTGTACCTGAACTTTACGCACATTACACTGAAGTGGTCCCTGCACTATGCAACCTCACCCACAGATGCAGTGACCACCCATGGAACATTGGCACAGACAGAATGGCTGAACTTAAACCAGAGTGGCTGCTGAGTGCTGACCAGGCAGAGCCCGGTGGCAACGGTCCTTGCAGCTGAGCCCAGCACAGTCGGAACTGCATCTACGTCAAATTTGCTGTATTTCTATAGCTGTTTTTCCACATCGGGCAGCGACTCTCAATTTTTTAATGCATTCTTTAAAAAAGTTATGTATGGCGGGTGAGGGCCTCTGCTTCAGGAGGTACAAAGTGGGCTGTCTTTATAGGAGGAGGGAAAGGCGCTTTGCCTTTCCTTCTTTGCACACAAGGGCGAGCATAGCCGAGTCACCGGTTTTCTCTTTCCCCCCGCCTGCCCAGGGTCCCGCTGGCAATGTAGGCAGGCCGGCGGAGACCTTCACCTGTCACCTGGCCTGAGATTGACAGATGAAGCTGCGTGACAGTGTCAGCAGTGTGTATTACTTATCAATAAGGACAGCACGCAGCCCTACACTCCCCTGGGTGTTATAAATGAAACCAGCACGTTTGGCCGTGTCTAAATGATTTCTGCCTCCGTACAATCCCACAGGACAGGATCAGCTACAGAATACATTTTCCTAACATGGGGATGTAACCTTTAACAAACAGGACTGAATTGATGAGGCAGTTCATATCCTCATTGGAAGTGATTACAGATTGTGGTTTGTCTGATTTCTATTCCACCTCACCGGGTTGTTCTGAAACGCAAGCAGGGAAGAGGAATAAGATGTTTGTCCGGATTTGCATCCACATTTAGACGGGGGACCGTTCTGGTTAAAGCAAATTGCAGGTTCACAGACGGTCGGTGGCTTATGGGAGCATTTGTAAAAGCTTGCTTGAACAGGAGTTTTTCTTAATGTAAAAATTTAGCTGAAACTGTCACCACGCAGGTGCTTTCAGTTCAGAAAATTGGCCTGATACATTTATCAAAAGTATATTTCGGTACACAGGCCTGGCAGATACGCTAGATAAAAGACCACGGGCGGGCATTTACCTTGAGACAATAGATAAGCACAAAAGGTACAGGTTTCCTTCTCGGTATTAACAAAAAAGGTGATTATTGATGGGGGTGTTAGGATGCACAGCAAATATGAATATAACATTTACTTTAAACACAATGTCAAATGCTGTGTGGGCTTCACCATGAAAGCTCACAAATGGAAGCGTTTGTATTTTTGCTGCTGTGACGGGCCTTCAGTATTCTTCACGTACAAATGTACACACGCATACAAAAACAAATCACCGCGCTTCAAAATTGCCAAGTAAACAGAATGGCCCACATTTTGCAGCATCACTGTGACAAGAACCTGGAAGCCTTGCTTTAAAGTATATATCTGCTGTTGGCCTGACAGCTAATAAATGTGCTGTGCGACTTTCAACCTGGTTGCAGAGCCTTTCCCAGGGATAAACGCTACTGGCTCTTTAATACCAATGAAATACGATTATTTCTCAGCACATCAACTGGCTGACAGAGATGGATCATGATTACAGACTCCTAAAAGGTGTTTTTTTTTAAGTTAGGTAAGACATTTAAAAAAAAAAAAAAAAAAAAAAAAGTTACGTTTTCTGACATTCAAGGTCATGGTAGCCAGAGATGGGAGGAAAAGCATGTGTGAGAAAATAAATGATGCATTATCCAGCCTGGAAATACACAAAAATTTCCTTACAGTCCATGGTGCCTCCTAAGTAAATGGAAAAGAATGAATAGCGAATGGTAAGCGATGAATCATTTAGCGAAACAACCTTCATTTTACCCAGAGCTCTTGCTCAACCTCATGACTATTGGCATTTGGCCCTGAGCTCTTGTTTATTTGACAAGATGAGCCGTTTTTTTAGCTAATAACAAAGTGCCACTGGTGATAAATCTCAGAAGACCGCGATGTGTGAGAACCTGCATGCTGCGGGAAACAAGGAGACGGGAACAAACCGGTAAACGGTGCCGGTTATCTGTAATCGATAGTGGCCTGTTTCACTTAACCTCCAGCTCAAACAAAGTTGAAATTGTCATAAATGCTTTTAAATACAGGTTCATTTTTGGGTGAGCAGCGCAAAAACGCTACAAAAACTGTCTGGATTCCATTTGGTTTACTGTAGTCCAACACTGGTAAATGGCAGAAGACAGTAAGGAAAGGTGAGCTGTTGAAACGTGCGAATAGGCAGCGTTAGGAAAACTAAACTGTTTCCAGAGACATCCGTTAATCCTCGTCCCTTTCCCAGAATAAAATCCAAGGAGGAGAGGCTTCGCTCTTTCTCCCTTTGACAAGTTCATTCAGAAGCCATTCTGCTCGTGTTGAATGGCTATAAAATGGTGCCTTGGGTCTAAAAGGCCGAGAATAGCAATGTGTCCGTGTTTCTCCCAAACACAATTATCCGCACCGCAACAGGCTCGGCTCCCTTTGCGTTCGACGGAGAGCCAGCTGGTGACTCCATCTAGAAAAGAGCTGCCTGTCCTCTATTGCTATGCAAAACAATCCAAAAAAATCCCTTTCTCAGGGCTCGCTTTGTCCTGGGGGAATAAGGCCCGTGTTTTTAAGCGAGGATGAAGACTCTCACTAAACACTGCTCTTTAACACTCCGCCAATTTCTGTGGCCAGCGCAGATGGCGGCGTAAAGAACGTCATTTTGTTTTTAGGGAAATTTGGAGAGGCAAAATCCTGAAAGTCAGCGCACGAAAAAGATTCACTGTAGCTCCAGCCTTCCACACACTGGAGTTTTGGGAAGGTGCTTCGCTGTAAAAGGGTTCCTTCCAGTCTTATGTGATGACATTTTAAGCCACATTACCAAGCTTCTACATAAATATAAACTTCGAGAGACATTTTCAGAGGTTTATGGAATCGGAAAATGTCAAGGAAATACTGGGCAACAAGCTGAAGGGACTGTGTCACCTCAGCTCCCACCGTAGCTTCACGAACAGTTTTAAGTTCATCTATAACTTGGACCAGGCTGTGTCGGGTCCTGGGGTTTTGTTAACTTTACATAAAAAACAAAAAAATGTTTCATTGTTTATTTTTTACCTTTCAAGTTCCTTGCTGGGAGTGGGTGTGTCTGCGTATGTCTGCTCAGCTACTTAGCCTGGATCTCCAAGCTGTGGCCACAGGTCATCCTGCCTCAGTGGGCGTAGACAATGCAAGGCCCACCGAAGCAGCCGAGGGCCTCCCACAGGGCAAAGAGGGGTTGGGTGCTTGGCCAGGCATGAGGCAAATACTGGATGGGAAAAGGACTTCACAGACCATTCATTCATGAATTAAGTTCTGAATATCGCTGGCAGGAATGAATGCCTGAGCCATAGCTGTTTGTTCGGCTACTTCACAAGAAATTCTGAAACTCGCGTGACATCGGCCGAAGAAAGCCTCACCCATCCTAAGGGTTCCCCGTTGTTCATCACTTTAATTCACACATTTAATTCAAAAACAGGCTGGAAAGTCACAGAGAAAATTTTTCGCACGGAAAGATTAAATTTTATTTCTACGGCCTGCAAAAAAAACTGTTTTATCTTAGGTCTTATAAATATTCAGAGGTGGAGAGGGACAGTGTCGGCGAGTGCACGGAAAAGGCAAAAATGACCTCAAATCGAGATGAAAAACAATTTGAGATGCAAAAAGAAAAGGTTTCGCCATTAACAATGGGTGCAATTTGTCACAAATAAGCTGTGTTTGTGCTGCAAAGAAGCGTGCGGATCCTCTGATCTTATCTGCTGCGGCGCAAGAACTCCACGCGATGACGCACGTCGCTGACAGTCCTACTGTGGGCCCAGAAGTAAGCGGCGACATAAGATGCATGAAGCCTACGAGTTTTTTGAAGAGCAGAACAATGTCGTACGATTAAAACTGACCAGCAATACCGAAGACATCTGCACCGGCCCGTAAACAAAATTGAGAGCCCCCTTGGGAAGCTGAGCAAAGACCTCATTCCACCCCACGGAAAGGCCAGCTGTAAAGCATTTGTTGTCGTGACCATCAATCTGTCCTTTCTTACTCGTTCAAGGAGACGGCTGCTCGGGGTTTAAGTGGACATCGAAGGGCCACACAGGAGAGGGGATGGTAAACCGGAAGATCCGGATTTCATTTCTCAGAACTGCGATCCACGTCCGCGCATCGTGCCAGGGCGTGGATTAGCAGCTCTGTTTCCTAATCGTAAATATTTATCGCGCGGCCTCGACGGCATTCCGCGGCAGCTGCCAAAGAAACAACAGAGGAAGCCAAAGGAAATGCAAAGATAACACAAGGCGATGCCAGTTTTCAGCGACTGCGATGCAAAATGTATGTGCAAAGGCGGGGAAAAAGAAGGTGGAGTTCCCTGAGCGCGTATTTACGACCGTTTTCTCGTAAATAAGCTCATCGGACAACAGCTTTAGGAGGTATTAAAGCCAAGGAGAAGACCCCTTCGCCCGAGAAGCCCGGGTTGAGTAGGGTTTGACGCCTCAGGAAGGTGCCGGTCTCGAGGCACACAGGCGATGGGCTGAAGGGATTATTCATTTCCGAGGCCCACGGCTAACAAGCGGCCTTATTCTTCAAGGCGGATCCCACCGATGCATTATTCAGCGGCGCCTGTCAGCAGCTCGGGGACGGTTCGCATTCACTTGACTGTGGCTGTTTAACACAAATCAGTTGCCTGGGGTCAGGGGCCACATCGACACGGCCGGCGCACAAGGGGATTCCACGAAGCTGGTGGTTCGGGGCCGTTGCTGGGGACAGCTAAAAGCATCGGAGACGCACAAAAAAGCCTACATGAATAGTTCCTAAACTGGGCTTTTTCCCAAGAATCATGAGTTTCTTAGGCACCGAGGTGACGACCCGCATTTAAATAAGGTCAGGCATGAATTTGCAAATGCTTAAATCTTCACTGCATAATGGCTATTTTCCTCCTTGCCGACATTCCACACGGGAATTCTGGTGACGTCTTTCACCGGTACATAAATAAATGTGTAGATGAGCGAGGAACCCATTCAGTTCAACCTTAAGACCTGTTCATCTTGAAAGACGCCCCACAATGAGCATTTTTTTTTACAATTAACACCATTTCGTGTGCTTTGCCTCAATTATTCATCCTCGGGAGCCTCAGCTCCGCAGCTCCGCAATTCCAGTCTGGAGGTTGTGATCCACTTCACCAAGTTAATGTGTGTCACTTTCCATGTTGGAGTTGAGGCACAATATTCCCATGCGGGCCTCACTTTCTCCCTTTCTCCCTATCGCTCTCTCTCTCCCTCGCCATCTCTATTGCTCTGTCCCTCCCTCTCTCCGTGTTTATTTCTCCTCCCTCTCTTCCTCCCTCTCTCTCCATGTCTATTTCTCTCTGTCCCTTCCTCTCTCCATCTCCTCCTACCTCATTCCTTGTATATCTCTCCCTCCCTCCTTCTGTCCATCTCTAGTTCTCTTCCTCTGTCCCTCCCTCTCTCTCCTCCCTCTCTCTCCATCTCTATTTCTCTCTGTCCCTCCCTCTCTCCATCTCCTCCTACTTCATTCCCTGTATATCTCTCCCTCCCTCCGTCTCCATCTCTCTCTCTCTCTCTCTCTCGCTCTCCCTCTCTTTGAGCAGCTGCTCAATCCGCAGGCTGGTAAGGTTCTCAGCAGCAGACATAACCCCCCCCCAACAGCAGCATTCGACAACAACGACAGAAAAAGAGGGCTTAAAACTTACTTCAGTGATTCTTTTATCGGGCAAAGTGGCCCCATGAGCTCTGGCTGCAGATTCCCAGTACGCACGCTACCCAATACAAAACACCCTACGTAGCCATAACCCCAGCACGCTCTAAATCTCTCAAGGCCCAAATAGTGGGCGGCAAGCGACCCCGATCCCCGCCGGTCTGCCACATGCCGTACTGCGGAACAGGGTCCGGTCCTCACCGGGAAGTGGCGCTCACAACGGCGGTGCCCCCGAGAGGCCATGATAAACTCTTCAAATCCAACCCGATGTTTGCGAGATGCGGCGGCCGCGATCGGACCGTCATCTGCCAGGCTGTCGCCCTCTGATGCGGGGGCCAAATTTTCCATTAGCGCAGGCTGCAGATTCGAGGTGTGACCTTCAACAATATTCGATCAGAGAGATAGTCAAGTTTTTGATTATTGCTGAAGTACAAATTCCCTTCGGACATAATAAACCCAATCAGAAATTGCCTTACAGCTGCCATAAATATTAAGATCACAATTAATGGGCACACATAAATATCTTTTATGGGCTCATAAATTGAAAACTTATATTGCTGTAAAGCCTTGGTTGGGAATATAAATTAATTAAAATTGTATGATCCCTACATGTGACCTAGGAGATAAATTTGTTTCCCTTCCCGGTGGAACCGGGCCAGCGTTTTCACTCCGAAAGCAATCTGCAACCCTGCGAGATGCTCACCTCCGCTGCAGACCCCGTATACCAACCCCGCAGCTTGCAAGTGGGCGTTGATAAACCAGGAGGAGGACGGCAAAAGCAAGCGTGCGACAGAAGAGTGATGATGGACCGTGTTTGGTGTTGACGGGATTACTGAAATCTCCTCGGCATAGCTCTCCTGTCCGAATTAATAGAGGATTTTTTTTAACAGCCATGGCAAAGGTGAGAGCAGAGGTATGGTGCAGGTGGGCTGCACTGCTCCGAAGCAACAGAAGCAAGCAAGGAAAAGACTTATATTTGCCGTGCCTCTGCACCTGAGCAATTCATCTCTATCTCACCATGATGGAACAGGAGGCAAGTTTTGGGAAAGTCCTGCTAATAGGGACAATGGAGAACAGGTGTGGTGGTTATGTGGCTGAACTGGAGCACAGAAAGGTGACAACACATAAAAATGTGTGACTGCTATGTTTAGCTTCTCAAACTTCAAGCCTCTCAGGGTCTCAACCCTTGCTGTTTGGTCTTCAAAGAGCAAAGTCTGGCTGTTGAGAAGAGTGCCAAGAAAAAGGCGGCGCAAAAGCCTCGTGGATGTATTCTACTCGCTTTGAACATTCGTCAACAAGAGAAAAATTAGGACCGAAGGGTGCGACTTTTCTAACTTGTGTTTTGTGCATGGAACAGAGCAGTTTTCCACTGGCATTCGCCTTCGCGTTGATCTCCTGCCAGCAGGCTGTCTAAGCAAATAGAGCCTTGGAAGACCTGGGCTTCTGGGACAGGCAAGTCAAGCCAGGAGGTTCAAGAGAGGAAGCCATAGCTCACACTTTATATAGTCATAGTCCTACAGGACTTCAGCTGAAGTGAAACAGCGAGAAGGGTCTTTTGAAGGAACCTCTGGTCACAAGGGTGGTGTGGAAGACATCAGCCAGGTTCATTCTGTCAGTGGGGTGGAAACATAACTCAACTTCGCCTAGCAAAAGGCTGCAAACTGGGCAAGAGAGAACAGAGGGAGACTTCTGCTGACACCAACGTTACAGTCAATTATGGCTGGCCACCCAGCCCACCACAAGTTCATCGGTTCTATAATATATTTTAACACGGCACATATTATGTAAACATCTAATCCTATAAGGCAAAAAAAAAAAAAAAAAGACAACAAAACTTTGTCTTCTTTCCAGAAACGGTGGAGAATTTTTTTGTTTCCAGTACAGATCTGCATTTCTAAGTGCCAACAGGGGCTGTTAGCCAAGCTGCTTAACCCATCTACTTGACTGGGGCTGAAGTGTCTTAGCAGAGCAAAATGGCCAAAACTGGCTGAAGAGCATCTTTACCGACGAGACGGCCTGAAACGAAAACAATGGGACACAATCCAGCCACCCGTACACTGTCTGCCAACTGGCCTACTTTTACTATAGGCACCTTAACAAACCCATCAGGTTCACAATTTAAAGTTCAAATTCCAAAAACTGTATATACCAACGGCGCAGAATCAAATTGGTGTAAGATGCTGCTTTCTCAGTCCAAACACCTGCTTGTATGTGTGTGCATACGTGTGTCAAGAGAGCATATGTGAATGTGTGCTGTGAGAGACAAGCAGGCCGAAAGGCCAGCAGCGCAGCCTCCCTTTGGCTTAAGACAGGCACTAATCCATCTCAATGGCAAGAGGCAGCCAAGAGATCAGATAAAGGCTCCACAATTCCAGACTGGGGCCTACTTGGCTTGGCGTACCACATAGTGTCCAAGGAGATAAGGCAGGACTGATGTGTTTGTCTGATGAGCCTCTATATCGATCTGCTGCTCTGCACCCGCACCGTCAGGGCCAGTTGCCACAGCACTGAAGTAACCCTCCACAAAGCCACCTGAGGCTGCACCCTTACAAAGACGAGGCTTGCAGGGCCACTCTTGGATTAGGCCTGTTCATTCCATGTGAAGGCATGAGCTTGCAGATGTGGTCCTACCATAGCAGATAGCAACACTGTGGCATCTCATTAAACGTAAGTACAGAGCATTAAAAGTGAGCACCGCTCATGCACTGTTTAACACCGGTGTCACTGAGATCGAGTTGGAGAAAACCCAGGTCATCGTACCCATAAAGGAAACACAGACCCAGTTGTAGATGATGGACTCATCACCATGGATATCTATTGTAGTGTGGCACTTGGAAGCTCATCTCCAGCGATGTGAACTTTTAACAAACTCAAGTGCCATTCCCTGGCTACCACACCAACCCCCACCACTGAGTAATTCCTTCTTTACTGTGGGAGCTAACGCTATGACTACAAACTACCCCTGGTTTAACTGTCTTTTCCCCCCATCTAACTCTGACGGCAGGAGCTGAGGTACTTTCCACTACCACGTACAGGCACTGTGTGAAAGCAGGGACCGCAATGGTCCGGTATCATTAACTCAACCCCCACGAACATGACGCATCCTATAAACCCAGGCTGCAAAGCCCAGCATCTACACTGTATGACCAAAAGTATGTGGACCCCCCCCCTACTAAAGGCTGAGCTCAGCCATTTTGGTTGAGGCCGTACAGCATACAAACACATTCTAGGCAACTGTGTGCTTCCAGTTTTGTGGCCAGAGTTTAGGGAAGCTCCTTTTCTTCTCCATCATAACTGCCCCTCCCCATGCACAAAGTGAGCTCCATGAACACATGGTTTGCCCACGGTGGTGTGGAACAACTTGAGTGGCCCTGACCGCAACCCCATTGAACACCTTTGGGATGAACTGAACTGTGAGCCAGGCCTTCTCGCCCAACATCACTGATACTTTTTTAGTCGAATGAGCACAAATTCCCACAGCCATGCTCCAAAATCTGGACGAAAGCCTTCCCAGAAGAGTGGGGGCTGTTATAGCAGCAAGGGGGGGCAACTCCACATCAGTGCCCGTGGGTTTGGAATGGGAGGTTCAACAAGCACATATGGGTGCGATGCTCAGGTGTCCACACATTTTTAGGCATGTAGTGCATTTGCACCTGAGTTGAAAGCTGAAGGTATGGCCAAAACATCTAAAGACAAACACAAGACAAGCGAGGAACTCAGTCAGCCCATAGCTCTTGAGGATCAGAGTGCACGCTGGTGGCAGGAAGACAGACAGCTCATGGGGAATTCCACAATTCAGAAGTCTGTTAGAAATGAACATGAAACGTGAAGCCTTGGTGGCTCAAGGTATTCCACAAGGGTTCATAAAACCCTCCCAGGGATATGATGCAGGTGAATCAATGAGCGATTCCTTCCGGCGCATTCCGGAAAATGCTGAAGGCACACATAACAATAAAATTATTATTATTGCTGCTGCTGCTGGTATTTGTTCGTGCACTGTATTCTACTTCAAAGTTTACCCAAATGTATCGTGGGGTATTTCATTAAAACGGTACAGATTAAGCATCCTGCTCAGTTAACTTAACATCCACGCCCATGAACCAAACACGCTCCAGATTAGACCGTGAAATGACAACGGATGGAATTACTGCCACATCGGCGTCAGCTCCTCGGACTGCGGAGAGATGCGCAGCCCTACCGTGCGCGTGCAAGATTAAGTCAATCTCCTTCTGCGCTGGGCGGAATTTTCATTCATGTTTTCATCCCATTGACGCCTGGTAATTACGCTGAGTTATAAAGCGGCGAGCAGTGCGGATAAAAGCGAAATTAATATGAAATAAATTAAGTTAGACTAGCAGATGAAGATGTACCGAAGCCAGTGGTCGCAAAAACCTGCTCTGCCTAATTTCCTCTTCAAGCTTAGGAAAGGAATGGCAAGTTCTGACACAATCCCAGCTTGGGCTACGCGCCAGATGATGGCAGATAGAGATCCTCGAGTTTTTAAGCAACGACCCCATTAAATCACAGAAGGGGAAACATTTACCGTATAAATAAATGAATCTGAGATAAATCGCCGCTTGCCTGACATATAATCACAACTCAAGTCTTAGAGCATAAAATGGATGAGATTATACAAGCTAGTACACGGCGTCAAGGTCCCCGCTACATTAACTCGAGCTTCTCCCGAATGATCTCGTTCGAAATTTTACGCTGAACAAAAATGCCGCACGCTGCCATCTTAGAGGTTCGCATCACCAGTTATAAAGACCGTGCACTTTTCTACAGACAATAAAAAGGACTTTGAACGACGCGGCACGGTCACGGTGACAACAAACCTCGATTGTTCAACGCGGTGATGTAATCTGTAAAGGCAGGGAGAGATACGTAACCCCTAATCCTTTGTGCGAAGGATGGATGACAAGAAGAGGTCCTTCACCTTGAAGCTTCCAGGTTCGCAACGGCTTCGTCGAAAGGAAGCAATACTAGGACTCATCGGTAGCATATTTTCGCGCGCCGTGGCAATTTGGACAGGTCAGTAACATACACACGTAGCTAATGGAACCGTAATATGGCTGCTGTTTTCTATACCCATCGCGACAGCGACATGGGACCCCCGCGTAATTACGCTTTTAATGAAGTCTTCATCTCCACAGCAGCCAATTTGTTTCTACAGAGCGTGAGCACATGGCAGCCCAGTGTACCATTTGCCATCTGAACCCAGGTCATTTCCACATTGCGCGTCTTCGCCATCGTCACCCCTCCGCCGCACACCTAATCCTCAGTGCCCCTCCCAAAAAAACCCCCCCCATTTTTTATGCAAATGATTTCACTTTGAACAAAATACAATTAAGGAGAAAGGGAATTTGTCACTATGATTTATCCCCACAATGTCGCCTAATATAATTTCCACCACAGCAACGGGATGGTGTTCGGGAGAGAAAATAGGGGGCTGGTGGTAGTGAGGGGTGGGACAATAAAAATGAGAAACCACCAGCATGCTCTGTTTTGGGGGACCCACAGATAAATGGATTGTCTCGTTTCATTTCATTTTTCTTAATTTGGCGCTTGCTGTTGGCCCACCTCCCAGGTTCCATAAAGCCTGTTTCGAGGTCTGCGCTAATTCAGGTTCGGGCGAGAGCGACGCCCGCACTTGGTTGGATGTTTAGCGTGCAGTCCAGGTGCCTCTCACCCAGCCACCCACCAACCATTCATTCGTTACACATCCAGGATTGAAAAAGTCGAGGAACTCCGCAGCCGATCCTTTATTTGCAGTGGAAACGACAAACGTGGTTGTTAAGGTACAAGGTCAACAAAGCTACCGATGTGGTCGATCTCCGAACCACCACCAGGCTCCTCCTAGCTCTGTATGCCATCTCGGTTTGTCTAAACGGGCCTGATATCAGCCCAGGGATAAATAATAAGACAGAATTTTGCCGAAGCTCCCCCAAAAGACTTCAGCTACTTCTCTCTGAACATTTCATTCTGTTAGCGCTTTGCTGCCGCATTTCATGTCCCTGGACACTGAACTGAGATGCTGTCCAGGCAGCAGTGATTTCATACACCAGTGAAGTTCCACAGTACAACTGTTTACATGATGTATCAAACAATCGATAGCTGCAATGCAGTCCATCGAACAAATGTGCGGAAAAATCAATATACGATACATACATTAACACGTGACTGCAAGCAGTTGACGGAGGAAAAATCTTACTTCCCGCTGCGATGAAATGGTATTCCCATAAATATGAACTCATAGTTAATATAATTTAGGCCCTTAGTCATGCAAACAAATTGAAAGTACCGTAAGTATGATGGTGCGGGAATCTCAGAGTCATACATCAGCCAGGTTTTGGCATGCAGGCCGTAATTTGAATTGATCGGCAAGAATGAGTAATCGTGGATACCGCGTTTTAATTCTGTCAAGCCCGCCGAAGGAACCCTGTGCGCTCAATTAAATTCGAGGCCTGCCCGCCGCTTCCTTGCAGTCACTCTTGTGAACGTCAATGGATTACGGTGTCCATTCTCGCAAGCGTCTTTGGAGTGACTTAGGGGAAACTGGAGACCCGAGGTTCGCCCTTGCGCTTGACCATTTCACGCGGCGCGATTATTTCCCTCAAAGCACAATCGGGATCGCCATCAAACACATGGGATCGAACGAAAAACCTCATTCGCAAGCATCGGTGGCTTTCTATATTCTGTTCTTTTTCCACCTTGCATCATATAGAGGGTAAAGAAAAGAGCTGTCGCTGGTCTGTTGAGACCAAGAAGAGCGAAAGAGAGTCCTCTCTCAGACCTCCTCGTTGTGGTATTGACCGTAATCGCTCGACTCACACGCACCATTGATTTATCTCTGCCCTATCTTTAATGCCACTTGGCCATACAAGGGAACTACGTGCCGAGATTTTCAATACCCCCCCCTCCCCCAATGTCCTCACTTCTTCGCGGTGGATCAGGCTGGATGCCGTCGTATACATGTACGACCATCGGAGTTATCCACGTGGCATCCCCTGTCACTGGTTATCAGAAAGAATAATTAAAATTGTACGTTTTTAGTCTGTCTTTACTTCTTGGCTTCCTTCTCCCTAATGGAACACGTCTCTCAAACGTCCACTGCAAGCCAAGGCTTAGCAGCTTGGGCCAATGCTGTAAATAGGGTACAATTTTTATTACACTTGTTTCAGACAATCTACAAAATGTCTAACTCCCATAAAGTCTGATTTATACGAGACCTTGGCGATGCCGATATCTCGGGAACCTTTTTACACACCCTTTTAACCAGACCCCAGGACGTCCTTCCTCATGTGTGCTGTGAAAGGAGTATCAGGACAACTTCAATGGAGTTACGGTTACGTCCCTCCTCCATCCCCCAACTCACCAAAAGCCGCAGAACCCACACGCACCGTGGAGTCGAAAAAAGGAACAGAAAGAACCGGAAAATAGGAATAAGAAAGAACCCCAGGTCTTATGCTGATGAAAACACCAAATCCCTTGTGCAGAAGTGCAACCTAAAGTGTAGGCAGAAAAGAAGAGAAAGCCTGCAGCGTTGCACCCCCCCCGAAAGCATGTTCCAATAATGCGGCTATAAAAGTACCTGCACCGTATTAAAACTAATCTCGCATAGGCTTTCCAGTCCTTTGTCACATCTCTGTTTATACCGTAAGTACTCCAATTAGGAATTAAAGTGAGCCATTAAAATGTGCAGGACATTAAAGCCAAGCTGGATTCCTTAACAGCACCCAGTTAAACCCTCTACACCGAACGCCGTATTACAGTGACACAAGCTGCTGACCTAATCATATTACTATGTTTTAATTATATTTAAAAATATTTCATTGCGAGACTATTTATACTGCACTATATTTCATTTGGATGTTTTTACATTTTGCGTTATATAACAATATAAAGTATTAAAGCATACTCGCCATCGGAATGGGACGGCGTTTAGCATAATGAAAACTCACTATAATGGCGTTGAGAAATATAGATGCTGTTTGTATAAAACTTGCTTATAAATTCAGCACCATTTCATTTTTTTTCCCATTATGAGGTCAGTTCACTTCCATAAATGTGATTTGTATTCCTGATAACACAAGCACCATCGCTGGTTATCTGGTCAGGACAGCCATTCAGCACAACAGCAACGAAGTACAACAGCGAATGGTCGGGAGAGCATTTAAGCAAATTACAGAATGCAACGAATTCATTTAACAAGGTAGAGGAATTCAATTATGTTTAGCATAAGAAGAGATGGGAAAGTAATGTCCTATCATACTGACAGTTGGGCCCATCGATGACAGTCGCTCTAGTACAACTGTAACCACTCGCAAACATTCTACATCTATATTAAAGAGCATCACTGACATAAATATCCTTAAATTGGTGCAAATAAAGCCTTCACTTTGCTAACAAATTAAGATCAGTAAGCATCAAATATCTGAAACACATGTAGTAGCTGCAGAGCAACTAAGTGTGGGCCGTAGAGGGTGTTCTCAAGAACTTCAAAATATCGATGAGCCGTGCTTCAGTCTCCTCCCACAATCCAAATTCAGGTCAACTGGTGACAGTAGACTGAGTTGCTAGTTTATTGGGCACACCCCCCAAATTCACAGAAATTTAACATTCCATCTCCGGTGGATACGGGAGCAACAAAATTGGATCATTTAAGGATGGGGAGTGGATGAACCCAGATTGGTATGAACAGCACAGGCCGGTGGTGGCAGTGTGATGGTGTGGGGAATGCTTTCCTGGCACAATTTTCATTCCTGATAGCCACTGAATTTGCAAAGTTCAACCCTTCACGGCTACATTTATCCACACTCGGATGGACATGCATCATGTCACAAAGCACTTATTGTCACTGAATGGCTCCGGGAACTTGACATTCAATTTTCATTGCCTCAGCAGCTTGCTCTGTCCCTCCATGTCAAGGAATCTTTGGGATGAAGTGAAAAAGACTGTTTGAAGCAAGACTGTGCACCAACTATGAGACACAATCATTTCCACATGGTACAGCATTCCTGCACTAAACAGCCAGCATCCTGTAGATTCAACGCTCAGGTGAGTTCACGCTGTTCTGAAAGGCAAACTAGGTGCAACACACTACTAGACAGGTATACCTAATAAACTGGCACGACTGCATGTAATGTGCATGTGTGTCCCACAAAGGGTACAGTCTCATTTCATGGGTGTGTGGCCATTGTGCAGCGAACTGGCATCCCAACCCGATTATGGAATAGGCGTCGGACCACCATGACCCTGACCAGGATAAAGCGGTTAAGGACAATGAATGGATGGATGTAAACTAAAAATGATGCCTTTTGCTACGAATATTATAAAAATATGCTGTCAATGTCCTGCGTATAAATAATTTCTATTTTGTTTTTTAATTAATTTTAGAGGAAACATTCTTTTGAGAATGGATTTTTTCTTTGTCCCCAAAAGAAACAGTTTTAATTGAATCCCCTGACCATGGGAATTTGCCTCACAGGGTGATTTCATAGTAAATTCATAATAAATTAACTCCAACAAATGAACTCCATTAAGTGAAGGAATAGGGCTACAGCATTAATTTTGCAGTCAGATTTTGGTAAGTAAGTTAACAGAAATACCGGAGCTGATCTGCATATTAGGATCGCATTTGACAGTTAGGGTCTCCCATCAACACGTATTTTTATTTTTTGTTAAAACAATATTGAGTATGTACTGAAAATTTAGGACCGATGCTGTGCTGCAGGAAGCTGTGACTTTCTTACCACATCTTTGCTCGCTTTTCATCACTCTAGTGACCGCGACACTTCGGTATCTTCCCCTCTTTGGACCCGTCACTCTCCTCGATGGCAACATTAAGCAACTGTGAAGGGATTTTACTATTGAGCGGTCCGGTGTGTTTTCAGGACTGATGCATCATTTAATTGATTTATCACCAACTGGAAATCTCAAATGTTCAAACCGACTGGATAATGGCACTTATGCCCTTCAGCATGTCGTGAAAGAGATTCCCTCACCGACATTTTCTTTTGCGGCCAATTTTTTCGGCTTGCGCAGATGCCGCCGACTAACGCGGTTGACGTGCTCATTCATAATCGTTCCCGTGCAGAGGTTTTGGGCTTAAAAGGCAGTCGTGGGAAAGAAAACAAATCAAGGAGAAATTTTGATATACAGTAAATGTTCAGGAGAGAGAAGTATTGTGAGACTGGTTGTGCATTTGGGTTGAGAGCCCACTGGAGGGTTCACATCTGCCACCATACGATGTGGTTAAGCCACCCGTAGTGTCCCAATGGTCAAGAAAAAAAGCCCATCAGAAATTCAAAATGTGATTATTCACTGGAAACCACAGTGGCTTTTCCATACTTTGGCATTGCTGTTGTGCTATGAACCCATCATTCCAACCATCCATCCATCCATCTTCACTGACCACTTGTTCTGGTCAAAGTGGTCCAAAGCTGATCTTGTAATTGCTGGCTGCAAGGCAAGGACCCTGGATGCCAGCCCATCAAAGGGTAGCCCCACCCACACACACACACACACACACACACACACAAATAATGAACAGTTTACAGTGATCAGTTAACCCGAAACACATCTTTGGACTGTGGGAGGAAATCAGCACACCGGGAGGAAACCCATGCAGCTGCATAGATCGAGTCCACGCACAAACTGTCCAGGCTCTGAGGTGACAGTGCTATCCGCTGCATGCCCCATGCCATCCCATGCTGTAAACAAATTCCATAAACACCACTTATTTCTCTTAAGCAGCTTAGTTATGTATACAGTCTCACTATTAATCATAAAATGCCAGTTTTACATTTGGTATTCGGTGTTTAACACCACACCACGGGAAACAGAAGACAGAAGGAAGGGAAGAGCCATATCTGTGAAGGTGTAGAAGCTGTGCTGCATGTGTGGGTAGCAGCAGTGTGAATGATGGGACACGATGTGAGACCTGGGGCATGTGTGTGTGTCATGTTGGGTTGGACCCTGTGACAAAGTGTGACAAACACTATAACCAATACCATGAGCTGGAAGGCAAACATTACCCACATTAAAGGCTTTACAGACTCCTACAGAAAGGCCCAGAGCCTGGAAATGTTTGACAGAAACAGAAGAAAAACGCCCTTTTCATGTCGCCGACTTTCAATCTGCTGTTCCAAATGAGCTGTCGAGTGAATGAGTTTTTGGCTAAATTTTGACAATAATTAAAAGCTTTTTTACAGATGCCTGTACAAAAAGAAAGATTTCTTTAATTCTTCTTTATAAACCTTGAAATTAATGACTGCTAAATAATGTGTAATTAATAATTCTGGCTAATAACTACTGATGGAAAACTCATTAGAAGTGAAGCATAGATTTTACTTAATAAAAAACCCATAACTTAATATCATACATACACCTATAGCCTAATACTGTACGCACTGCCACAACACACATGCTGCAGTCCAATAAAAACCAAACACCAGAACCAGCCTGCACAGCTTGTCATCAATCTGACAAGCCCAGTTGTAAAACACAACAAATTTCATACAACACTTATTTGCTAACATCAAATTCTGTGAAGCAGGACTCCTTCTGCTGAAAGACCCAATTTTTCTCCCTCAGCCTGAACCAAAGCCAGGGCGTGAAGTGGAGCTGTACTTCAGCTGTCAGAGGAAGTGCTTTCAGCCCTGGGCCTCACAAAGGTCCACACCTGAGTGAGGAGAAGAGCAGAAGATCCGCTGCTGTGGCTCTGCTGGCTGCGAGGCTCCTTTTCGCCCTCTTTTTAGAAGCCATTCCAAGTGTCACCAATCCAAGTGTCCCTCAACCTTCCCATTCTAAGGCCTAAATTCTAAATTCTAAGGCCGCAGTTCTAGTATACTCAGCGTTCCCCATCTCTTCCTGAAAAGCGCATACACACACACACGGCTTGAAACTGCTCACACAGCCCTACAATCCAGAACTGGCGAATAAAAATATAAAATATGTCAACACAAATCTGATGCAGACACCTCATGAATTT
The DNA here is from genome assembly GCA_018136845.1 of Heterotis niloticus. Taxonomy (NCBI): domain Eukaryota; kingdom Metazoa; phylum Chordata; class Actinopteri; order Osteoglossiformes; family Osteoglossidae; genus Heterotis; species Heterotis niloticus. The sequence goes on from CM030899.1 coordinate 4,502,697, forward strand.
CCCAGCAACCGGCTTTTACTTACTGACAGCGCAGTGGTCAGCGGCACGGTTACGTGCGTCTCAAAGGCTGCGCAGGTAAGAGAGGCGAATCCTCTCATCCTGCTTAATGCAATAACGTTCAGGCCCGCTCCCAGAGAACTTCCAAATTGGATTCTGTTCACAGAGAGATGATCTGGTAAATTTAACAGAAGCAGGGTTAGGAGACGGGGAGGCAGCCTAACCAACGAGCAGCAAAATCTATTTTTTCTGCCGTGTCACTCAAGGGAAAACTTTTTATATGGGACTGGAGGAGGGCGGAAGCCCGCTATTGTGTAAAATTGAAATGAATAAAAGAACGTCCCACGCAGTCCAAAACATTTTGCGCAAGGTGTTGAGGGTTCAGTAACAAGCGCGTCTAAACAGAGCGCACAGTTGTGTGCGCCCGCTTTGTGCTCGGTGGACCTTCTGAATTATTTACACCTCTGTGCAAACCGGCACTCCAACCTGACACGAGAGCGGCCCTCAGCAGGAGCTGCTGCAACTCTCATCAGACTAACAAAAGTCCTGCTAGGCTGCGAATGCTGACCTGCGTATGTTTTGCATGAATGCAAAAAATCGTGGGAGAATAATCGCGAAAGTGCTTTGGCTATTAACTTTAAAATTAAAATGACGCCATCGGCCGGAAGCCTTTGGGAAATTAGACAAGAAATGAGCGGGAATACGGTCCTCTGAGAGGGAGCGGTAGAGCACAAGTGGAGGTAGCAAGCAAGTGTAACCTTTTATATTAAAAACCGGTCCTTTACCCCCCATCATTCCAAGGCAAAGGCTCTAGAGGTGTCCACATTACGTGCTGGTGCACGTCTAGGCAGCTCCATACAAGAAGTGGGTACATTATGTGGTCAAAAGTGTGTGTACACCTGAGCATCACCTCCCATCTGTGCTGACTGAACATCCCAGTCCAAACCCATGAGCATTAATGTGGAGTTGTTCCACTCCCTTTGCTGGTATAACATCCTCCATTCTTCGGGAAGGCTTTCCACCAGATTTTGGGGAATTTGTGTCCATTCAGCCACAAGAGCATCAGTGAGGTCGGACAAGAAGGCCAGGCTTGCGGTCCAGTTCATCCCAAAGGTGTTCAGTGAGGTTGAGGTCAGGGCTCTGTGCAGCCACTCAAGTTCTTCCACACCAGTCTGGGCAAACTATGTGTTCGTGGAGCTCGATTTGTGCATGGGAGTGGGCAAAGTCATGCTGGAGCAGGAAAGGAGCTTCTTCCTCAAACCGTGGCCACAAAGCTGGAAGCACACAATTGTCTAAAATGTGTCTGTATGCTGCGTGGGTGTGGCTGAAACAGCGCAACTCAGTCATTAGAATGTGGGTCCACACACTTTTGGCCATATGGTGTAGGACACAGCCTGCTGTGGTATGAAGCCTGTGCGAATGTTGTGGTTTATGTATTGCAGCTGTAATTGGAAAACTGATCTAGGCACCTTGTGGGTTCATTGGTTGACCAACTTTTACATAAACAAAGCTCCGAGAGCAGGACCTACTTCCATAAACTCTACGTGCACACATGCTTACACCAAACTCTAGAAGACATCTATAAGGGGTTTGAAGAAACCAGGAGTAGCGCAGCTGAACAGCCTCTCCATGGAACCTAAGCCTCCAACGTGAACCAACACAGTAGACAAGATTTTTGAAGAGCTGCATGTCCCTATCATTTTGTTTCTTTCAAGAATGAGTGCACGTGCAACGGTGCAGAGGTAGTGGTTCACCTCAGTGCCAGTCTGGATGCTGAAGCATTCTTCCCAACGGGGACATTCATCCATAATAGCTCCAGGGAGACTAACACTCAAAGTTTAGCTGTAGCAGGAGACCTCATGGGCCTCGAGCAAAGCAAACAGTTCACAAGGATCCTGTGAAAAAAAGAATATTACAAATACATTCATACCCACGGCAACTGTCACGCTGAACGTCATTTTCTGTGATTCCAGACACTAGAGGGGAACGGCAGAGGTATGAGCTCAAGGGCGTGATGGAATGACAGGCTGTGAAAATCCTCAGTATAGGTTCTTTATGCCCTCAGATATTGCCATGGAAACACCTCAGCGCTGATGTAATGAGCACTTCCTTACGGATACCATAAGCTCTATCCTGACCTGTTTTCCCAGTGCAGACCATCCTGAGGCATCCAGTGACGTGCAGGGCATTGGCAGAGGTGCACTCCACTTCACCTCCAATTCCACATCAGAATAACACGCGGTGTGCACTCATGCAAACTCTCACCCGGTGCCTTTCGTCAGGCAAACGTAAGTCACAGAGAAGAATGCTGGAGACCAACCTTTTCTAATAAATTCTGTGTCTTCCCGAGCAGCCAGATGTACTGCATATAAATGTCCGTGTCGGATCTCTATGATGGTAAAAAGGAAAATTATGTAATACGCTGTAAACTGGTAAAGAGGAAGAGCGCAAATGATAGGGAACTTGAGAACTTCGATGTCGAAATGAAGCTAACCTCCAGCAATTTGGCTCCGAGAAGCCCTCGGTAAGAGAAGTGGCCCCGTAGTAACTTCAGATTAATACAGTTAGATAACAACGTTAATAAAAACGTGGTTTTATTCGCATGGAAAATATTCGGCTCAGCCGAGTTACGCTTTGGTTTTAAATGCAATTCATAAGTTGCAGTGCAAACTGTAAGGCAGGGGCCTTCCTAAATCCATAATAGGGAAAACTGTATTCCCAACAAGAAAGAACGTACACACAAAAGGCAGACGGACGCATTTGGTGGACAAGCGATGGGGCAGAGACCCAAGCGCACACCGACACCCGACATGGCTTCACCGGACGTGACCCTGTCAGCTGCGGCAAGTGTAGATGTTTCACAAGCCCACTCGCTGTCTGCCACATTACTCTTCTTCCCAAGTGACGGCGCCATAAATTACACTAATTCCACCCCAGCAGCCGTTCAGTGGGATGCCGATGGGGCAAGACACCCGACAGATTGATTTTAATTTCGCGGATTTCCTCGGGCAATCGCTGGCGGATCCCCGTTTAAAGCTGCCGAGCGGAGATCCGTGGAGGAAACCATTTCCGTCGACTTTGATCGCTTTCCTTTGTTAAGATCTGCTTTAATGAACACGTCTAGCAACAGAGGGAGCGACGTTAGAAAGGGCAACTAGCACAGTACGTCTAAAGTGTGGGCGAGTGGTTCTCCTGGGGTCAGGGTGTGAATGGGCCGAGCCTTGTTTAAACAAGCCTAGCGTTTTTCCACTCGAGCGATTCTCCTGTAATAGTCGGCTAATCGCAGATACGGTGCGGGCTGGCAAGAGGCGAAACCCTGGCACCGGGCAAGGGTGAACTTAATGGAATAGCCACTCCAGGTTGGTTCTTCAGTACAATGCAATGCAGGTGCCTTTGGTTAAGAGGACATTTAGCAATAATATACCGGTAAGAGCCAGCTGGTCTGAAGAAAGGAGCCAAAAGCGTGGGAAGACTGGAAAGGACTGGCAGGTAGACATTCCCTCCACCTAACCTACTGTAAATTTTATCAATTTTATTTAGTTTATTTTTCATCATTTATTTATTTGTTTCTTTCCTGTCCTGCCTTTCAGGTTTGTCATTTTTTGATAAAAGGCCCTGCTTTGTTAAGTCTCACCGTCCTGTGTCCTCTACCGTCTCATTCAACCACCCTTCAGCGCTAAAGAGTATCACTGCATGAAAATTACGAGATTACATTTTGTGGATCTGCTGCAGTTACCACAGATGTCAGCATGCCATTGAGTTTGTAACATTTTCTTGTGGTTTAAGCTACTTCTTCCTTTTACCAAAAGACACAAATGTACTTTATGACTGTTTTTCTTGCTGGCTACAAGGACAAAAGGTCCAAATCAGGGGTATGCCTACAGAAAGAAAAATATTTATGTGAGTAACAGAACTCAAGTAATGTACAATTCAAGGGGTCAGCTGTACAAATAATAGCGCAAAATCCAATGTCATTATTTCACTAAATTGAAAACTATTGCAAGGGATGTCAAGTATTCTAAACTGAACCTTAGCTTCCATTCTTGCATGAAGGAATCTCAAGTACTTTTGCGTCAATCCACATTTTGCAGAAGCGCATCAAATGAAACACACTTTCCACAGGCAGAGCACAAAATCTCCAGAACGTGACGGGCTGACGCCTGGTTGTATCTGCACAAACATTTTTCAAATATTTTGCCGTGAAAATTCCCATTGTTCGAAATGAGTGGGAGCCATACTTCGTCTTCAAAGAGCGCAGAGGCAGTCTCGCCAGGAGCGCGGGAATCACGGACGGATTAGGAACATCACACTGTTCCTGGCTTCGCAAATTTGTTTTTGTATTCTTGAACACTCGGGGAGAAGCATCAAACTCGATGCATGCTGAAATGTCTGTAAAATGTCTTGTACTCGATTGCTTCCTTGAAGAAAGAGGTAATTTACCCACGAAGGGAACAACTACACTGTTAAGGCCCCCTATCACTGATGTTTACCATGCTGAGAAAAACTATGTCATCAGAAATACTAAAATATAGCTACTAAACTAATGCCATGGGAACAACAGAACTACAATACGAGGCCAAAAGCGTGTGAAAACCTGAGCATCACACTCATATGAGCTTGTTGAACCTCCCGTTCCAAACCCATGGGCATCCATATGGAGTTGTTCCCCTCTTTGCTGCTATAACAGCCCCCTCTCTTCTGGGAATGCAGAAGGCTTTCCACTAGATTTTGGACTGCGGCTGTGGGCATTTGTGCCCATTCGGCCTCAAGAGCATTAGGGAGGCTGGGTGAGAAGGCCTGGCTCGCGGTCCAGTTTGTCTCAAAGGTGTTCAGTAGGGTTGAGGTCAGGGCTCTGTGCAGCCACTCCACATCAACCTGGGCAAACCATGTGTTTATTTATCGGCAGCTATTTACCTTAATTTTACCTCTTTATTTACCCAAATTATCAGAGAAGAAGAAAAAAAAAGCCGTTCAAAAGGCTTGTACAACACAATTTAAACGGCATGTGAAACAGCATATTCCGGTACAACATAATGTTATATCGAAAGTGAAGCACCTACAAGCATCTAAAATCTACCTATACTATACCTCAGTCACAGCAGTCACAGTTACAGCAGCGGCAACTAAAAAGGAAAAAACCAAATGCTCACGAAAATCAACCTTTATAACTGCGACTTCCCCTCAGAGACTCACATCGGCCACAATCTTTACTCAGATATTTTTGAAAAATGTACTGCGTGGAAAAAAAAATCATAAATACTCCAGAACAGCAGAAATGGAGTTGTGGTTTCCTTAAAGTCACAATCACAGCCTAAATTTATCCCACGCTTGAATTGTTCACAAAACACTGAAATTATTGGCTGCGACAAAATTTTTCTTGCAAATCGACTCTTGTTATTTCATTTTCAGCTGCAGGCATTATACAGTTTTCAGCTGCAAATGGCGGTGTGCTTTTTTATTGTCTAATAAATAAGCAACGTGGAAAAGTGCTCCCCGTACCAGAGGCAATGCTATTTCAGGAGATGAACTGAGGAAAGCAGCTAAAGCATGAGATCTTATTGTTAGAAGCAGCAACTGTAACACCAAAAACACGGACCAATTTGAAATAAATTTTGGTACCGCCTGAAAATATTATATTATTAATATTTTATTATTCATATACTGTATGTTATACGGTTCTTTTGCCTTCACCGGTAGCTGGACCCTTACTCATCTCCTGCAGCGGGATGGGACCAAAGAGATGCCTGACGATGTGAGGGCTGTATGTCCCACCTTGGTTCAAAGTCACACGCCCTGGGGTATTTATGTTACTCTCACCCACAGTAAATCAGATTTTTGAGAAGGGGGTAACAAGAAGGGTGTGAAAAGGGTGGGTGGGGGGGTTATATTTCTGTCTGGGGGTGATGAGAGCATGGGTGAGAGGAACACTTACTCAGACATGGGACAGATAACCTCACCACTTCCAGCCATTTAGTTCATCCCTGCCGCATGACCACCCACACAACAAGGGGATTAGCATTTCTCTCATCAACCCGCTCAAGTGGGCAAGCACTCCCTGGGGCAACTGGGAGGGGGGGGGTGTCGACACAGACCCGGCAGGGAAGCGACTTGGCACCACCTGAGACTCACACAGGGTGGATGGAGGGGGGGTCACCTGCAATGAGCTCCTAATTCTGCGTGCCAGGAAATGAGCTTGGATGTATTTTTTTAACCCCTGCTACTTCGTGGAAAGACAAACCATGGCAGTTGGCTATAATAAATGGCTTAATTCTAGCCATTAACCTTAGGTTTGTTCATAAGCATGAAGATAAACAATGCAGACAAACTAATCATTTTATTGAGTCGTATGTGTGTTGAAGGAGATTATTCAGTCGCTGCAGCACATCGGATGTATTCGATGATGGGTGTCCGGCCGTGGAGACCCACCCCACAGATACAGGAAGGCATCGCTCACATTTGCGCATCAGCCTTCAGACAACCTAGGCAAGCCCTCCTGAACCTCCACCCACGATGCACCGCACTCAGCACCCCGGTGTGGTGTGCCGGCAGTCACATTGGGCCTCAGCTCCACCCACCGTCTCTCGGATTAATGAAGCCAAGACCGATCACCGATTTTAGAGACTTTCCGAAATGCCTAGAGTTGGCGCCGAACCCTCCGCACGAAGTCAGCAACGTCGGCCGCCACCGAAGCACCCAGAAGTACAAACACGTCTGACAGGTCTCCTCAAGCAGAACAATTGAGCCAAGCTAAATTCCTCCCATGCATGAGCAATGAAAAGATCTAGGGTCCCTCTGAACAGGTTGCTCAAGCAGCTTTAGAAGAAAACAAAGCGGTGCTTTTGATTTAGTTTAACTGCCAAAAATAATGAGCGATAACTTCCATTGTCTGCTGTACGCTTGGTGTTGAAACAACTGCAATACGTTCATTCGCGGAGGTGCTGTTCTGAACAAGGCTGTACATGAAGCCTCCGCTGTAAGGAAATAAAGGACCCGAGATCTTCGCCTCATACTGTATCCACCCTGCGGAGCAGAACTATCTCATTCAGGGCCACATTAACCAGCACAGTCAAGCAAAACCGCAGTTAGGATCACGGTAAATAATCCCAGTGCTGCACCTACATGACAGCTTTCCTCACCGTACGCCGCGTATTAATCACAAAGCAGCGGACCACCGCAGAGCAGAGAGCCGAGCGAGGCGTTCGCGTGTGTATGTTGGGGGCGGGGGGCCTTGCTGCTGTGATTCGGGCTGCTGGCAACTGCATCGTGACCGTAAACTGAACCCATTCGCTGCAGCTGCAGTTGATCCCTCGAGCGGCGGCGCTGAATGCAAACTTCTTCAAGTCCCTCCTGCCAGAGGGTCCCTCGTGTGCCGGTGACACTAATGGAGAATAATCTCTCTAATACACCTCCGTATTATGAAATCAGGCCCATTTTGCGAAGAATATAATAGACACGATGCGTAACAGCTAAAAAAAAAAAAAAAAGAAAGAAAAAAAGCATTATTCCTCGATGCTGTGCGATCCATTCTACGCGGGCAACATTCACCTTGGACTTTATTATGTTCCCGCTCCGGCTTGACATAATGCAAAATATGATGGCCGCTGCTGCCTACACATTTGTACCTGCAGTCATGTTCCCGTGCAATTCTATGCCTACTTGGTGGTGGCCTTTCAATCTTTCCTTGGGAGAAAAATACGGTCCATTAAAGTGTTATTTAACATGTCTGGGGGAAGATGGCAAGCGGCCAACGGTGATGTCAATGTCATTCTAAAGTTGCATTGAAGCCGGGAGCGGTCACGGCCCTGGAAACGATACCATGGCGCGAGGGACCTGATGTATGGCAGCCACTGCAGGGCTGTAGTCGGTGGCGTTGGTGAACGCTACACACAAAGCGCAGTTGTGATTATTTACGCCAACTCTGACGTACGTTTTTATCTTTGCGATACATTTATACGTACGCCCTCTGGACCGAGAATTGTCGCGCTTATACCCGGAGCTGGGTGTAGCTAAGCTAACGCCTCTACTGAAGACAAGTACGCGGCATACATGCGTATAGCACAGCTTATGATTCATATTAAAGCACAGAACGGACGCTAAAAAAGTTGAACAAACATTTTTACTTACAATAGTCGTCCAGAAAGCTATCTCTGTTCCTCAGTGTCCGTGATATTTGGTTGGGATGAACGCCGTAACGCTTGGAAGTTGAGGTCCGACTCTTTTATCGACTCTTCGGGCCACGACAGCGCCTAGCGCTTATTTGACGGCGCCGCACTTCAGCTTTTTATCGCAAACTAAACTGTAGACACTGTGCGGTGTCTGTAGGTGTCAAGTAGCCGGAAGGTTGGAGACTTTTCTAGAATGAGCAACGCCATTGGCTGTTGATGATCCATGCGCCGCATAAGGTTGACTTACTATTGGCTACTGACATCCGTGTTTATAGGCGGAGCCAAATAGGCCAGGCGATGCGAACGGGACCAGAAGTGCACGTGTTTATAGCCGGCACTTGCAGCGGTGCTTATAAATGTCAGCTTCCTTTGAAATGGGCTGAAATCAAATGGGACCAGCATGCGTATACGTGTTTACGCGTCCACGGTGTTCATGTTTGCCAGCATTGAGTCGAGTTTGTTCATGGTGGGTGCTGGACTCTGGCAAGGCTTTGTCTTCTCTGCACTCCTCTTTGAGACTTTCAGACAGGGTATCAAGGCTCAGCGGATGTTTGGAGGAAGTCCGGTTTGGTGGCATTTCTACTTTTTGTGACCAACCTTTTGACCTCTTCTGATACACACTGGAACGGTTCACAGCAAGTATGAAAATCAGCACTTCCTAGCCTGAAGTCATGGTCCACTATATGACAAGAGTTGACTGACCCCTTCCATGTGAGAAGGAAGCAGCTGTTCCTAGTGAAGGAGTTTAAGTATCTCAGGGTCTTGTTCACAAGTGATGGAAGAAGGGAAAGGGAGACTGGAAGGTGGTGTTGCAGGCACTGTACCAGTCTGTGGTGGTGAAGCAGGAGCTGAATTTTTGGAAAAAGATCTGGGATTACTGCTCAATCTAAATTCACACCCTCACCTAACGGTCAAGAACTGTTGGTAATGACCGAAAAAACGACATCTCAGACACAAGCAACCAAAATGAGGTTTTCACACCAGATTGCTGGGCTGATCCTGTGTGACAGGGTGAAAAGCACTGTGATCCAGCTGAGCCTCTTAATAGAGCTGCCAGCGCTCCAGACTGAGAGAGGGTTGTTGAAGTGGGTCGGGCATGTTGTGAGGATGCCCCCTGGGTGACTCCCTTGGGGCATCAGGCATATCCTACTTGGAAAAGAGCCTGGGGTAGACCCAGTACATGCTGTAGAGGTTATATCTGGAAGCAATTGGGGCAGCTCACTCACTAACCCTACCTTTCCCCACTTTGCTTCCATAAGATGTTCTTATAGACATTCATGGCAATGTTATTCCCTGATGGCAGAGGCCCTGACACTGGAACAAAATATTTTCAGGAATGGTTTGAGGAACCTGACAAAGAGTTCAAGGTGTTGTCTTGGCCTTAAAATTCCCCAGCTCTCAATCCAACCGAGCATCCAAGGGATGTGTTGGGAAAACAAGTCTGATCCATGGAGGCCCCACCTTGCAGCTTCCAGGGCTTAAAGAATCAGCTGCTAACGTCTTGGTGCTGAAAACCATAGGACACCTTCAGAGCTCTTGCGGGGTCCATGCCTCAACAGGTCAGAGCTGTTTTGGCAGCACAAGGGAGACCTACACAATGTTAGGCAGAGGTTTCAATGTTGTGGCCGATCGGTGTATCTAACACCACCCTAAGTCACCCTCACATGCCAGCCGTACAAGTTGAGGAAGACCCTCCATTGCAGTGGTGGGCTTTGCAGAAACTGAGCCAAGTCAGACATTCCATACAACATAGAAGTGGCTTAGAAAGGAGTGAACCCTTTCAGAAAATAAATGCTCATACAGTACGCATGCACGTTTGTGTCTGCCTTAGGGGGAAGAGTGCAGGACAAGCGGTTACTTAGCTGCTCCTTCTCTGGATCCTCCAGCACTTGAAGATCCTCATTTTTGCACAACTAGGAAGTATGAGTCAGAAAGCCTGATCTGTGGTCTCTTCTAAATGTCTGATTGAAAGAACAGCTTTCACAGGTCGGCCAAGTTTATTTGTCTTCCGTCAGCTCCAACAAAATAGGAACTACCACCCTAATCGACAAAAAAAAAGTCCCTTTCAATCTTGACGGTCGACAGGAGGACCCAAAAGGCACGTCCATTCCGATTTCTTTATTTTTGGAGAACACATAATTTCAAACGTTTATGATCCAAATGCAGGCCCGCCATAATTCATATCCTGCCTGCATGGTACTGCTGCATAACCATTATTGCAAAGATTTTGGATGCTTGGCAAGTGATTTTAACTGCCCGCTGGACAATAATTTCGATGAATCTTTAAAGTCTTCTGCACCATGGCCACTGCTCTAGCATTGACTTATGGAGAGAACTAAACCCTGACACTAGGGACAGCACATTTTATTCTAACCCCAACAAATCTTACTCCAGATTCGATCAGATCTTTATTTCAAATAGTTTTATTCAAACAGATTTTGCCACATTGGGCTGTTGCGCTCTCGGACCATGGACCAGTGAATTTAGAAGCTGACCTTCTAAGGTTACCTCTCAGAACAAAAAAATGGAGGCCAAACTCAACCCTTTCAGATAATAATTTTTTTTTTTTTTTACAGAGTTCACCAGAAACCTATAAGTATGTGGACCTATTATGTATTTTTAGACCAAACCATGGTTAGCTTTGAACATCTAAGAGCTGAATTTGGCCAACCCAGTACAGACTTCTTTTAATAGCCACAATTTCATAATTTTATTACAATCACTTACAAAGAAAATAGACTTTGGGCACAATTAATTGAAGCAGACCATACATCCAGATGCTTATATTAAAGGTATTTTGAATGTTACGCGAACTCCCTTCCAATAAGCCCTTTCAAAATAACGGGAAATGGGTATTCTGTACCCAAAATGTTCATATCTGATGCACTTCCAGGGATTGATTAGATTCGGATACCGAAGGATCGATGCATTCCCATGATGCACCTACAGTATGACGGACGTAGAAATGTGTCCACACACCCACATACCCTGTCCCATCATTTTTCCATCATGTATTGAACCATGATGGACCCAGTTAGACTCTTGACTTTGGTCACAAGAAAAATGCATTTTCATATCAAGGTAAAATTTTGAATTAATTACAAACATAGTCCTGCTGCAATTCTCACCTGGACTGAGGTCCAGACTGATGCGGTGGCTCCAGGAGATCTTAATGAACCTTACAGGCTCTGGAGGAGGACAGCACTCCCACAGCATGACCCTGCCACCATCATGCTTTACAGTAAGGATGGTGTGTGGATGATCTGATGATGTGCAGTGTCTAACTTGAGCCAAACACGGTGCTTGTCACAGTGCGACAGCCTGAAAGCTCCATGCTGATCTAATCGTACTTCAGCTTTGTTTTAGAACCTCCCACTTGGTCTCTAAGATGTCACGTGCTATTTTTTTTTTAGCAGTGCCTTTCTTTTTGACATTTTCTCATAAACCTGAGACCAGTCAAACACCTTGGCAACTCTTGTAGTTTGCACCATCTTTCATATTCCAGCCTCAGAAGACCATAACTGCTTCAGGGCTGACACAGGTCTCCCTCCCTCTGTGTCCGACTAGTTGGTTTTTCTGAACGGCTCTGCGATCGACTTAACTCTCCTCTTAGGGATATTCTGGCCTTCAGTTTCGTCCAACATCCCGATGGGTATCTTTCAGGAAAAATATTTGCTTAAAATGCCCCTTTACGTTCAGGATGAGGTTTCCCTCGAGGTGAACGACCTACAGATTGCAGGATACAGGTGTACACAACACGTGAACTGCTCACCCGTGATCTTTATTCAACTTCAGCAGTCTCAGAAAAACAGACTCACTACAGCCGTAGCAAATGAGGCGAATGTGTATGCGCTCCCATCTTGCGGTTCACATTTATAATTCATTCAGACTTGATTCGTAGAAATACTGCATACCCTCACTTTGCCATTAATTTTTTTTAACTGTATATAAAAACCTTAATCTTTTGTGTTTTCCATTCATTGAAATTCCAAGGGGGTGAATATTTTATAGGTACTTTGAAGCCATTGCCCGAGTTTAAATACAGAACAGCTGACCTGCTGCTCTCAGTTGCTACTCCATAACAGCCTAGTTTATGTGTGAGCAGTGCAAGTGCTTTGTTTTACAATTTTAGGAATTAATTCGCAGAAACACATTTGCGTGAAGTCGTAAATACCATCTTGCTGTAGAAACATCTCCATAACATGAAACGACTGCAAAAATTTAACAGCCATACAATTTTAAATAGCTGGCAGGCCAATTACTGGCCTATTTCTGTGCTCCGGCGTATTCGCAGCAGTATGGAGTCCAACCGTAATGCGCAGTCCGACTTCAAACAACGTGGAGATCAAACAGAAGAACAAGAATCTGCCAAGAGGCTCGCACAAATGCGCAAACTGACAGCTTTATATCTGCGAGACCGAGGGGGTCTAATGTCTACCACATGCCTTAGAAAAGCTCTTTCTTTGGCACAAGAATCGGACGAAGAGGAGCAGATTTGTACAAATGCGTTGAGATTATGGCCTGGCTTTTAACCAGATTCCAACTGTGGTGAAAGTGGGATGTCCATCACCTCCTGCTGCTTGACTCAATAATTTTATTTTGTTGGAATACCGCGTAGGTTATCTTGCAAGCAACTTTGGAGGCTTGGCGATGAGAAACGGTATCGGCATCGTGGATGACGGCTAAGAGAAAAAGAGCCTGACAGGAGGACAGAGTCCGTGGGCCTTTCAGCGCTTCTGGAAAACATGAAGAGGGCCAAGCATTTCCTAGCATTGGCTAACAAGCCAAGACCGTAGTCATGCTCACATCTTAGCGAATGTGTCTGTACGGTCAAATCAGATTTCAGCGGAGAGGCAGCGATCCACCCGTTCCGTAGGGGGAAAAGTAACTCCATGCTCTGCAGACTATACATAATGGAAGACAGGAGGTGTGAAGATTATTAAAAAACTTGAGAGAGCTTTCACAGCTAGAAGTAGTGTCTTACAAGGTGGAATTTATACAACTATTTCACCGCTTTCCCTTACCTGCCCCATCCCTGTCTTTTCAACACTTTCACCAAGGATCAAGTGAAGTGCTGAAGGGCTGCTGCATTCTAATAATTTAATACTTTGAGTCTTTCTTTTTTTTTAAATTAAGTGCCCCTACTTTTGGGAAAAGGAAAGTGAGGAACAGCAGCACTCAGACTTCTGCACTCACATCAAAATGAAATTGAATGACGGTCAAAATGATTCTGTGGGTCCCCTGGTCAGGTCCAGCTAGGATTTCATATTATTTTCTCTCTCTCTCGCTCTCTCTCTCTCTCTCTCTCTCTCTCTCTATATATATATATATATATATATATATATATATATATATATAAAAAAACAATTATACATGTGCACACACATATGTATATACATATACGTGTGTGTGTGTCTGTGTGTATATTTGTGTGTGTATATGCATATACACATATATATAGTATGTATAAAAGAAAGCCTTGTACTTGTGTTGCAGTGATTTGGGTTTCACAGTTGTCACTGAAAGATATAAAAATGTAAATAGTGACAAAAACTATTTTAGTATTGTAAATGTGTAGTTTTCCAGACTTTTTTAACTGAACTTTGCTTTTATTGAAAAAAGACCTGCAGGGGCTTTAGAATTCGGTAAGGGAAGCTAGCCAACTCCTAACTGGGGCTGCATATAAAGTTAATACTAGGCAACATTTTCCTTCACTATAAATACCATTTTACAGACTGTGGATGCCTAAAAAGCACGTTTTTGCTTGTCTCTACGGAAACGATGCGGCATGTAGATTTGAACAGTAGCAGAGCTCACTAACACCCACTTGAAGACATCATTTTGCCTTGATCGTGTCTAAAATTCAAAAGAAAAGAAGGAGAAAGAGAATCAAGTCCCTTCTATACCAATATAATATGGGTTCAGAGGTCAAGTTATGAAAAATGCACAGACGTGGAGGATTTGGTTGTTTTAATCTCCTTCTCCCCCGGCTGTTTTTTGTTTTTTTTTTATTTTTAATTTTATGACAGCATTCGGTCACAGTAACCTAAACGGTGGGCCAGGAAGCTGCAAATGTGTCTCCATGCACGGAGCAAAGGTTAACCGTCAAAATCCTAAAGTCTGTAGTTGTCCCGATATTCCAGAATTTCCTTGAATTGTTATGTAGAGGGAAAAAAAATGAATTTTTCAAGAGGAAGAAAATAAAACGCTTCAGTCATCCACTTATTTAGAGATGCAACTTCAGGTGAAGACCAAGGCCTTAAAAACAAACAAAAAAAAATTTCTTTGTCAAGTATGTAAGAATAATAAATCCATGTTCCGCAACTTCATCAAATTAAAGAATTTGGATTGCGGTTTAACAGGGAAACAGATGGGGGAAAACAAGCCTTGCTGAAGGTTTTTTGGATGCTTCGCTGAACTGCATTCCAGTAAGCTTGCATATCACCACATTCCCAACAGTGCCCAAAACAGGTTTACACCGAAAACACAGCCGCACGTCTACGGGAACTTCATATGAACACATAGTGTAGTACCGTGTACCAAGGTAGTGTTTGTGAATCTGAATCAGATTAAAGTTTTCTTCATACATGGACACAGGGGGGTGCAGGCCACACTCCTTCTTCAGCGCTGAAGACAAGAATATCCAAGTTAAAAGCCAAAGAAGTTTCCTTAAAAAGCTTTTTCTAATTTTCCTTGCAAGTTCTTGTCATCTGTAGGCAAAGTCAAGGACTCTAGCGCTGTTAGAGCCTAAGGGGGTTTACTCCTCGCCTCCTGCGACAAAATGCCCGCTTCTGACCGGACTTGACAGAGCTTCAGCCACGTGAAGGAGGTTTGTCTAACCAAGTTCACGACCTCCTTGAAGTTCAACAGGCGTGAGCCGCTGTGAAGAGACCCTGCTGGATCGCTGTCACATCGATGGAATCGCACCGATGCACAAATAAGCAAAAAAAAAAAAAATCTGCGTGAGCTTCCCGGCGACGGTCGCCGCGATCATTCTCAGATGTGCCGACGCTCCGGTTCGACAATAACGGAACCCACCGACCGCACGGAAGCATCGCCACGGCAAACAACCACAGCACAAAAAAGAAAAATCAAGTCGCTTTGACATGTAACCAAGCGCAGATCTAATAAAACGACGATGAATTCAATCTTCCGGTGCATCGGCGCGGTCAACTTTTCATCATCGATCACATTTCCGCTTCCTGCAAAGACCAGGACTAAAGCGGGTCGAGTGGAAGTGGATATTAAACCGATCAAAAGCACTTACAGGTGCAGGGAGTCTGGATCGGCAGTCGCGAAAACGGTACATTTCGCAGCAATTTTTCTTTTTTTAATTGTCGGCGCGGGATCGGCTTATCAACTCGCTTTTATTTACGGGCGGCGGAATTTGATTTCCGTGGTTCGCTGCGAGCCGGCAGGAAATGCCGAGTCATTCGTTTCGCAGCCATTTGTTTAAAAAGCAGCGGAGCGATTTTACTTTCAGCCGCGCACGTTACCCGCGGGAGAGAGGCGTTTCGCTCGGGCCGCAGCAAGCAGCGGTCCGTAATGGTCGAAGCGGCAGCTATTAATTAATTCCTAACCTTTTCAAAAACCCAAAAAAACCATATTTCCTCCTTCGAGAAGGGACCCCTCGGTGTGCTTCGGGCCTTTGCGGCTGCATGCTTTCTGCAGGCCCTGTGTTTATTATTGGTTTTTAATATTTTAACATAGTCTGCAATACTTTCTGATGAAACCGTGAGACACGTTTCATGGGCTGTACAGTTTATGACTGCTGAAGTGCATCCCCCCACCGGTAAGTAATATCATTGTGATGGCACGGGGATGGACGTGCGATTTTGGGAACTAAATGAGAAAAATAATAAGTCTCTAACATACTGAACACAAGGCCAGATTAGACCCCTGAACCCATGACCTGTATTAAAGAGCTGTAATTGTCTTTTCACAACACGCACGACATCCTTAAGCACCCTACGCATCCCATCTCTGAAGCCCGACGGGTCTCCTAGCAACGGAGACAGGAGGGATGTTTCTTTTGATTTTTGACAGACACGTGTGTCCAAATGAGCTCCCCTCAGCGTTTCTTTTCGCACAGCGATCCTTTGTGCGAGCGCCTCTCCTGGCGGCACAAAGGAAGCGGTTTTGTCTCTCGTTCGGAGGCTGCTTCTTACCTGCGGCCATCTGCATGTACCCAGCCAGCGTGCAGACCCTCCGCTCGCAGGATCCACTTGGGAGGAAGATGGTGATGATGGCCAGCAGGGAGCTGACAGCCAGCAGGGCGCAGCCCCCCGAGCACAGCACCGCACTTGTCTGCAACACAGAACGCACACCAGCAGGGGTCACAGTCACCGAAATGGACGGGCGGGGTTCACGGGGTGAGGCCGTGCATAAAATATTAGGCTAAAGTTCTCAAATGAACAAAAAACAAAGTTGGAAAAATATTGCCAGAGATGTAAAAGGTTGTAGAACTGAGTCCCAAGAGGGGTTATTGTGTTTGCAGTGCTGCATCCTGTCTGACAACAGCACTATAATATGAGATGAGACCATATCCAGCCATAAAAGAGGATGTCCTTGAGACAACTGGGCAGCAACAAGCAATATAATAAATATATTACTTACTCACGTTCTGCTTAATAAACACATTAAATATATTACTCCCAGATGTTTACGGTTTCCTTTCGCAGCGGTGGGATTTTAATGGCTTTCAAACGCTGCGCAAACAATGGTTCTGAGGCTGTCGCGCATCCGGGCAGTTTTTGATGGAGTCCTACAGATCGCCGCCGAGCTGACAAATTTAGCTCAGGATGTTGTATTGCTGAAGGCCATCGGTCTGCCTTCAGCATCCTTTCCTCACCCTTGCGGTGAAGCGGGCCTCGGTCACCAGAGAGAGCTCCGACAACGTTAGACGAAGACAGAACAAGGATGGTGGTGGTGGGAGGGGGGTTCTCGCTTTGTTTCGGCTCAGCTCCTGGGGTGTGAAAGCAGCTTGTGTAAAGAGAGAAGCCTGGGAGTGCAAGGGGGGAGACAAAAGGCGCCCCTCTCAGATTGCGCAGCTGAAAGCAAAAGGGAGGCTGGGCAATAGGGGAGACCCCCCGTCGCGGCCGCTCCCTTACGGACGCATCCCGCCCGACAGTGTCGCTATGCATCCGTTGAAGGGCCGCCATCCCCAGCGCCGTCCACAAATGAGGGATTAGCATTTTAGATGCAGCAGATGTGGGAGATGCTGAACACAGGGGAGGGAATTACGCAGCTAATACAAGCGTTGCTAAGTGTGTCCGATACGTTTGGCTGCTTTGAGTGACAGACAATAAATAAATTAATAAATACATAAATGGGTGGCTGGAAATTGAATTCAATTGTGTTTGGGATGGGAGTGGAACTGGAGTCAGTGCTAGATTTTTTTTTTTTTTTTTTTTTGGGGGGGGGTTCTGTTTACGTGAGAAGGGAAAGGAGGATCGAAAATTAAACGCAAACCCGGATTTTCTCCATTTCTCCTACACGAGATTTGCCCGATACGCCCCGGCTACTGTACCCACTTGCGCGGATAAGGGGTTTGTCTGAGGTTTCTTTCCCAGCCTTTATAATAAAAAAAAAAAAGAGATAAAACCCAGAAAACAGGCAGCCAACGTTTGAGAAACGGCGCCGATATGCACCGCAGATACAGCATTATCTCTGAGCCGAAACAAAGAATCGGTTCTGTCCCATAAGGCCGCTCTGCCCTGGCTGAGCTCGCGAACCCATTGTTTGACTGGCGCTTATTATCAGTTGTGCAGTTTTATTTCTATACCGAGGCCACGGGTCTCCTCACAACCTTATTTTGGCTGGGATCGGTCACACCTCTCGCAAATGGAGTAGAGGAAACCCCTCCGTCACGTAAAACTCTACCTGCGCTGCATTTAGAAGCAGGCTTTTCTCATAATGTGTGTTATCTAATCCACAAGACGGAGCTACCGAAGGGACTGAACGTGGGAGTTTGACAAAGTGACCAAATTACTCAATAAAGCATACACAAAGCATGCGGCAACCCAAGAAATTTTCCAGAGCTGGATTTTTTGCTGCTCCAGGCCGCCAGCCGATTTAGTCGAAAATTTGGCTCAAACGGCCCAGCCCCATTTTAAACGGTCCCGATTATTTGCTCAAATCTTACAGAAAAGCGAATTTAGTTGTAAAAACACGAGATGTCAGACTTGTAAATGCATCCATTCCGCATCCGACACGAGGCCTTCGTGTACACTCACGCGCCATTTCCTGTTTGCTGCATGACGCGCATTCAAGCAGAGCGAAGGAATCTTAAGCGCAAGTCAACATTTTAGTCCCGGAAAAAAAAAAAGTTATACAAAATTCAACCCTCTTCTTGGAGCGCCAACGAATTATTACCCTTAAACGGTTTGGTGGCTGAATTGCAACATGAATTTGATGCCTGATATACTTGGAATTTGTTTTGGAGATGGTTTCTTCTGGAAGAAAAAAAATGCTCCTAGAAGGTCCATGTTTGTTCCTTTAAACTGCAATCCAGCTCGAAATGTAAATACGATCGATGAAATATTTAACAACTTGTATTGTGACTTCAGTTAATACACCGCTTCTGAACAATTGAACAAATTACCAATTTACTTAAGCTACATATGAATTTGTATTTTATTTTGTATTTTTTTTTTTTTTTTGAGGTGGACAAATTGAATATTTCCCAATGACAAATTTTACCGATGCATACTTAGACTCTTGGTAAAAGATGTATAGATGCCCCAAAACAGTAAACTACAGTACAGTATTAAAATGCAATACAAAAGTTAATAAAAATGTTTGCTGGAATTGAAATCCATGTATACACAGGGGTCCTAGAACTGGGCTCAACATCAAATGGACTTCACTTAGAATCACCTGCAAAAAATACCTAACATATTCACCAAGTGTCCGTGGCATCTGCGCCCTCTCCTCGTGTGGGCATGAGAAGTGGACCTCCGCCGCCACCCCCACCCCCAGCAGACATGTTTATCTGTGCTCCATTAAAATGATTGATCTTGAAAATCAAGGACAAACCTTCCCCATTGTAAAATACCCCCATATACATCTGGAGGCCGACAATGGTTTTATATCTGACCCGAGCCACGGACACAGGGGAGTCACAATACCTGGATCCAGACCTTTCCAATATCGAATATAATGAAGAATAGCCTCCAGACCCCATAAATATTAAGCTGGGACTAGACACACCAGGGCAGTTGCACCACAGAGAAATATTTTATTGGTTTGCAACTGTAACCTTTTTAATATTTCCCAATGACCACCGTGGTATAAATGGGCCAATGCGAGAAGTAGGATTGGGGATCTGAGCAATAAAGTCCTCGCCACCAATCACACCTGAATCTAAATCATCGGTTCTGCTGGCTTGCAGCATGAACAACCATGAGACGCTTTGAATTTTAATGCTTTATAAACACACTGGTGCCTCAACTTATCAACGTGGTCTGCTTGCAACTTGGGATCATTTGCATGTCCACCCACTACATCACAGTCAATAAAAGCTTAATAACACGGCTTAACCCATCAGTCCATTCATGGGTTAGCCTCTGTTAAATCAGATAAAGCTATAATGAATTAAAACTTCGCTGTAAGACTTTATTATACTTCTACACTCTTACACTGCTGAACTCAAAGTCAATATTGAACAAGCTGAAAATAAAGTTCACCATCTGCTATCCCCCATCCCCACCCCACTGTGTTGCATTCACCTTTACACACGAGACAGTGCCATGTTACTACCTGTAATTTGGGGTTTTGGGGGAGAACGCCAAATCCATTCGGAAATTTTCTTCAACCGGTTGATCCTGGCCAAGGTCCATCCAGAGCCCATCTAGGAATCACCGGATGCTATGAAACTACAACCTGGATGAGACACCAGTCCATCGCAGGGCATCCAGACATGCAAACATTCATATACATGCACATGCTTTGGTTAGGACTGCCCAATCAACCTAAAATGCAAGTCTTTGGACTGTGGGAGGAAGCCAGAACGCCTAGAGGAAACCCAAATGGGGAAAACGTGCAAACTCCACGCAGACTGAGCTGGACTTAAAACAATACCTCAACAGCACAGGCTATGAGGCAGCAGCACTACTTGCTGTGCCACCATGCTGTCCTTCACCATAAAATCCCGACTGCATTTTACTGGCTACAAGGAAGTGACAGATTCATCACAGCAACGTGTTTGTCAGAATCTGGTCACCTCACCAGTCACCTGCAATGGATCAGTGTACCATGCAGAGTTTGTCTCATTGCACAAGGCCCTATGCTTCCAGGATAGGCTATGGAGCTCAGAATAAAGAAGTTAATAATGGATGGATGGATAGATGGTTGGTCACCTAACCACCAATAAAGTAAAAAAAAGGTCCTGGAAATGATCATTCCTGAACAGCTCCAATATACCATGCCGCCCTGACCCCCCCTCTTCCACCACAGCACAATTTGAGTTTCTATTCTATTTCATTGCATTTTGCTGCCCCTAGTAGGGGGAAAGCACAATTGCAGGCTGCTTTCACTCCAACAGAAGGCAGTTTCATTCAGTTCATGTAACTAACAAGAACATGCAGCAGTTCTCTAGGCACGGTCAAGCTATACCCTGGTGCCAGCCGGACTTTATGATGCACTAAGCATAACATGTGAGAAGTATATACATCAGGTATGACATTTATTTTCTTTTGCTTGCCCACTCAGATCATAAAGCGCTTGGAAAAACAAGTGCCGGTATTCTCCTTATTGTCACGTTGGTGTAAGAACTGATCAGTATCAGCAAACTAGTAAGTATAGAATTTTGAATGTCTGCAGGGAATAAGCAGTACTAGCAGATATCTAAGGAATCCTAAAAATTTCTTTAACATCGGGGACACAGATTTTGAATGAAAGCCATGGGAGAGCCAATCTGCAGCATATCTTAGTGCACCTCGGGTAATAAAATGTACAGAGCGCCATTTTGGATGTCTATGTACTTTGACAGTCTTTTGCTGCAGAAGCAGAGAAGCCCACAGGATCTGGTTGTTTGAGGGCAGAAGAGAGTAGCAGGAGATTATACGACAGTGCAGAACAAAAACTCTTGGCACTCCAAAAAATTAAATGTGGAAGTGCCGATACACACAAAAGTCCCAGTGCTCCAAAGAACAAAGCACACAAGTGCCGGTGCTGGTACTTCAAGCCCTACTGACCCCTGTTAAACAGACAAGGGCCAATTAACATGTCAGTTTTGACCGAGCAGGTCTGCCACGGTTAAGGATTTTCAGGAAAAAGTGCTTTTTAAAGAGTTTAGCTAACTTGTTGGGTGCACGCACCTACATTCGCCAAATTTCCATGTCAGACACAAACACTCTACACACATTCATCTTTCCACCTCTGATTTGTATTGTTGTAAGTGGGTGTCGCGGTTAAGTATAAGACTTGATGTGACTTACGCTGCATTGTCGTCCATGTTTGCTCTGTATTATTGCGATAACCTTTTTTTGTAAAGAGGTTTAGCCCTTCCTAAAGCGACTTAGGGAGCACATTTTGCCGTTTTGAGGGGCTGCTGAGATAAATGCCTGCTAATCTTCTTTTGATGCAAATGTCACAGAGAGACCGTTTGCAAATACTGCATTTGATCCTATTGTCGTTCTTTTTGCACTTTAACAGACACCTTTGCACAAATTGTAAGGCCCAGTGTTGCAGCGACCCATCAAAAGTTCAAGATGAAACGTGAAACAAGTTCACGGCACACCTGGAAGCAAGGTGTGACAGACTGTCAGAAACGGGATGGTGGACCGCAAAGGGTTAAAGAGCCAGAAACAAGAACTAGTTTGTTCTTCCGGAGGGTCAGGCTGATGAAGAAGGATGGTGGGATATTTTGAAGTCTTAGGAGGAAAGTGCTACGGCTCAAGCTGCTTGCCCTGAGACCCAAGAACCTCCAGCACTACCATCAGCGATGCAACAAAAGGGAGCCCCACCGAACAGCTTTTTGGTCACTCAGCTGCAACAAGGAGAGGCAGGTACTGGAATTTTGGTAGCTGAGGAACTGCCTGACTAGGCCACTGCAACCAGCTGGAGAATTCAGCCTTCAGATCCAGCAATGGGAGCAAATAGGATTTGCCACCAACAATCTCTTTGGCTGAAACAGGACTTGCCAGCATCGGCACCCAAGGGTGGACTTAGAGGGGTGGGGGGGCACTGAACTTGATTCATTGTTGAGACTCTACCTACACCGTAATATGTTGAGCTCCAGCTGCTCCAACCTCAAAAACTAATGCCATGTATGTACATATTTACATACATTTGCTATACACGAATACCCACCGACATAAAAAGGCCTGACTCCTGGGCAGAAAGAGAATATGCAACAACAAAGCTTAAAACTGTTAATAACAACTGCAGCGCAATACAGTAATAGCAAGTGATCCTGCCGCAGAGAGATTAGACCAAGCGACAAACCTTAAATGCAAACAAAAGTACTGTACGTCACCCATCTACTTTGGGTGTGGGTGTGTAAATAGCGCCACGGGCTATGAAAAACCGATTTTTCCTAAACGTGTAACACTTCTGAAAGTCGGACCCGGTTGACAACCTTTCACAGAAGGCAAAGTCAATATATGTGCAGGTATACTGGTTTTTATCTACTTTCCGCACTATTGCGTGAGCCAAAACACCAACACACAAGTATTTACAGTACTATTAATTTCTGTGGCGATAGGTCTTACCGGCAATAAATGTCATACTGGTGAAAAATACTTTGAGAATGGGACTGTATGTGCACAAGTATATGTATACAATATACTGTAGCTCCACAATTATTTACATCGCAAGTCTTCTGTTCCTTTAGCTGTCTGTACCAAACATGTTATGCATCTCTGAGATATGGCCACTTCACGAGGAGTTTTCTAATATCCCACTTTGACTTACAAGGCACCTCTTTAGATTTAAGATGGTCAAATTTGGATTTTTCTCTACTTCTGACAGCTGACCCGTACAAGACCTTTACATTTACAGTATTTGTTCATTAGCAGACATTTTTCTTCTAAGGGATGTATAATGACCTGACACCTTTATCCAGGGTGGCTTACGATGTTACGTACACCACGGTAAACTCCAAATACTCATTTTCTCCAAGGTTATAGCTGTGCTGTGTAAAGCACGTGCACACACATGCAAATTATTTGCAATTTAGAGTCACCAGTATGCAAGAAATGTTTTTGAACTGTGGATGGAGGCCCATGGGAACACCGACACTGGGGATTTGGACCGACAATGTACACGCGCTGGGATATTTATATGTATAGCGAAGCAAGCTTGAGTGTAGGTTCTGACGCCGAAAACGACGATATCGACAGTCTTCATAACCCAGCTCAGGAAAAGGACCCGGAACATCTGTTCTCCTAGCTTCTACCAGGAGGCTAGTCAATCACCAAGCCTACGCTCCTTTTTCCACCCACCGACACTGTGCCAATTCCACTAACAACACATAAAGTGTCGCAGTTGCACACTTCACTAACTACTTACACATATTTCTTGCTCCTACCACCCTTAAGCAGCATGGGCCACCGCAAAATTCTATGTATATTGTATTTTAGAAGAAAGTGCAACAATTTTATAAACATATTTCCTATTACATGTACAGTATATTCATTTTTGTGAGAGTGGACATTTATTATAACTTTTCTCATTCACGCACTACAAGCAACTTGAAACAAACTATACCTTTGGACTTTGGAAGGAAACCCCCAGTTTGAGTGTACTGTACACTGCAAAATGGGTAAGAGCTGTAAGAGCAAAAATGAGTATAACTTTCACCAGTGAAACCAATGGTAACTACTTTGTGCCGTTGGGAATAATTTTAAGCATTGTTTTTCAGGCATAGGTTATCTTCAAAAGCAGGAGAAGGTGGGAGATAAAGTTTTGACACCTTTTCCTTTATATTTATTACATTCATCTAGAATTTTGCTGCTCTGACCACATTATAACAACCTGACAGAACACGAGGGCCATCAGGTGCTATCCTCTTACTGCGGTCAACTCAAAATTCCAAAGTTACGCCACAACTCGGTCAACTTTTTTCTTTTCTTGATAGGTCTTCAAAACATATATCGGTAGCAGTGTGGGCAATTTGAGGGAGTGGCAGGAAATCCTGTGGACAAAAGCTTCGGTAAGTTTACCATCGTTCTTCCATCCAAGCCTTGTGTGCCAAGTCTACATTTTGACTAAATGGACAAAACACCCATAGAATTTGAAGGGAAAGCAATAATGAAACCAAAATAATGAGGATGAAAAGCAAATGAGCTATGGTCTTGCACGTCTGTCCATTTCAGCTCGGCTGGTCATTCAAACCACACGAACACCAGGAGGATAGGACATCGGCAGCTCTACATCGTGGTATTACGTTATGGTCAGGGTCGCGAAAGTTGTCAGATGCAAAGCATGATTCAGCATGCATTGACTGCTCTTTCCAGCTCTTCTCTCACCAACACGATGGCTGAGAAGAACTGATGAACTGGAGGTGGAATTGAGCGGGGCTTCAGGAATGTCCTCGCAGCTGTCTGAGAGGTCAGTGTCAGACACCCCAGGGGGGACAGTCTGCCTTTCTTCATCACATGGAATGAATACGTGGGCGAGGAAACCATTCAAATGTTACATAAGGTGACGTTAAAGCGGGACGTGACGGGAGCGCTGCTGTCACCGCGCGCCTTTTTGACTAGCGGCTCACGCAGCTGAACCGAGGTCAGCTTCCTGTTTGAAGCTCTTTTTCCTCGGTGCTTCCCCCTCCCTGACATTTCCAGTATTTCTTCTCAGTCACAGCCATAACATTTTGGAGGAGACGGTCTCAAGTTCAAACAGCCAAAAGCGTTCACAGACGGGAAATGATTTTAACAGGATCGCGTGGAAAACCTTTGCGGTTCAGCCACGAGATCTCAGATTTATTACAGCAAAATTCATCAAGCTAATTTTAGACATCTTTTTGTTTGTTTGCTTGCTTGCTTTTGGTCAACCACCAACCCACCTCCCATTGTCCTGGACGCGAAGCGCTAGAACCACACATAAAAGCCAGGCGCGGTTGGCTGGCAGGCCGAGTGGAGAAGGAGCCAGCAAAGCAGTTGGTGCGGCAGCAATGCGGCTCTCACAGGTCCACAGCTGCCTCCCTGTCAGGAGCCGTTTGCGGCAGCTGCCTCTCAGCTGGGGTCCAAATAAAGCACCGCCGAGTCGCTTTCTGCACAGCCAAGAAGACAAGAAAGCCTCCCCGCACACAAACGCACATTCCATCATGCTCTGGGGGTGCGGCCCCACTTCAACCGTGCTCCCCCCGCCAAGAAATTAGAGAGAAAGTTAAAAAAAAAAAAAAAAAAAAAAAAAAAAAAAAAGTCTTTTTGAAAATGAAAGTTAAGGTCAGGCACTGCCTGCAGAAATGCTTCAAAAACGCCACTCTAAGCTTCAAAAACAGAAGCCCCACAAGACACAAATGCATTAATATCAACATTGTTGGACCTCGACGCACAGTCCATCCTCAAGGTTTATGCAGTGCACCTTCATTTTAGTTATAACACAAAGAAACGAGAGTTTCAGCAAACGTTCGAGCGTACATTTTCATAAGTGTGTCACGTAACCCTCTGAGAACAACCACTAAGTAGTTCAGGGTGCCTAAGGAGGAATAGGACGGGGGAAAAAAAAATACAGGAAAGCAATTTCAGATGTGTTCTGCTCCTTCAGCGCTCTTTCTTCCAGCTTTCCGAGCGATCCTTTTCCACCCAAGCCGCCGCCACCCTTGCCGAACACATTCTCGTCACGCAGGGTCACCAAAAGAAGCTGGAGATCCAACAACCTCCATCATCTCATGCACTGAAGCCAGAAATATCAAAGAGCATCCATTAGCTTCCCCTGCAAATGAAAACCTCCTTCATTATGGGTAGTCGTCTTAATAGCAAGGAGAGAGCGAAAAGGGAGAATCGATAATCCGGGCCAATTTGTATTGACCTCGCGGTGCTTCCAAGTGTTCGCCGACCGTGATCAATGCCGCTGAAATATGAATCCGGTCCTCTGCTGCAAAGCATCAGATCAGGACAGATGGAAGAGGGTCCTTCTGTCGATGTCCGGGCCCTTCTAATCAGAGCAAACCTGCTGTTGGATTGACAGGATGCTTGCTCTTCCCTAAAGATGTTCTGGCAAAACCAATGTCTGGAAAGAATTAATTGGACCACCACCGTTCCGAGAAGAGTTTATGTTATCTGTCTGTGCCAACTGCCTTAAAAAAAAAGAAAAGAATGCAATACGTCTTTAATTGGAAAATACAGTCAGTTAATAAAGCTTACTTGTACCCCCTGCGTGGTGGTGGTGGTGGTGGTGGGGGGGGGTGATCTGCTTGACACATTTTTAGCGAAGCAAAATTAAACAGAGCCGGAAAACGCGGTACGTTTTCATGCGGTTGCAGGTCACCGGCGAGAACGTGCGGGTGCGTTCGTTCGCATCAGACACTGCTGTAGTGTTTAGTCTGGCACTTTCCGCAACCTGATTTTATTGACTAATGATACATTTTTTACAAAAATATAAATAATACGCTAAAATGCGAGGAAAGAACTGAGGAGTTCATGACATCTACAGCAGCTTCAGGCATGCATACCCAACTTCTCCTTTACCTTCATCACTAGTCAAATGCACTTGTGAAATCTACATGAAGTGAAATGATGTTTACCAAATATGACTGTGATTCTCAGGTGGACAGGAGTTACCTGCTAGAACTTCAAGCCCTCCCTTCCCCATCAAGGTGAAATTAAGCACCAAGCTCTCCAAGCAAACTGAACTGTTCTGCTGCCTGTTAGAAGGACTGCCAGCATTTCAGGCAACATCACCTGCTCATCCCTCAGGACCCAGACTCGGTTTTACCCCACGATGAATTACAGAACAGGATCATTACAACCTGCCAAGTACCAAAGAACCAAAAGTATTAATAATAGGACTCAAAGGAATTAGAGAAGCTGGCTGGAGTTTTTGGGGGGGGGTGATGCTTACTTCTCGTAATGCCATGACAGAAAAAAAATGGCAGATTGAGTCAAATCTCATCTGAGAGGTGAATATGGCACTACAAACCTTTAAAAAGCTACAAGGGGCTTCCAAGACTTGTTATGCTTGCACTGGAATTGAACAAACAGTTGTTTATAAATCACTATGGAGCATTACATTATGTCAGAAGAGGTAATGGTCTGAAAAAGCAAGTCTTCATGAACAGTGCACTTGTACGCTGCTCAGTAAGATAACTTAATAGCTAAAAATAAGCGGGGAACCTCTGAATGTTGAGACAATTTTGGCAAAGGCTGGCAGATAAACAAGAGCGCTCACACGGACGCACGGCGAAGAACTTTGATTTGTTCAGCAATGGACGGGGAAGGATGCCTGTAGCACACGAGTCAATGGGAGCACAGAGTTTGATCTGGAAACGTGTTTCCTTCGCCGTTCAACCCCTGCAGAAGGAGAAGTTTCTGCACTCTGTGTGCTGAAATATTTATACTCGGCCCATCTCCCTCCTTCACTGGGATTGTAAAAGGTGGTAGAGAAAAAAAATTAAGGCTGACCGCAAACAAGCTGAGCAGTCCGGCTACATAAAGAGCAGCCTTGCTTAAAACATTTGCTTAAACATTCACTAAATTACACACAATAGAAATTAAAATAAGATTAACCTGCTCTTGAAAACATACTAATATATACCATAAAATAAAATATAATATACCAATATATAAATATGATGTATTTTCTGTATTATATTATAAATTATTATAAATATTATTTATAAATTATATTTATAAATGAATACAAAATAATGGTATACAGCCCATTTGAACTTATTTTAAATGGAAAAAATAATTTGTTCCCAGCTCATCTGCAAGACCCAAATAAAAAAGAAAAAAAATTCCCAAATGTCACTAAAATATTGCAAAGCACCAGGTAGCAAGTGAGACAACAAAAGGTAAGACTGTGAATGTAAACTGACTGAGGCATAATGAGTGGGGGATAAAAAAAGAGAAAAGCTACTGCAGAGTTGTGTTTAAAAAGATCAGAGCTGTGTCATTTACAACCATATTTAATAGCCACGACATAACCATGGTGTACACACACACACACACACACACACACACACACACACACACACACACACACACACACACACACACACACTTACTTATGTGTACACACCTCTGCCTGGCCTGCACTCCACGTGGACATGGACTCATGTGTGTCCCACGACAGACACACAAGCCTAAATCCTTAAATGCATCTTAGCGCATGCCATTGCCCTGACAACCTGTTTAAATAGACAACATTAAATCTGGAGTGAAAGAGTGAGAGGCGGTCCTATCGGGGTTCTGTCTTCAGTTCGTGACATCCCTGTGTTCTGGTCCCGTCCTCACAAGTCCAATGACCCACTGACCATTTAGCTTAACTCCTATTTGTCTGACTCCTCATCCTTCACCCAGCCTTTCCACAACAATTCAACAGGAAACAGTTTTTACTGCACTCCATTTACAATTTTCTTTTCTTTGCAATGTTTTGAAGAAAAAAATTTATACCATTTTTCATTCCAGAAATAAAAAACTGGGCTTCACAAGCCAAGTGCTGTTATACAGAAATTTTGCATGAAGAGAGTTTGTACACCAAGGGATGCCTGTGCATATTTTTAAACATTTATAAACACCGATAAAGGCAAAAATAGGAAAGGAGAATGCGCGTTGACAGAATGTGGCTTGTGGTTGCTAAACTCAGGATGGAAGACTCGCACTGGTTTGTCCATTCAGTGATGACGGACACTGACGTCAGTTAGCAACAGTACAGGACCTGGGCCCTGCGTCACAGACCGCACAGGATGTCGGGTAGAAACACGTTTCTCGCAACATTTCGGGAAGGACACATCATCAAAAACACTGCCATTTATCCATAATACCTTACAGATTTACCTGTTTCACGTTTACAAATACCTTGCCCTGGGGTGCTAGCAGCAAGGCCTAAACCTGCAAATAAACCACCAGTGTTGAGGTTATGACTCCCTGTCTTTCATGCTTAACCACAAAACAAGCTGTTGGCCTGGCAGGTTGACCCCAAGGAAGGTGGAACGCAACCCTCACGCCAGTGTGAAATAAAAGGGTTAAGAGTCGCAAAAAGCTCTGCAGTTCGCCGCAGTGGCCGTGCTGGTACAGCCAACTCCTGCATTTATGCATGTTCTGGCTCCCCAGCAACCCCCTGTCCCATGCTGCTTTCACAATTCATGCAGCATCATAAGGCTTTTCCACCCCCCCACTCCCTCCCGGCTGCACTGGACTGAAATGTTTTTTTTAATTTATTTTTCTTGGGGGGGGGGGGGGGGTAATGCACTATTCCATATTGTTATATTACTATGCATAGCAACAGAGTTTTTAGCCCAATGGTGTGCCTCTCAGGTGCACGACTGTATATTTTACATATTAAAACAATCCCACTTACACACCTGTTACAGGTAACAACAGTTCCACAATGGCTGATGGGAAATTTTTCAGCTCAGGACAGTCTACTGAGTCAGAGCAAATCTATCGGAGATTTGGGGCAGGGGCGGAAACATAATCCGTTTTTAAACAGTAAAAGCAAATCTGCGGTTTTATTTTAATTATCAGATGTCCTCTCCTGTTACCTGCACACGCATTGAGGCTCAGATGAACAACAGCTAGACTGAAACACTTGGCATTAATAACTTTCGTACGGGAATCTGCTTAACAGAAATCTCTCGCTTCCGTAGCTGACAGTGACACGAGACAGAATACCGGTGCTATGCTCGCTTGAATTAAACGTAAAAGGTGCAAAGGGTGAAGCAACGCAGAGTTACTGATTTATTTCAGGGCTTTAAAGGTAACTTTTTTCTCATTTTTGGTAGCCATCTTACACATTTTGTGTTAAAATTCTGATCGACAGTATTGGCCCCTTTGTGCTTTAGGTACACGTAGAATAGCTTCAGAAATTTTGATCACCAGAATATTTTAATAAGACTTCCAAAGTTATGCAACAAAAATGGCATCTGTTCAACTTGCATGTGGTTTTTTTTTTCCCCCTCCCACAGAAGAAATGGAAAATATGGCCAGGATCGTATCAAAGGCTCTCTCCCCAATACTTGGTTGCACAACCCTTGGCAATGATAGCGTTTCTAAAAGTTTCTTGTAGTATCTAAGATTCTTGCACTTTTCTGATGGAAATTTCTCCCACGCATGTGTTGTAGCTCTCAAATGTTTGTGGGATTTCTTTTACCTGCAGCAGATTCCAGCTTTTTTCCAAAGGCTTTCAATGAGATTGAGATGAGGACTCATTGCTGTCCAGTTTAACTTTTTTTCCTTTTTAGTTGTTTTTTTGTGCTTTTTATAAGTCTGTTGTGGGTCATTGTCCTGCTGAAGGACCCGTGATCTTCCACCCATACTTGGCTTTCTGACACTGGGCAGTGCATTTCGCTCTAAAATATCTTGGCAATCCTCTGATTTCATGATATCTTCAATACGTTGAAGGCCTCCAGCACCAACGTTACGGGCCCTCAAATATTTTTAGCCGTAGGTAGGCTGTTGTTTTCCTTATAAGACCAATTTCACCACTTATAAACAAATCATTGGTCTGCAGTGGATACCTGCTGTGCTCCAAGGAAGGAACTGACTACCACCTGCAAACAGCATACTGTGATTCTAAAAGAACCCAGGAGATTGGCAATGTAGCACCTTGATAGAACCACAAAGTCCATTGACCACTTTGGACAAGAAGGAAGCTACTTGGAAAAACGTGCAACAAGAATTAAGAAGGCAAGAGCAAATTCAACCCAACCATTGCATGGCGGACCCTACAAATGGGTTTCACGACCTCTGGAAGATCCCAAACATGACATGGAGAAGGAGTACAGTTATACAGAAGTGGAAGTATACTGAGGGTATTTAGAAGCCTACAGAATTCAATAGTTGACAACTATTCTTTAGTATTATTGTTCAGATTTTAGCAGCATTCCTTCTTATAAATGCACATAACACATCAGCGCATAAAGGAAGAAAGCCCAGAGCAGTTGGGTGCTTACAGCATGCTGGTGTAGTGACAGTTGGTTACGTGCAGATAAGGGAGAAAGTGGACTCAGGAATAAAGAAATACCTGGAGGTGTGGAATAGGAGGGAGCATGCACAGAAACTGGAAGAGCTTAGGAGAGCCGACCCTTCGTGTATTCAGTTCTTGGTCAAGGCAAACTGTGACATGATGCCTAATCCATTTAACTTATTCACATGGGGAGAAGTTGATTCTCCATGATGTTCACCATGTCCAAGGTGAAGGACAAAGGATCGCATCCTCAACAGCTGTACGGTAGCACAAGTGAAGGGCATTATCTTTGGCATCGTGACCAGGTGAGCAATGTACCTGCTGGCTGGCAAGGCAGGGCTTGGCCTTGTTCAGGGTTGATGAACGACCGAGATTGGCACTTTGGGGGTCTTGGCGATGACATGAGTTTGCCAGCTGATGGTTGACTTAGGAAGGCAAATTCGATATCCAGTCGCCATCTGAAGAGGTTCTGACAAATTGTGTTTGAGTTTATAGTCTCACAGGAAGAATAAAGGGTGGACACCTGCGAGTGTAAGAAGATGAAGGGAAGAACGAATTGGTGAAGCAGTGCTGCTGCAGAGGCAGGAGGCCAAGGTAGGCTAAAAAGGCTTTTTGGGAAAGTCACGGCATAGCGTCTACAGCACATTGGGTATTCCAGGCAAAGACCAAAGGCCATCAAAGCTGTTACTAACGGTGCAGAGGGGGCATCTTGTCCGCTACGGATGAAGAGACGAGTAGCGAGAAAAGCAGCGCCACATGGATACAGGCTGGGATCCAAGGGACCCTGGCTGGGTCACATAGGCGAGGATGTTTGACGCCGAAGGACCCTAAACGTCCAGTGAGCCCACGTTACCTCAACGATGATGCTTCTAGGTGCATCGCAGAATGTATTAAATGCATCAACCCCATTATTAAAACCATTTATTCAATCAAAGCCAAAAAGCCGCTTCTCCTTCCCGAACTACAGCCATCGCTGCGGTACTGCAGCCACTGTATTAATGGAGACAGATTGGCGCCGCTGAATGAAAATAATGTGACGGAGCAGAGTTCTACAGCTGTGGCGTTCGTGCCAAAATACTTAGTCACACGGAAGGGGGGGGACCACCAATTAATCAGCTCCGGCTTGGCCTGTTAAGAGGCCCCCCAGCATGGAAGGAGTGAATAAATCACTGCGGGCTTTCGTGCAAAGTCAACAATGTGCCTATCTGACGGGCAAAATGAGAATCTGCTTATTATGCAGAAACAGATGAATGGGAAGCAGATAATGGGGCGGTCCGCACAAAATGCCATGTCTAATTGTTATTAAAAAGCCCATTCCACCAAAGCAGAGATGTTCCAGCTGATGCCAGCCTGAGTGGGAGGCAGCGGCACCACTAAATGGTCAGATAGGGACTTAATGTGCCTGACAAGCGAACGCATCTGAAAGTCATCCCATCATTTGGTGATTTAATACGTTTTAGGCGGGAAAGCTGGGCATTCGTGCCCGTGCGGCAAAGCAGTCGCCGGTCCCCCGCCAGCTTCCCTCGCGAACTAAGCTAAGCGGAAACGCGTTTACAGCGGCGAATGGTCGGTGGGGAGAACGCAGCGGCTTCCATTCGTCGAAACTTTGGAACTTCTTCCTTTATTTGCAACCGTCAGCACCCACGTCAAGTTGCTGCTGGAGGATAAAGAGCTGCGCCCTGTTCAACTACTTTCTATTTAAATTCAAATGACTGCTGGCTATGGTTAATTCGTTTGGTTAACTTAAATCAGAGAACCTCCATGTATTCCCCTCGGAGTCTCCTTCTGTCTTATTGGGGCTATTTTTCCCCCTGCTATCATAATGCCTGCCATCTTTCTTGTTAATAATATGTCCTCAACACGGTGCGTGAGCTGGTTAACCACATTACACACCGCATGTAGCGACGGTACTTTCGTGTTTTCCAAAATTGTGCGTTTGAACTTGAACACTTGGTCAAAGCCTCTCATCCCGAACACACGTTTTCACGCTTCCTCGGCCTCCGTGTTTGTAATTGAAGAAATTGAAGAAGAAAAAAAAAAAAACAGCACAAAAACAGAAGTTTGCTTCAAAAATTTCTTGCGTTCTCCGATAACCAAAAAAAAACCCCCTAAAAGCGGACATAAAAAGAAAGGGAGTAGATGCATAAACGGACGAGCGTCTTCGCAACACGTTCCACGGGGAAGTTGTGCTCGAATCCTCGGGGCAGCGTGCAAACTGCACGCTTAAGGAAGCCATAGTTGGCTGAATTTTAAAACTTTGAGAATTTTCGCAGAAAACCATCGACACAAAGCAATCGCCGGTCCAAAGAGCGTCACACGCATCTGCACACGGAAGCCCTTCGAGTACAAGGGTGTCAACCGCTAGTTCAAGGATTTAACACCATCTTTGCATCATATTCCCAGACGGAGTTAAAAACTGAAAATCACCATTTCACTGAGTTACAAACAGTTGATAACAAACCAAATTATGAGAATGACAAAGATTTAAACAAAGGAGTAAGCAAAAAAAAAAAAAAAAAAAAAGAAGAAGAAGAAAGGCCACTGGACCCCTGTCACGACAAAGTAAAAGGAGATCAAACCGCCTACGCCTCATTTTTTGATTTCGGGGAAGGGGTTAAGAAAAACTTGTCAAACCTACATTTCAAACACGATGTAAGATGTTGTGCTGCAAAGACAATCTGGCATCATTTAAATACAGAGGGAACTTAAATGTATTCCGATGCCCCCGATCGCTATTCTCAGTGGCATTCACCCAATTAAACAATCTCTGCGAAACAATTCTGTTTCAAGTCGAAGACGACACGGCACCTCCGGCGACACCAAACTCATTTCCTGCATAGATCAGCCAAAATAACACTAACTGCAAGGATGGGCTTTTTCAGAGCGCCTGATACAATATTTTCTTCTGACTAAACACCAACATTTTCACTTCACAGGATGCTGTACCGCTCTGTAGTGGCAGCACTGTGGTTCAGTGGATGGTGTGAGAGCCTCATAGCTCCTGGGGTGTACAGCTGGATGGGGGTTGTGATCTTTTTTTCAGTCTTAAGAACATTGGGGAGAACTTAAAACGATGCATGGATTCCTTCTCGATGGCCTGGTTTCTTCCCACAGCCCAAAGATGTGTTTCAGGAAAATGGGTGGCTCTAGATTGCTCCAAGTGTGTACATGTTAAGTTCTTCTACACAAGTAAGCAGTTAAGTTTAGGCCATCTAGCACCACATTTTGCCTTGGATAAAAGATCAGCCAAACAGCAAGTCTGAGAACCTCTGTCTACTGCGACTGTCTGCTGTTCTTTGTTCACTCTGGGATGAAACCTGCATTGTAGGTGCAGAATGCTGTAGGCCTTCCCTCCACCTGAGCCTTCGAGACCTTCAGCTCTCCACACTGCCTGCTCTTATCGCGGTACCAAGCTGAACTGTGCAACTCTTTAATTGTCAGCCTGTGCATTTAGCACAAGGAAAATACAGCACAGTCAGCCAATAAACTCATGCCAAATGGGTTTTGGATGGGTTGCCCCACCGGTCCCGCTCACTATCAGGCCCGGACAGACGACCTGGAGCCTCGGCAGCCTCTCGGTGGCCCACGCTGCAGCAGAAGCCAGCGAGAAGCTGAATTTTATCTGCCCATCCGCTAATCCCCTCTCTCCCCGACACTGTAGCACTCACCTTTGAGTTTCTCTCCCTTTTTTTTTTGCATTAAATCGGAAATGATTTTCGATCAGTACCGTGCCCGCAAAATGCCATTTATAGGGGAAGGGATGGGGAGCCCTCTGTTCGGGGTCCATTCTGCACCAACTGCAAACCTGCAGGATGACAGGGTCTACACTTCCGTAACAAGCGCGCTCTGCCAAAATGTCTTAACTGGATTAAACACTGTCAAAAGCATTTGACACCCTGGCCCAGGAGAAGGAGCCGCACCTATCCGCCTGCTGGCTGCTTTCATGCCGGTCTTTGAAATTAAAAACATCAGTTTGCCTCACCGAGGAAACACAACCTTGGGACGTGTATGTTAATGTGGCAGGCAGGGGACCGACAGAGCCCGACCCAATTTACAACAGGACGGGCTGTCAAAGTGCAGCCATGTTTTTCTCATGTTTTGATTCTTCTCTTTTAACCCGGGCACAGCTCCGCTCGGCACAGATCCTAGATCTATCAGTCTAGGTAAAGCGAAGGTGACGTTCCTTCAGCAGCTTTGCCAACCCTGCTTCCCACCGGCACGGTGGCGGGTGTGTGGTCCTGATATGCGGAGGGGGGTGTCGCCTACTAACAATTACACCAGGGAACGGGGATCCCGTGAGGCTCGGGGTTAAGGTTAGACGTCTTAAAAGGGAAGGCGCTCTGCCATCCTTCCTCTCCAGCAGTCTTGTCTTTGCCCAGCAATTCAACCATTGTTCTAGAAAAGAGAGGGAGAGGTCGGGGGGGACACCTGTCACATGGTCTCCCTGTCGACAGCGGCCCATGCACTTGTGCCCCCAGCGGACCCCCAAGACCCCTAATCACCATATTAACATTGACAGACAGCTACTGTCAATCCCATCACCTTTGCCACTTCCCATCACCGTGAGGTCTTGTCAGCTTCAGCAACAAACTCGGAGGCAGACAAGACAGAAACGGGGCGAGCATTTACGCCGCACCCGCCATGATTTTCACAAGAAAGCTCTCCTTTTGCTTCCCTCGTAACCAAGTAAGTATTCCCTGGGGCGGCAAGAAAAAGACAGATGCACATTTCATCGCAACAAGTCAGCCAATCCATGCAGAGCAGAGCCCCCTGCAATCTCAGCCACTCACCGTTGTTGACCAGGGCAGCCCGAGTCCTGCCTGTACCAGGAATAAAATCGCAAACAAACACGAGCGCGAGCCGTCGCCTTAGGTTCCAGCTGGAGACCGACATTCAGTTGTTTGCTTCGCTTTGCGTGTCGCAAATCCTCTTTGAATAAACACACAGATGGATTATACATCGTTTTCGCCATGACAATAGCTCCACGGGCTTTTCTGCCATTTCAGACGTAACCCTTCAGGGACTTCGGTTCTCGCACCCAGCTCGCAACGCCACTCATCTCCGCACTGTTTTATGAGCGATAAAAAAAGCTGCCTCATCAATCATTTTATTAGGTGGTCTGGCTGAGATAATAAACCATGGGGTTGGTCTGCGAATGCCCCCCCCCCAACCATGTTCATACAGAGAGAGAATCACAGAACAAAGAAACAAGAATTGTGAGGCCTACTAGTAAATTCCATTTCAGATGATGCCCATTCTTCCTAAATTCAAATGACCTTTGCCCCCCCTCCAAAGAGATGAACCCTACACATGGGTATAAGAAGGTGCAGGGTGTCCTCAGCTTACAATGCTCTCAACATACAGACTCACTCACAATGATCAGTCATCAATAATAGCACGATTTGAAGAAAAATAAACGGACAAATTGGGACAAAAATTTAGGATTTCCGGAATTTTGGTAAACAAATGTCGCCAATTGAAACAAACATACGTGAACATCTTGTAACGTGCAATGTAGAGTACCTGTGCAAAGCTGTAAAAATTGCACCTGCGTATCTGACAGCTTTTACTGTCGATGAAACAGCTATGAAAATACATTAAAACACTGCACGCGTGTACCCGTGCAGTAAACCAAAGAAGCTTCTCTGTTTGTGTGCTTAGTTTTAGTTAGGATGTTCTGCACCACTTTAGCCAGTTTGCGCTTCATTCGTTCTTTCCTTTGACACTGCTCACATTCCTTTCCTCACATGTCTATGCGTTTGTAACATATAGTTCTGCCCCCCGCCACTATCACACCCATCACCTGTGCATATAGTAAATCACCGCTGCAGCAAAAATCCTCCGTGTCTGCTTTTTTTTTTTTGGTCCCCATCCAAACCAGTGATATTCAGGCAACTTAATGTTATACCCCTTTTCCCTTAAATACCCTAAAGTTGTAGTAATACGCTACAAATAGGTGAAAAAACATAAACAAATGTTCGAAAAGAAGTTACCATAAGATGCACTACGGACTTAGAAATACAGGTATATGCTACATAATGACGGTGAACCGCATATACAACGGTGGTCCCAAGATCACATACAGTACATAATAGTTGATGATGATAATAATAATAATAAACCGTGTTACTGGTTTATGTATTTACTATACTGTACTTTTTATTGTTATATTAGAATGTAGTCTTTCCACTTATATAAAACTGTTACGCATGCAGCACCCTCAAACGTCTCGTGTTTACCACGTCTGCTGTAACTGTACAGGTTTGTAGCCTAGGAGCAATAGACTATACCATATACAGTAATAATAATAAGTCAAAATGGACGCGATGGGGCGCATGTACACCCTATGACAAAGCATTTCTCGGAATGAATCCCCGTCATGAAGTGGTGCATAGGTGTAATCGCGACTTAACTTAGGACCAGGCCCTAACCCGAATGAAAGTCGAGCTGCATTCAACGCCATGTAGAACAGAATCTGCCTTCTAACCTCCCCCTCACACACACAACCGACATCCCAGGTAACAGACCACCGGGTGTAGCTACTCTGAGAGACCAGTCTCCTGCTGAAGAATAAACCCACAGCGCTCGAGTTGAAACTTTTGTTAGGCACCTGCGCTAGTTAAAAGGCGCTGGGGACTGAGGACGTTCCACTTCCAGTTACTGCTTCGCTGGGAAAGGGTGGCTAGCTTGCAGCTACGGAAGGAGAAGAATGCTATGGCCGTCCGGCAGACAGAAACGATACAAGTGGTGTCTGCGGCCTGGAACCTGCCACCATGTTTGTCTGTAGTCGCACAGACTGCTTCCAGCTGCACCTGAGATCCAGAGCAAATACACTGCAGGTGTGTATGGACCGAGAGGGGACCCATGCCTTCCGTCACCGTAAACACGGACACTGTTAACAAATTAAAGCAATAAAAGAAATCCATTTGAGAAGCCTTTCCTGTGCACCGGTGCCTAATCCTGGCTCCTGGGAGAAGGGAGAGCTCCTAGGCTAATAACTCCAGCATATCAACAACCCCAGGCACGGACAGAATTTATGGACTTCTCCTCATTCGCTGGGTGAAGTCCATACCTCAGCCATTAGCGATTGTTCACGCTAACAATTGTTATTCTGGGAGCAGGAAAGAAATTGCTTCCTTGTCATTACACCCCGGAAAATGGGGTCTTTAGAAAAACAGTTGGGCCCCCACCACATAGTTTGGCACCAAATGGTGCCAAGCTTGTTGGGACAAATCTCCCATCGATCACATTTAAAGCAAAAGCAGGACTTATTCTGTCATCACTTTTCCATCTAGCAAGACATTAGCATGACCACTGTTCCGTTTTGTTTTAAACGTTTCATTTTAAAAGCACGCACTGCCACGCCGCATCAATTTCCCGCGCCGATATCAGAGCCAGGACCGGGCCGGCTCATCCTTACAAGTGAACGGTGGTACCCGACTGAGTGCCGCAGGCCCCAACCAAGGATCTGAAGCCAAGGTTCTCGGTTCCAAGATCAAGCCTTATGGAAAACAGGCTTTAAAACACAGACGGAGCTTAAGACTGGGCCTGGAATAGGCTCACAGGATCGGACTGCCACTCCAGACCCTTTTCAACCGGCTCTCGGATAGACAGCGCCGCAGTTACGGTTCCAAAACGCACGGGATTGTGGGATCGGGGACAGAAGAGCCTCAAACAACAGACAGGAACATCAGTGGCATCATTTGCACATCAGTGGCTGATGGCAAGGCCCTAACACGGCCCAATAAAATTTTAATGGCTTTTCCCAATTTATTAATGGGCCTCGGGCATCTTTCATTCATTGAGCTTTGTTCTCAGGTGACCGAATACGCGAAATGTTGCAAATTCGGTAATAATGCAAGACGAGGCTTCTTAAAACGGCGGCGAACGAAACGATGCTTCATAAAGTCGTGATCTTTGTTCCCGCCTCCCTTCTTAAAAGTGAAACGTGCACGAATTCAATCTAAATGCTATCGTGCGGACGTAGGGACGAACAAATGAACAATTCGGCGTTACGTCGTTTCGATTAGGTGAAGGCTACCTGGTTTTTAGGGCAAAAATCCTTCTCGCAAAGTCCTTAAGAAATCATCTAGCCACTACCCCTTTAAGGAGCACAACAATTTATTAATATCTCTTTTAAAATGGAAATTTTCCCTCATAAATAAATCATAACTGAGGAGATGAGGCCTCATTCGCGGAATCAGGGCGATCCCTTGTAAAATTAATTTGGATCGCCCCTCCCCGATAACACGGTGCCCACGTCCGGCTCGCGAACCCGCCGAGCTCGATGCTTCGGCCGAGGAGGCGGCGCGCACGCACGGCGGCGGCGGGAAAGCAACGAGGATCCCCAACCACCATCCGGCTTCTCTTTAAATAAAACACGGCAAGAGATGCAGCAAGAGAGACGCAACAGGGCAACCGAGGATTCTAGGACTCGAGCCCGGCAGACGCCGACCGTTTCATCCGCAACCCAGGGCCTCCAGTTACGGAGTCGGCAGAGGAAGGAGCTGGGGAAGGAAAACAAAGACCTGAGCGAAATTCCATCTCTGCATCTTCTGGGCAGCAGTCACAAATGTCAATATGCCAAATTCCCACAGGTAGAGGAGGCCGGGCACCTCCCTCCGTCTTCCACCCGCGCGCACACAAAAAACGGGATTCTTTCACTGTCCTCCAACCCCCACGAACCCATGAATGTCATTCATGGAAGAACCACGGCACCGTGCACACATCCACAGCAATGTACAACAACAGGGAGAATTTGGCAAACGCTACCTCATGTTTTATTGTAGAATTATGATTTTTTTAAAGTTATTTTGAACTGCCAACCCCATGGTGAACGCTCTGCCCCCTGTCGGTTGAAAACTTTCAGAGGCGCCTATCTCCCGTCGTTTGCGGCTGCGCTCTCCGCACAAACGCAAAACAGCTAAGATGTCATAATGTCAATAGTTAATAATTAATAATCGAACTCATGAACCCGTTTATTGACCACTGAATGGTGGTCAGAGCCGCGGCGGCCCGCAGTCCATCCCGGAACCACCGGCACCAAGCAGGGACGGGGACGTCGGTCCATCGCAGGGTATTACCGTAATAACCGAATATTAAGCCAAATATTTCCCCTAATTTCAGCCTAAAATGTTTTTTATATGGTTGAGAATATTTGTACGGTGCCTTGTTCGGTTGAGGCACCGTACAAATATTCCTCCCCCACCCCCAAAGGAAGTACTTGTACTTTACTCGAGTGACACTGATAATACTTCGCCCCCCGAACCGCACACACAAGTTTTCACCCCCTGCCAGTACTCGGTGAGGCTGCCACTCACTTAAAGTAGGGCTCTGCGTTCTGGATCCGTTTTATTTCAACGTTTTTGTCTGCTCTTGGTGGGGGGGGGGGGTGTCTGCAGAAGTTCTACGCGAACCGAGCTCTTTTCGGTGGGTTAAACCGCGATGGAGCGCCGGAACATCCCGATCCATCCCGCGGCAGAACGCAGGACAACGCGGGGGGCAAACTGGGGGGCAACGGCACTTACGCGCAAATGGGGGGTCTGGGGACAAAGAGTACGTTTGCGCAAACGGGGGTTTACACGGCTGAATGCTGAAAAGTCATTATTATTATTATTATTATTAGTAGCAGCAGGTTTTCACGTACCTGCCAGGAGCTGGAGGGGATCTCGGCGAATCTCCCGATCCCGCCAAACGTGTAGCACCTGTACATGTGGTCGAGCGACTCGGAGCAGTGCCACAGCAGCCCGAAGCTCACCGAGTCCTTGCTCTTGAGCTGCTCTTTAACGATCCACGCCGGGGAGATGAAGCTGAAGCTGCACACGGCCACCAGCGCCGAGGAGAGGAGAAGCCAGAAGCAGCCCACGCAGCTGAACATCCTGGGCGAACGGGACGACAAGCCGAGCGGCGGAGCGCTCCCGACCCCGGCTGCTTTCTCCCGCCGGTCCAGCAGTGGAGGCATCTGATCGCGCAGCCACCGGGGGGGGGGGGGGATCGCAGGGCAAAACGCAGCCGAGCCTTGCCGAGGCGTTACATCAGAACGGGCGCGGGCGAGGAAAGTGGCAGAAGCGAACGAGGAGCCACACATCCGCACCCCGCGGTGCCGTCCTGGCGGTCGAGGAAGTTCGACGGGGAAGGAGAACGTGTCAGGCGCGCAGGTGGACGCGCTCCGCCCGGACGCTCCTCGTCGCGTCACGCCAGCTCAGCCGCGGCATCCTCCCCGGGTTGCGTCCCCATGTCCTCCAGGTGCGGCTCCAGGGCTCGACCGCTGAGCGCTGAGGACCCCGACGCGCACGTCATGCCTGCGCAGAGGACCGGGGGGCGGCGAGCTGGGAGAACTGGGAGAACTGGGAAGTGGGCGTGCCCGCCTCGCTCTTAGCGCCGCCGCCGCCGCCGCCCCCGAGTCATCAAATCGCCGCGATTTAAAATCGTTTTAATAATTCAGGCTGCGGCTGCGTGCGAGGAGGCAGCCCGCACAAAGCCAGCTCGTATTATTTATGCGACCGGGAAACGCGAGCCAAGAAAATTCTAGACGTTTACTGCAGCAAACAGTAATCTGGAACAACAGCCAGCATCATTTCCTGCAGCAGAAATATTAACTTTTGGGAACATTTTGATCAAATAAATTACCCCCCACCCCCGCCCGCCCGTTAACAACTCATACAATTGTGCCCCCTACAGGCGTGGCTAAGACATGGCGGCCTGCACATTTCCAGTGCAATATTTTCCTCATGGTCAGGGCAGAGAAACCAGTCATCATTCCTATGGATTCTATACATTTCTAACATTTACATGACATAAACACGTATTTTAATAAATTAAAATCATACAGCGCTGCAACAAGGAAATAAACACTGCCTAACATTCACAGCAACACCCACCCAGGAGCGACGGCACAGCGAGCATCCTCTCCGTCTCTTGTGGAGTCCCCCCTGAACGTACTGTTCTACTCCAACGTGGCCCCTGGAGGAATTCATTGTTACCTTTTCATTGGGAACCACGTGTATCCCTGGTGACGATATCTTCAGGCTGAAAGTAAACTTCCGCTACTCCCATTACCTTCGCTGGAGATCAGCCCTCAATGTTCTTGTTTGCACAACGTTAGTCATACACCTGTACAAGTGTAGTTCTCTGACCGGGAAAAGGTGCACGAAAAAGGAACCCTCGCTTTGCCCTGCGGTGCGTTACCTAATGGACGATGGAAAAGCAACCAGTTGAGACAAAGCATTTCGCAACATTTCGAGCCACAAAAACACCCACATCAAACATTTCAATAATATATGTATTTCAGATCAAACACAATTTAAATATAGATTAGGTACGCATATACATCAGGAAACAGAGGTACACAGTACCAAAAAAAGTCTTTTCTCTTGCTTCATACTGACGTCTCAACGCTTTTCGGAATAAAACTAATACCATTATAGACTGTTTACTTGCCCATGAAACAGTTTGAAATTTATGACGACATTGTTTATGCCATACAAAAAATAAATCAGAAAACCAAACTAACAGTACATGGAACTAACCAGGAAAAAAAAAGATCTTAAGTCTAATGCATCTGTATCACTTCACCACCTGGGGAGATGTCTATGACTGGTCACAGAACAGTCTGCATACAAGTAAAACATTGATATCTCTGGGTTTACAGTGTTATCATTCACTCTACTGCATACAAGGAGACAAGCATTTACTTGCATG
This sequence comes from Heterotis niloticus, assembly GCA_018136845.1. Classification (NCBI taxonomy): domain Eukaryota; kingdom Metazoa; phylum Chordata; class Actinopteri; order Osteoglossiformes; family Osteoglossidae; genus Heterotis; species Heterotis niloticus. The sequence goes on from CM030899.1 coordinate 4,545,635, forward strand.
GCAAAGAATAAAAGACACGGGGTTGGAAGGAGGTTGTTGTTGCTGAGTGCCGTTGAGTCGATGTCGACTCCATGGACAGTTGTCCTGAAATGGATCTGGTCTTAGACTTGACGAAGGGGCATTCGTGGCTGTGTTGACCGTGTCCGTCCACCGCATTGCAGGTCTTCCTCTTTTGGGCTGACCTTCCACTTTGGCGAGCGCGACGTCCTTTCCCAACGACTGTTCTCGCCGCATGATGCGTCCGAAGCAGGACAGTCCAGACCCAGTCATTTGAGCTCCCAAAAACTACTTTGGCTTGATTTGCTCCAGCATCGATGCATTTGTTCTCTGGGCCGTCCAGGGTTTGCGCAGAATTCTTTGCCAGCGGAAGAGGGTTGGTCGAGCGCTATTCATAGTAAAACTGTACACGGGCATAAAGCAAGAGACCCTTCCAAACAAGGTCCTTCCTTTAAAATGACTGGGACCTCTTTAAAACAGTTTTCTTCAAATAAAAAGGAAGGGGGAGATTTAAAGAGGGCGTGGTCACAAACATCTTCAAAGCACCCCTGGAGTCCTCATCTTCAAGGTGCGCTATTATTCCAGTTGAGTGTAGTATGCTGTACGCCAGCAAGCGTCTTTATTTCTGCATCGTATGAATTTATGTCTGACGCTACTGTGCAGTTTTGCTCGACAGCCTCCTACATGTCTTCATAGTGTTCTGGGACAGGACATAACATACAACTTCACACACGCAGCATGACAGAAAGGGAATGCCTTGTTCTCTCTTCATAATCAAACAAAACAGACAAACAAAATTAACGTAGTTAATGTTGGATAAGTACAATTTGCGGTCCGTTGCCAGTTCCTCCCTTGCTGGGTGTCTGTGGGAATTACGGCTTCGTCAGAAAGGGAGTGTCCTTTGGTAGATCGGGAGCGTCATAACTGGAGATGGAGGAGAGGAATTATTAAAAATACAGTAAGACAGACGACACTGCATTCCTTTTCACTTGCAGCTCAGTCTCAAGGGCTGTACTAGTTCTAGTTAAAATTTTATACAGATGTGCATCCAAAAGCAAAGTGTATGCACCTACAAAGTATGCTGTTCGACGCTGGCTTAAGGTCATGCAAAAGAGCGAGTAGTTTTGTGTGAGGTTTACGCATTCGCAAGGTGTCCTCTTTTCCACACGAGGTTTAACTTTGTCGCAGAGCTTGACGCATGATCTGGTGTCAAACGTGCTCCCGTACCTTTCTGGAATTTTGGTGCCGCTGTTGAAATCGGATACATTGGCTGACTTTGCGCAGGGGCTTTCGTAATCTGCCTGGTGCATCACGTCATTGACTATCATCTTTGCGATCTTCCACGCCATCTCCTCCTGGGCCTGGAAGTGCATAATAAAGAAATGCGTTCCTGCATTTTTTTTTATTTTTTTTTTAAAAATTTACTAACAGCGGAACAGGTTCCGAGCAACAGAGACAAACGGTGTGCTGAAAATTCACAAAAACAAAGGGATTATACAGTAGAAAGGCTGAAGGTTACAATATTCCACAAAGATGAAGTGAGTTCCAAAATGGTGATGTATTAAAATTATGTATTTTGATATATTGTATAGGAAGTTAAAATAATTAAACACTTAATTATTGAAACCACAATTTATATAAAAAAAAAAAGAAGAAAAAAAAAACGCTTCTGGCATGGACCACAACATTTCCTTTTAGAATTTGTAAGAATAATCAAGCTACATTTTATAACCTTGCCAAAAATGTTGTATTTTCAGTAATGTAGAGAGGGGCAAGTTGAATCAAGAGCACAGTAATGGAAAATAACAGCAGCAAAAAAAAAAAAGGGGGGGGGGGGTGCAAGAGATATTGAAAGCCACAGCACAGTTATCATACAAGCTCTTCAAAAATGGTGTCCTTGACTTTTTAATTTCCTCCCAAAATTATTTTAAACCTGTGAATAAAAATTTTTGTGTACTGTTTATACTTCAGGAAGGGCTGTCCCCAGTTCCATTATCATTCATACAGGCTATTGTTCTTCTGACAGTGGGAAATTTTAAATGCAGTCCATGAAGTTCATGAAGATCAAATGCAATTGCGAGTCTGAAGGAGCTTTTTAACAGTGAAGGGTAATAGCAGCTTGGAAAAGTGGACGGTACAGGACACTGTAATATACCCCAGACTTTGAGTGCGTGATCTACTGGAGGATTAGCACGACTGAAGGCCATAGATTAAACCATTCTGTTCCAAATTTAGGAATGATTTAAATAGTTCACAGATTAGGTTTTCTGGATAGAAAAATTAAGATGACTTGCGGTACCTCATCAGAGTTTCCCTGCACCCACTTCTTCATTGCTTGAGAGAACATAGAACCTGCAGAGGAATCATACAAACTGTCACAAAGGTCTCTTCAGATTTCACAAGTCCACTGCTTCTCCCCACTTAATGTAAAACTCTAGATAAAGAAATCTCAATGTCACCTTTGGATTTCTTCACATCAGGTTCTGGTTCGGCCTCCCGGATGAATTGCCCGAGTTCATTCACTTTTCCAAATGTCATTCTTCTGAACAGAAACACAATTTATTGCTTTCACACTACACAAACTGTCTGATATTGCATGTCTGGCAAAAGTCATATGCATTTAAAATTTACTAAGGCTGTGCAGGTCCCTCCAAAATGGACTGTGCAAGAAACTGCCTGCACTGTATCTATAGTGGCTGATATATAAAAATTCATGCACACATTCAGAACAATAATGCACTTGTCTTAAGGGGATGTATAAGTAAATCATATAGTATCCAAAAAATAAGGGGCTTTCTGACACTGTGCTTCATGTTGCCTGTTATGTTTATATTTATTCATTCAGCAAAGTGATGCACAGCGGTGCATTTAACAGGAGGTAAGAAGCTTCAGATGCAGACATAAAAATTGTCAAACCAGGTTGTTCTATATGACAGTTTTTGCCCTCAAACAGTATATGAATATTTGCTTACAGAACTATACCTGAAAAGACTGTTAAAGCTTAAACATTGAGTCTTCCTCATATATGAAGATAATGTACAATACATGGCCAGAAGTATGCAGATACCCCTGAGTATCACACCCATATATGTGCTTGTTCAACCTCCCATTCCAAACCCATGGTCATTGATATGGAGATACCCCCCCTTTGCCACTATAACAGCCCCCACTTTTCTGAGAAGGCTTTCCACCAGATTATGGAGCACAGCCGTAGGAATTTGTGCTCTTTCGGCTACAAGAGCATCAGTGAGGTGAGGCACCGACGGTGGTCGAGAACTGGCTTGCAGTCACCACTCCAGTTCATTCCAAAGATGTTCAATGGAGCTGAGGTCAGGGCTCTGTGCAGCCCTTCAAGTTCTCTCACACCAACTTAAGCAAACCATGTGTTTATGGAGCTTTCTTTGTGCATGGGGGTACAGTCATATTGGAGCAGGAAAGGAGCTTCTTCCCCAAACTCTGGCCAGAAAGCTAGAGGCACACAATTCTCTAGAATGTGTCTGTATGCTGTGCGGATGTGGCTAAAACAACTCAGCTCAATCATTCATTATTTTTCATACTTAAATTCATTGTTAAATGAGGTTTTAGTTAAATTTCTCACATTCTAACAGTTTTCTTTGGCTAAAGACAATTTTCACTTTTGGCAGTTTAAAAAAAAAAAAAAAACCCCTAAGCAATTTCATCAAGTTACAAACTTAAAAATCTCTACATCTAATATAAGCAGCCCTTACATTACTCCCAAACATTAATAATGGGCATGCAACAATGACACCAAGATGCTGGAGAAAACAGAAATTTACAACTAAACCACAGTGAAGTGAATCTTACAGAAGATGGAAAAGGTATACAGACGGTTCTGGCAAGTAAGCTGGCCAACCATCACAAATTAGAACAAAATGTATGATAAATAATGTAGAAAATGTATAATACAAGAAATGATCGCTGTCAACTCACCCAGCATAGGGTCGCTGATAGAGAGACTCTGGATCCAAGCTGGCAGTGTCCACTGTTATTGCCTCATCAAAGTTTTTGAGAATTTTAATGGCCGCCTTTTTGGTTCCTTGCTAGAAAAACGGAAAGATTCAAATTCAGAACAACAGGAACTGGTAATCCACAGCAGTCCTGGTTAGACCATAAAGTCAAGACAAGAGATGGTGATACCTGGGACTGTATCCCCTCAGAAGCGCTGGCATTACGATCTCCGTCCAAAGGAGCGCTTTGACCCAACGGAATCAGGTTCCCGCCAACAAACTCGTCTGCGCGAACAGAGTTGATCAAGTCATTCAAGTATTTGTAATAAAGGCTGCTGGACAGGAAGCCTGGCAGGTAAACCTGAAAACAAAAGACAGAGGAATAATAAGATGATGACACAATTACATAGACTTTTAAGGCAACTGCACAGACACATTAGCCATAAATCCAGGGTAAATGTTAATGATGTTTGAAGTTGGTGCTAAATTACATAAGCATGGTGTCTATACCACAGTATTTCTGACTCACTATTGCATCACTCCACTACCAAAAAAGAGCTTATGAGCCCCATGAAAATAAAGAGCAATAAAGTGCTCTTGTATTACAAAAGATGTGCTGTAAACACATGGTGGTTAAGAACAAACTGAAGACTGTCAGCCCTACTGGGGACCTGCTATAGTACCCTTGAGAAACTTAAAACACTAAAATAGCGCCAAAACATATGCAGCTGCACGAACACGTAAAGCTCAAAGTGGCTTTGCACAAAAACAAGTAGACTAAGCAACAAAAATGCTGTGGCAGCTGAGCGCAGGGGTCACACAGAGCAGCGCAAGCGACCTTTCTTCCCACATCACAGGCATGTGAAGACATACCTTTTCCATGGTGGTCCACGCTTGCCGGAGTGGAGTTGTGAAGCAGTCCGGCAGGGGGCCGCCCTCCCTGCATATGTTGGACTCGATTTCTAACCGCACAGAGTCATCAAAACCCAGGGGGTTAGTGGCCTGGAGTGAGAAATACCTACCAGGATAAACAAAGACTGCTAAAATCACCAGCATAAACCCACAGCAAGGCAATAAACACTAAAAATAGATTTTAAAAATAATATTAAATTGTTCAAATGCTATTGCCTAAAGTGCAGTGCAACAATATTTACAATAAACAACTTCAAATATTGATTCATTCATTTATTCATTACCTAGAGGGAAGGAAGCGCACACCGATCGGGTAAAGCGACTGCTTACTTGTCATACAGGATCATGGCATCATTCTGGGCTTCCTGGCCATCATACTGGCCTTTCTTGGAAGCAAGCTGATCTTGAAAATTGTCTGCTGCCAGCCAGAATTGCAAGATGTTCACGGCTTCTTCCTTTTCCATGTACTGGAAATAGACAAACAAAAGGCTCTTAAATGGCTCACTGGAACAAATTTACTCTCACCTTCCATGTATCGGCACTTAAAAACAAGAAGAATAATTTCATATACTTTTTATATCTGAAAGACATCATTCAGCTACAGGGGAGAGGAAAAAAAAAAAAACTCTAAAATGCCAACTGCAGAGCCAGATTTATACTTGAAGCAGCCTCCCAAGTTACTCTGCCCTTTTTCAGTCTGACCTGATCTTCTGAGACAAATGATCACTGTCTCAACAATATCTCCATATAACTGTCATCTTTTCCAAAGAAATTGAATAACTTAGGACAGTCATGGTGATCCAGTTTTTTTTTATTATTAAATTAAAGTGTCCTCTATGGAGAGCAAGTAGCCTGCAGTGAGAGTTGGCACCACCTTCATGGCACAGCACAACTTGACTTTTGCCTAAAAGGTCCCAAACTAGCAGGTACGGACTGGAAACATGAAAACAGAAAACTTGAATGGACCGGCTAGCCTGGGTGACTTTCCTTACCTCTGAAAAGTAGAAGAGGGCTGACTCACAGAAGAGGATGTCTGCTAGGAAGACTGTACCGCTGGTCAATACTTCAATCTGGTACTTACAGAAATGATGACTTCGCAAAAACTGACTAAAGTGCCTGTGGATGATGAGCACATGTATGAGGAATGGCTTTCAGCATAGGTCATGACCTTCTTAATCAATTCAGAACTTCATTAAGTGAACAAAAGCTCAGACTAGAACTGCTTTAATAGAAATCTGTTGTAAGAAGGAACAAATTACGAGTCCTTTGGGACACGGAATCAGAACCAGACCCAGTCTCTGGAAGCTCCCCCGCCCCTACAAAGGAAAGCCATATGAGCACATGGTGGGAGGACTCACTCTTGTTCCATAATCCCGAAGACCACAGACTGCGCCATCACAAAGCAGTTAGGATCCACCTGCCCATCTTCTCCGCAGATCTTTGCTGTTAAATCGATGACAGGACAGAAGCTCAATTTCACTGCGATTTGACAGTTCACAAACTGCTTATCTTCCGACTTCATTAAAAACCTACGAACAAATCTCTTACCAACAATGTCGTTTCTCGTGCTTTCTGTGATAGGGATGGGTCTAGCAGCGTCGGGAGAGACGTACTTGGTGAAAATATTCACTGCGTCTCTCTCTATACCTAAGAAAACACAAGGGCTCATCATCGTTGGGAAACCCATAAAAAGCACTCACAATTCTGGCTTTATCACTTCAGCAGCTACAGAACATCCTAATGGCTTACATTTAGGTTTCCAGTTGTGCACATGGCTTCTGAATTAAGCATATTTTTTAAAGAGGAAAAACTGCTGAAATTCTTCCAAATGATGCAGTGAGTAATGTTTTTCATAATAAGACAAAGCACAGTAATAGAAGCATGACTGATTTTATGGTATTATAGTTAAATCTGACTTGTGCAGATCTGGGACATTCCTCATCTGAAAGGATAATGACATTCCTCTGCACAATTGCATACGGAGTGCTTTAACAAGCCAAGGAATGGTTTTTATGATCCAGTGGGGAGTATTTCTCACATCGATAATAGAGTTTTCTGTCCCATTACCCAAGTCATCACTGCATCCACTGAAATACAGCGTTTTGCTATTAAAAATACCATTTTGAGATTCTGACTGCACATTAATACTGATCTGCACACATTTGTAATATAGTTACCAAACACCCAGGCACCTCATATTTATAAGAAAAGAGTACTGGGACTCACTTGTATCTATGAGCGGTGCACGTAAGGGTAGAATGTTGACTTACTTTTCATGAGCTTCTCGGAGAGCTCCTTCAGCGCATTGGTGGGCTGTAGTTTGAATGGTGTGCCCGTCCTGGACGAGAGCTGCCTGGTTGGAGTGTCTGCCTGGGGCTGGAGCATGCTGGCTTCCTTACCTGAGCCCAAACTAACTGACCCAGAGCTGGATGTTCGCCCAGGGCTAGGAGAGTTTGTGTCCGGCGCATGGCCGGACGATTCTGACAAGTCTTCGCTGTCAGGCCTTCTGGTAGAGGGTGAAGCAGGCTCGGCAAGGGAGCTGTGCTTGACAGAGTTGAGGCTGTGCGCTCGCACCCGGGACCAACTCGTGGATCGGAAGCTCTCGGCCTCCAGCCAGAATTTGACGAGGTGGTCAGCACCCTGGGATTCCATATACTGGATGAAGTAGGGGATGGCAACATTGTCCCTCAGGATCTGCTCAACAGTCTTGGACAGCCTTGAGCGCGTCTCCTGAGCTTGATAGTTCACACTGGAGCGCCCTGCATCACACACATACACACACAAATCAGAGTTGTGCTGTACTTGTGGAAAATTGTTATTTCTTGTTTTACCATGTAGATAACTTCAAACTCATTGACTGCATTTCCACATTCGCAAAGCCTTCATGACACAACTTTTGACATATTTGGACAGTGCTTTTAAAATGTAAAAATAACAGATCACAAATAAAAAACAATTAAGATGTAATTCTGAGTGCGACAGCCATGTGTTCACCAACATCAGAGTATTTATCACAAGCACTTCCAATAATGACTGCATGGGTTTCGGCTGTGGGCCGAGAACTAATGAGTTTAAAAATTAAGATTTGCACATGCATTTCTAATTGCATTATCTCAATTTGCTTTTTTGCAGATATTTTTGAATGGGGCCCAAAGTGAATAAAACGCGAAAAGCTACTTGCACTGTGAATTATTTCACTGCGGCACTAAGAATGTGTTTAAGCATTTAAAGGATATTCTAGGTTTCATTCTACTGCCATGGTTACTAAGGTCACAAATTACAACCGCAAAACAATATAATGCAGTTTTCAGAATGAACTGGAAAACAAATCTGTAAGGCTGAGGTATGCACAGGAGGTCCCACAGACCTGAGGCCACTTGTGGATCAATGTGAACGTATGTGGCTTTTGGTATACAAGAGGTTCACTGCAGGCTCAAAACAAGAAGTCAGTGGAAACTGGGGCAATGTTTGCACTCAGAGTCCATTTTGAATACCCATCACTTCATTAAAAAGCATCCCAATATTTGTTATACATTATTTAGACACCCTTGCCCCTATGGTAGGTGCATGTACACATTTTTAGTGAAAAGAAAATCATGATTTAGAACATTAAACACCAAATCTTTTTGACTTCTGTTTCTTTAGAAATAATTCAGCAGACTTTTGAACAACTTAGACACTGATTCTTCAATGTATGGCCATAACTCGGTCACGACGTCTGTTTGGAACTCCATTTTACGCATTTTAGGTAAACAGTAAGAGGGGAAAGAAATGTAGTTTAAAAAACATACTGGAAAATGTTTGCATCTGGAAAAAAAAATGTATAACTAAATGTCTAATACAAGGACTGAAATATTAGTACAACCAAGTGTTGGATAGTTCTCGCCATCACCCCAGGGAACAAAGAATGAATTATGGATTAATCACAAATTAATACATTTCAGCCACATTAGTTTTGTGCCACATCCCTGGGTTGAGCATATTTGTATTTCCTCCCTGTCTCTTTTTTAATTAAGACTGCTATCCAAATAGGCTGCAACTGTGTGAATGGACTACCCAGCTGCTGGCCCCACCTCTTCATTAAATACCCACAGATGTGAGGAGGACAGCAGAGATTCTCAACCTTCTTTGAAACAAACTTTTGGAGTTTGTTTTCTGCTTGGCTTTATTTGGGACCACAATATTCTGCATGCATTTACATCCTTTATGTGTAGCTTGTATATAGTTTTGTTGAAAGTAAATAGTGTCCTGTTGCGATGTGTATTTTACTAGCTAGTTTAGATGAGAGTAGTCAGGCTACAGAAGACTTTCCTTTGGCTTTGCCACTTTTCTTCTCTAGGGATTAAAGTAGAAAGGTTTTCTTTGTTTAATCACAGCAAAATAGATAAGCTTATTTTTCCCCCCACCTAGGACAACCCTGAATACAACTCCCTTGTATATAGTAGATACACACCAGCAGTTCCCCAGCACTGCCCGAGTCAAAAGGTGTAGCAGTGGAAAGCTATACAGTAAGTGGTTATATAATCGCTAAACTCTTGTACTATTAAAGTGTTTGTATTTAGTACAGCCCTGGTCTAGTGGGAAAGAAAAAAAAAAATATATATATATAATTTTTTTTTTTTTTTTTAACACATATATATGAGCAAACTTTACTATCCTTATATCAATAATATGTGCAACTCTGTGTGTATCGTGTATAATTTCTTTCTAGTTGAACATGTGGAAGGCACTGACAGCAACACGCCGCAGTGATGTGAACACAGTTTCTTTGTGTGGCAAAAAAAACTGTTGGCATCTAGTGCGTAGCATGTGAACTGTGTGGCCTGGGCATGTGTGGTGCAAGAAAATGTCAGAATGTCTTACATTAGCATGTATGCAGAGCACACGACTATGCGTGTGTAGCAAGAAAAAGCATTGATGTCTAGTACATCAGCATGTGCATCAATTTGTGTGTGAGAAACTGCATCGGTGTCATATACATTTTCTTAATATTGCACTTACATCAGCATCTGTGTAGAGCACACGCAAAAAAAAAAAATCTTTATGCATTTTCTGTCAGTGTGTGTCAACATTATAGTAGATTCTTTATGTATCACTAACGTTTCCAACAATAAGCCCTTCCCAAAAATTCCTTGACTTGTTTCTTGGGACATCATCTGGACATTATATATATATGTTCAATATTTTCATTTTTTTAATGTTTAAGTGCAGCTCTTCCCCCCCAGTGCATAAAGCGCCTGATATCTACAAGGAGTCATAACACTTGTACCTTAATCTCATGGTTTTCTGTAACCGGTGTTAAACTAACAGTACTGCCCTATATTTGCCAAAATAAATTTTAATTCTTGTAAATTGCCAAAGTTGTTGACGGAGAAAGATGCAGGGGACAGGAAGAAGTGGAAACAATTGATCAGCTGTGGCGACCCCTAACGGGAGCAGCCGAAAGATGAAGAAGAAGAAGTAAATTGCCAAAGTTGTCCCCATCAAATGGAATTAAGATGACATTTAAGCATCCCATTATTCAGCTCTCAGAGCAGACAGAAAGAGCAAGAAGCTGCTCACACGGCTTACAGTTATCTGAAAGCACCACTAAGTACAGTCACCACTGTTAAAGATGGCAACACAACTTCAGAGTTACTCAACAGCACAATGCCAGCTTACAAAGCACCTACACAATTTTTCATAACCATACACATGCATGTAACAGGACAAACTCACTATTAAATCACCGTTAAAAGAATCTTATATACAATACATAAATTCCAAGGGGTTAGACTACCTCATAAAATGATATACAGTTATACAGATATACAGTTTCTCAACAGCACCCCATACCAATGGCAATAACATTATTTATACAATAACATTATTTATATGGTGCAGTTCTGCAGCAGCCTAGGCTCTCCGACAGCACGCTAATGTTTAACAGCTACAGACACGTAACACCGAGCCATTGGGCAGCCATCCTTTGTGCCTGTTGGTTCAGGGCTAATCACTTCCATAGATGGGGCAATGACAACTGCACCCAAGACAGAACTTTACAAGAACTTACAAATGGACTCAATTCCTATATTCTGCAAGTTACAGCTCATCCCTTCTTCATATGATTCCATGATAATTTCACAATTTTCCTGGTGGGTCTCAGACTTCATATCCAGTACTGTAGTTGCTCAAATAAATATAAAAAATACAATAATAAAGGATTACATCTTGTAACACATACCCAAGTCACCAAAGTGGGCAGCCTCCATGTGGCTGGGCTGCTTCTTGAGGATGGCTGTTCGACCGCGAGCGAAGGAGTCCATGTTGGCAGAAATGGCACTGATGGCCACATGGCTGGGCCCAGCAGCTTCCAGGATGGCATGTTGATTGCGGGGAACCAACGAGGGGGACTGAGAGTTGACCGGAACTGGGGAGATACAGGCTGGTATGGTGGGGAGGAACAATACATAAACAAATAAACAAGGAGAAAACCAAGCTAACCCAGACATAACACACAGGGGGTGTGGGACATTTCTGAATAAAATAATCCTTAAAACTCAAAAGCCCATAATGCTACCAGTACAGGTAGTTCATCACACAACACAAACAGAAAGTCAAAGCCAGGTCAATTACATACCGTCTGAAAATCTGAGACATATAATGACAATGTGAAAACAAAAGCATTACTTAATAGTAAAAAAAAATGCATACAGTCATGCGACAAAGGAAGTACACCCTCTTTCATTTCTATGAATGATATATACCAGGGCATAACAAAAAAAAAAAAAAAAAAAAAACACATCTGATCCTTAGCGGGTCCCAAAATCAAGCAGATTAAGTGACAAACAACACATAATAGATTCCTCTGTGCCATATTTACTTAACAAAAAATAAGCCAATATGCAGAAGCCATGGGTAAAAATGAAGTATAGCCCTGGAATCAGTAGCTTGTAGAACCACCTTTAGCAGCAGTATCTTGAAGTAATGGTCTTCTGTAGGAGTCTCTTGCATTGTTTTGAAGGAATTCTGATGCACTCTTCTTTACAGCATTACTTCAGTTCATCAGTGTCTGGGGGCATTTGTTTATGCACAGCTCTCTTGAGGTCCTGCCACAGCATCTCAAAGGGGTTGACGTCTGGACTTTGACTTGGTCGTTCCAACACTTTGATTTTTTTCTTTTTCAGCTATTTGGTGGTAGATTTAGTAATGCACTTGGGATCGCTGGTCTTGTTACACCCCTCAGTTTCAGCCAAGCTTTAGCTGTCGGACACATAGCCCCACGTTCACCTCTAGAATACTGTACTGTGGTATAAAGCTGATGTTGGTATAGAGTGGATGAAGCAAGATGCCCAAGTCCTGTGGCTGCGAAATTAACCCAAATCATAACCTCTCCACCACCATGTTTGACAACTGCTATGAGGTGACTGGGGTAATGCACTGTTTGGTTTTCGCCAAACACAGCATTCTGCATTGCGACCATGCATCTCCACTTTGTTCATGCCTGTCCAAAACATTCTTCCTCAAATTGTGTGGTTTCTTCACATGCAACTTTGCAAACCTAAGTCGTGCCGCCATGTTCTCTTTGGTGAGAAGAGGCTATCCTGGGTACCCCTCCATGAAAACCATACGTATTCGGTCTTTTTACGATCACCAAGTCACGACCTTTAACATGTTAAAAGAGGCCTGTAGATGTAGCTCTTGTTTTATTTGCGATTTATCTGAGCATCACATGGTCTGACCTTGGGGTGAATTTGCTGGGATGACCACTTCTGGGAAGACTGGCAACTGTCTTGCATGTTCTCCAATTGTAAATAATCCTTCTCCCTGCAGAATGATGGATTTCAGATTGTTTGGAAATGGTCTTATCACCCTTCCCAGATTCATAAGCAGCAACAATGGCTTCTCTGAGTTCCTTGCTGATATGCCTTTTCTCCTTGGCATGGTTTTAACACATACCTGAATGCCCTAGGCCACCAAACGGCCAAAAAATGCTTTTATTGAGGTGGTCACACTTCCTGATGATCACGTAGTCCGGATTAACATTTGATTAGCAGCGCCTGGCTGCCGGTTACCTGTTTAATTCTTAAGGAGGCAGAGTGTATTGAATTTTCCCAATAACGCATGTGCATTTTTGCTTACTTTGTTAAATAAATATGAAATCTATTGTGTCATCTGTTATCTGAGATTTGTCTAATTACAGAACTTGGTGAGGACCAGACAATTTTTATTTATGTCCTGATACGTAAATTCTTTCAATTGAAAGCAGGCACATTTTCTTCTTAGCATGGCTGTAGGAGCAGTCATACTTTGACTGTGACAAAATACAGATAATAACCTGCGCTGCAATGGGTTTCCGTGGATAAGCATGACAAACCTGCCGTTCGTGTCATGAACATTCTTCTATTCAGAGTTGAATTTCAGAAAAGTCACACCCAAATTTTGAACAAAATCCAGTCTTGTAACCTTTTTTAAGTCTTTGTTTGTATGAGTAAAAGGATAGACAATGCTTTCTGTAACTCAAAGGCTTGTCTGATTTGGGATAAAAAAAAAATAAATAAAAAAAAACAATAATAGAAACTGTGAGCATAAAATTTTAATGGGTTAATGTTTTGGCATAATGGAATCTTGGACTGTGCTTTACATTCAGGTTGCTTTGGCAGAATTTCTTTTGCCTACATTTTCTTGTTAACAACACAGCCTTAAAATAATCATTTTCATTTTGCCCAACAGAAATAAAAATAAAACTGGTTTTGATCTGTTGAGTGTTCCATTGTAACTTTATCCTCTTGTCCACACTTTGAGACAACACCACTGAGGTCAGACTATTGACTCATCCCAGTTATTTAATACAAGCAAACAGACTTGTAGTAATTTGTTAAAGGGCCTAAACTGAAGTGCATACGTGAAACATTTCCTTTTGACTGAATTACATAAAGCACTGCTCTAGCCACACATGTCTAAAGCATGAATACAAATCCAGGAAGACAGAACACAACCATCTTTCCTGAACTGGCAAAAATCACTTAACACCTTAAAGACTTACATGCTTTCACTTTGACTGAAACCTATAATAATGATAAATCTCCCAAGTGAAAAACCCAAAACTGATAAGCTGGACATTTCAACACCACCATAGCCTGATATTTTCACTTATGGGCCTCTCACCTGCTGTCTAAATTTCTACATTTAATAAAATAAATACAACTGACTTATAGAACAGGGCCAGATCTGGTGTCTTCAGAAGGTAAGCATTCAAAACACGACAGAAGGCACCACGTGACTTAAGCAGAGCGCCTTATAGTCACTAAAGTCAGACAAGGAAAACAGAAAATGTGTTGTGCAGTGGGATTGTTTTGCAAGGCAAATGTCTTACCTCTGTTGGGTTTTACGTCAGCTGGCCTCTCATGTTCCTTGCCTTTTGCTGAAATTAAAAGAGAAATCATAACATCAAATATAATGTTTCATTTGGTGATGCGTATGGGCGAAAAAAAATTACTTCCACAAGTACCAAAGCAGAATGGGCTCCAGCTATTTAGCAAGCACACTTTTAACACAGGCACTATTATACAATTGTTAATAAAATATATCAATGCCAATAAAAGTCATTTTAAAAAATCTGAAGTGTTGGTCTGTACTCAATCATTTTATAATTCCAGTAGGGCTGACACAATGGGTTGCACATCTCACCCTACAATTCAACAGCAGCCAGCCTCTCTGCTAGTCCAGACTATTGAAGCGCCCTGCTAATTCCGACAGACTAACCCACGGAAACCAAGACAGTATGCATATTTCAGCAAACCCTCATCACTCATCTACTTCCTGCAGTGACAACAACAAGCTTTGTCGCTATCGACTACAAACTATGGATGCATCTATTTCAGGTAAAGCCAACAGAAACCGGATGAAAGCAATTGCAATATTAGGAGCGTTGACGGTCTTTAAATGTGCCACCATAATTACATTTTGATTCTGTCGAGCGCCTAAATTTTTGATTATTTCAAAAGTTTTATATTACATAATCCATTTACGCAATGAGTACCATTTGCATGCCACAAGTGTTCCTTTGTAACACACCAAACCATACAGCTAATCCAATTCCCATCACACAATAATCTAATAAATAGATATGAAACCCTATGCAAGGTTTTGCGACTGACAGGTGGAAGAACAGGTGAGCAGACTCCTGGGAATATAGCTTCTCCCTCAGTCTGCCTTGGTGACACCTGAACTTGCCTTACTGGCATGTACAGCGAGCCTTCATGTACAACCAGACAGCAATTTCTCTTTTTCGGCAATGAATTAACATGAGATCAAATCACAATTTTGTGTCAGAAAAGTCAAAGCAACAAGGGAGGCTGTCTCATCCCAAAATCCTCATATTGTTCCCCTCTTGGTCTGCTATAAACAAATCAAAAATTAAATTGAGCCTTGCAGGTCAACTGACTCATAAGAGGATGGGAAAATAGGACATCAATGGCAAACACACATAAATAATGTATAACTATGACAGCAGACTGAATGCTGGGTCTGGTGGGAACTCAGTCCGAGGGTAAATCTTTATTTCAGCGACGCTGCGAGAAACTGGGACTGTTTACGGAGGAGAGTCGGTAGTAAAAAGGACGGAAAATGAACCGCAAACACCTGACCAAAGTACGACTACAGCAACAAGTCGCTCAAACTAAAATGATTTGAGCTCAAACTAAAAGTGTGTGCAAAAACGTATGGCTTCAACATGGGTTCTGTCAGAGCCCAAATGCTGACCTCTGAGGTCACAGAAAGGTAAAATATTTTTAAATGGACCAGTAGGTGATGTGGTTCTTACACCTTGTCATCTTGTATTAGAAAGGTCTGGGGCTCAAGCCCCGCTCCTACATCGCCTTGGCATTGGTTCTTACCCTGAGCTGACACAGTTGGGAATACCCAGCTGTACAAATGGGTGTATTATTTAAATGTCAATAATCTACCATTTTATGCATCGACTAAATGACGGTCAACAAAAATAAAACTTAAAAGTGTGCTCCCAAGTACGAGCAGATTTACACGCACGAGCCCGGACTGAAAAGTGGAAAGAAATCTAAGTCCCGAAAGTTTTGTTTCTCACATCGCAAAAAAGAGTACTTAGCTGCTTAGTTTTAAAATGCAAAATATTTCCAAGAAGGTATAATTGTTAAGATTAATCGGTTTTCACTATTTTAATGTGAAAAACTGAGAAACGGCCATTCAATAACCTATTCATCTCCCAAGGGCGTGCATGCAGGGGAAAACTGATGTTGATATCTTATCAATAAGAACCATTAGGAATAATTAAAGTTTGTCATTTGTGCCTATAATAAAATAAGTCAATGTTTATTCAATGTTATTCGATGTCAAAATGTAGGACTGTCCCACGCTGCAGTCTAAGTTATTAACATTTCGAGCTCGTCTCTTCCGGTCACCGGTAAACTTTCAATATTGTATTGCATTTTATCTGACGAAAGACGGCTGGAGATCTTCAAACTAATTCAAATTATGGTTTTTATTGAAAATGTGCCCAAATGACGACCGGCTCGGCTCAAACATGCCCGGCGGTTCTGCATCCGCATCCCTCAAAAGCTGTGCGGATTCCAGGGACACAGAGCAGCTGTCTTTATTCCTTTATCTATTGATGTTTTTTAGCTGTAGGGAACGCTTCCGTTCATGATTTAAATCGCCGACTGACAGGCACGGTCACGGGCCTTGTGTCCGCGCTCCGTTCACCGCCTGCCTTCGCTCCGCGCTCCCGCGGACTCCCCAGCCAGCCCGCCCGCCTGCCCGCCGTCCCACTTCCGTACCTTTCCTCCTAAAAAACGACATGGCGGTGTCCGAGCTCAGCCTTCTCTCTCAGCTCAACGAGTGCATCCCGTGGACCGCCGGGTGCCCTCATTCATAGGGTGCGTTGTTCCTCAGCACCTGGAGATGTCAGACCCGGTCGCTGTGGGTTCCCACCGGCTGCCAGTGTGCAGATATCCTCCTTCCCCCCTACCCCGACCACACCGCCATGTTGTCAATAAAGAGCACACTTCCGGTGTGAAGAGATGGGCATTATGGGTATCGCATGCTCTTCGCTTGACGACAGTAATGACTGATCCCGGATCAGTTGCACTGTTACCGCCCTCATTGGCACAGATGCACGTTGCGCGGGTAAGACGGTCCGGGATCAGATTCCGTGGCAGCAACTACTCGAGGCCATTTCGAATTTGTTAACATATCTGGACGTGGAATTGTTAAAAAATACAATTTCGGGTAGGGATGAGACAACCTGCGCTGGTGCTGCTAAATTTAAAAGAATAATGATGATAATTTACCACCACAGATGTTCCAGATGTTAAAAGAAAATCACAATTGTGGGATCCAATATAACAGGACACAGTGGATGATCATTACATTTTTTATTGTACAGTTGAACTCCAACAATTGCATGCATAACCTGCTATAGAAAATAATTCGCAAAATGTAGCTGGACTCATTCTGCTTTATTAGAACGTCACAAAAAAGGACAGACTATTTGCTTTTACTATTGAAATTGGCCGCTGAAGCTTGTGTCCAGCAGGTGTTTCACCTGTGCTATAATTCATAAATGGCAAAAAATAGAATAAGCATGTGGTTCGTTGCCCAGCTGGAGCATAACATTTTGGCCATACCCCTTCGGGAGCACCAGCTGAATAATCCACACATACAGTAGTTGGAGCAATACTGGAAAAGTTTATAATTCATCTGAAGTAAATGAACAATACGGATTATTAAGATATACTGAATTACATAGAAAGAAATGAGTTTAAATCCATGTCTGATGTTTCATGAAACCAAATGAGGCCTCGGGAGGCTTCAACGGAGCTAGGAATGCGGCCCAGTTAAAACGGTAAGAAAAGTTAGCAATGAAAACCAGAACACAGGTCAGCAACACCGACAAGGTGAAAACAAAGACAGGAATTCAAGTGTAATTCTATTTATGAGGTATAAGACAAGGCATGATACCAAAATTCTTTAAATTTTATAAAAATTGTCAGATTGCAATTAATGCTGATCATTACAGTATTTTAATGATGCCGAAGAGCTTTAATGTTTATAAAGTACTGCCGAAATCCAAAGGAGCAGGACTTGGGCGTTTCCCGAAAAGTTCAGTCTCGTCCAATTCTGTGAGTGCTGCTTGGCCGATCAATGCGGAAGATGAATTCAGCGGGCAGAAAATAGCCTAGGTAGTCTACAGTGTCAGGTGTTGTGTCTATGTAGTAGTGTCCTCCTTCCCCATGGTGGCTGAAGCAATGAGTGTGCTCTAAACGGAGGTCTAGACCCTAGACAAAGACAAAAGCATCAATACATGTGCATCTCTGCATCAACCTTGTATACGGATGCCCTGAAAAGACCTATTGCTATGATACTTACAGGGTCCCTGGACACCAGCACAGACTGGCAAATGAGAGGTGCCCGCACAATAAAGTGCTTCAACCAATTGTTCACATCTTCATCACTGCTGAGAGGGCAGGTAGAGAACTCCCTCGGCTACAAAGGAAGCAGCCATAAATATTCAGAATACCTGCACAGCATTGTTATAAAACGACGTGATAAAACTCAAAATAAAGCAACGTGGTTTACTAAATTATATGAACATGCACATTTACCATTACGTGAATCTTTGCTTGGCCTTTTTGAATGATAAATGTCCCCCCCAATGCAAGACACTTGTCGCTGTAAAATTTCTCCAGAGTCTTCCTTAAACATGTCACAAGGCTGTCCTCTCCAGTTCTCCTGCTGGCCTTCACCTCCAAAACCTGTTACACATTATCAAGAGTGGTTTAAAAGTTTAAACATTTAGAACATGTTGATATATGACAGTTTTGCTTTTTTCAGCTCATCCTACTCCACGGTGAATAAATACTCACCTTTCCAGCTTTCCCCTCACATGCGTAGAGGTTAGCCAGCAGTCCAAAGTCACAGTCATCAAACCTATCGCTGTACTTTTCCTGCATACATGTCCCATCAGCTGGGTTAATAGAGGAACAGTAGCTGCTGTTCACTGCTGACTTCCCCTCTTTTTCTGTGAGAACCAGAGGCATTAGCTGAGAAGAGAAACAGGGTTAAGCAGTGACACACAATCAGTTACCTAAAAGCCATGCGCTTCGGTTAACTCTGGCACATTCAGTGGTTGTAGAAACAAACATACTGATGGCGCAACTACTCCCCCCATGTCATGAAAGTAATGCATTCTGTGCATAATTACCATTAGTTTTAATGGTTTAAAAAAATTTTTAAAAATTAGTTCTCACAGTCCAAAGACATGTGTTTTGGGTGGATTGGTCTGGGTGTGTGTGTTTGAGATCCACTGCTAAATAAGGTCTCCTCCTTGCTGAAATGATGCCAATGAAAACAGTCCTCACTAATAATGATGGACAAACTATTTTTTGTGTGTTGCACTACTTCGCAGCCAATACTGCACACAAAGTAAAAACACATATGTAACTCTTTTGCCTTATGTTGCATGTTAAACTTGTTCTTACTGAAAAATTAAGGAAAAAAAAAACAATATAACAGTAAACGTGTATACAACATTTTACTGACAAATATTTTCAAAACTGCATAGACAGCAAAATACACAGAATACGCAAAATATGTACACACATATAAACACCCCCTGCAAAAAAAGCACACTACCTCTGCATTCATTCCGAGGGTCTTTGAGGAAGCAGCACCAGCGCCAATGATAAAGGCTCCTGGAAGTTCCACCTCCTTGGCGACTGTGTTCATATTGTACACCTTTGGATGCCAAACAGTTATTCAAGTCACATCCAGTCCTTATTTCTGTTTCAATCCTTAATCTTAGATCTTGAATTTCTTATATATGTTTTAATCATCTGGATCTCCCACCTTGTCAAGTTGTACCAGGGGAACCAAGTATGGGACACCCCCAACATCCGTTATACGAGGGCTTCCACAAAGTCCTGTTGAAATTTAGTTAATGGTTAGAAGTACTCTTCAATATTTGAACAGCTTGATTTTTTAAGGAAAAACTGTACAGTAAATAAAAACAAAGTGCTTAAAGATTACCCTTGGCAGGGAAATGAAACGGAGCCTGAGACAGGTCTGGGCACTCCACCACAGTGACTTGGGCATCAGCAAAATTGCTTTTTAGTCCATTGTACAACACTGTAAAGGTGCAAGGAGAGTAAATTTGGTGTTGCACATAGTTACAAAAAAAAGACCTACACTGTTGAGGGTGCAACATATTCTCGCTAAGTCGTAACAGTCATTATGAGTACCTTGAGAAAGCTCTTCCAGGGGTGGGACGTGCAGCTCGTACTTCTCGGTTTGGCTGCTGCCTGCCATTCTGCAGGTCGAGGCACTGCTGCTCACCGACTCACACGACCGTGGAAGACCGAGGCTGGCGGTTAAATGTCCGCCCACTGTACTTCGATCCTTTAAAAAACATCGTAAAAAACCATCGCCTCCCAGCGGGGGGCTCCCAGCGAGTCACGTTACATTGCTGGCACGCTATTGGTTCTTTCCCACCAACAGGAGGCGGTGCTTTGCAAAAATTCAGCAAATAGAAACACCGGAAACGTTAGGCGCCTTTCAATCACCGCGGAAAGTATCGCGAGAACACAACATTTCCGCTCAGATGGCCGACATGTGGGTTTGTGCGAGAGCTGAGTTTGAGCCGCTGTTTGGAAAGATAGCGCGAATGTTCTTAACAGCGGGAGGAAGGGTAGACAAATTAGGTTTAGTTTAAAGAAGGTAAATAAATAGAGTAACGGTAGTATCTCTGCGACAGTCGTGCTGTAATCCTTCACTTTCATAATCTATTACTGATCCGATTGTACGTAAGGGTTTGACCACCCAACGAAACTACAGCTGTCTAGTGTTTTCTAATATTCCTTCATACATGGGAACACCATCACTGAGCGAGAAATCAAGTGTAAGACTTTTTCCACTTCATAGCTGTTTTCTCATGAAATGCTGCGCTCCTTTTCGTAAGCTTGCATGACCCTTGTTGAGCATCTTCACTGAGAGCTGAGAGAACCTGAAATGGAGGAGGAAGGTGACACTTCAGCCGATGAGGAACTGCTGCTTCCGCATATCTGTCCTTCCCTCCCCAAAAACATCTGTGCTGCAGCATCCCTACAGGACCATCAGAACCCCCCTCTGTCTACGACATTGTCAGCAGAGGCACAGTCAGACAGGTAGGCATGCAAATTAGATTTTAAATTATTTCTATTTTTTTATGCCAGAAGTATACATCATATAAAAGTATTTACAAAAATATGCACAGGCCAGCTAGACATCCCCCCACCCTCTTTGTTATGTGTGTGCTTGTAAGTGTAGAATGGATAACAAGGTAAAACTGTGAAGAAGAGACATGTTCAGGGTCAAAAAGTAGTATTACTGCTACTGCGTAAAAGCATGTTTGGCTTAAACATTTGTAGGCGATACAAGTGATGGTGGTTAAAAATGATGCAGAATTTATGAATTTGGAAATGCTGACCACGTTGTTTTTGGCTGACTTTCAGTGACTCGCCGGACAGCCTGTTTGAAACCCAGAATGATGCTTTGCCCGTAAGGACTGTTGGAAGACGGCGACCACCAAAACGATGCTGGGGCTCAGCTCCTCCCTCTGAACCCCCAGCTGAGAACAAGCGGTCTCACAATTTGGACAAAACCTGGTTGACTGAAGAACAGTTGAAGAGGAGATACCAGTTCAACCTAGAAAAGCAAAAGAAGTCGAGCAGGAAAGAGCCAGTTTTCCCATTTTTGGAGAAGTTGTATAAAAGGAAACACCTAAAACGAGAACAGTCGTTAACCTGGGAGGTAAAATTTACAACTTTATTTATTCAGTTACTATGCATTAAAACTTATCATTACAAATTTTATAATTTATATGTCTTAATTTTGTGTTTTTATTTGTAAACTTTTATAAGGATGGAGCAATTGCTGGATATTTCCTGTATATGGAGAAAATGAAGTCGATATCTGAACAAGGCTCACGGTCAGGTCCCGTGTCACCAAAAGAGCGCTACGTAGATGATGATGATTTGGTCGTTCCATTGTCAGAACCAGAGTGAGTCACATTAACAACTGAACTCAAAAGTGAATAAAATGCAAAAATGTGGTACTGATATTTGGATGCATTACTAAACAACAGATGCTAATGCTATTACAGAATAGTAATAACATTTTAATAATTTTAGACAAACCGAGGACTGTGACATTGAAGACAGCAATGACGTAGAAGTAGTGGTAAGTGTTCATACCCACTTCCTTTGCTTAACTGCTATTGCTGCAAAGTAATCATAGTCACAACACGTTGTAAATTGCTGCCAGGTTCTAACTAAATAGCTGCAGATTTCCTAATGCACACTTATGGTATACCAGCATGTAGAATAGTAGTTAGAGCCACCACTTTGCACTTGGTGGACTGGGGTTTGAATTCTTGTTTTTATTTGTACAGTAGTACCCATTAACAGCACAGAACACGGATCAGCCACAACATTAAAACCACCTGCCTAATATTGTGTATCATGTGTTCCTGTATGCGGAAAAAGTAAAACACAATGTTGATATCTGAAGAAGGCCCCGTGTTACAAAAAATGTTCATGACAGGATTTGATTTCATTACTAGAATTGGAGTCTGTTACATTGATGCTGGAGGATAACTATAAAACTGTTACGCTAATATAATTGGGATGCATTACTAAATAATTCCTATTGTAGAACAGTTGGGCCTTTTTGTATTACAGGTATCCCCAGAGATATGAGCCTTTGGATTATAAGTTTTTGTGTATACAGTTTATAATAATTTAAATCCCCATACTGATTTATGACCAAATGCTAGGGTGAATTTTTTTTGGGGGGGGTATCACTGAGCTGATTAGGACAATTTTTAAAGTTTATGTTGGCAGCAACACTTAGTTAACTATTAGCACCACCGCTTCGCCAGTTCTTTTCTGTAACTGATGTTTATTACATCTCTGACTTAGGACAGTTTACCTCACAAGCCAAATTCTAAAGATACATTATGCTCATAATTAGGGGATACCTGTACTTTTAGGTAAGCCAAAGACTATGACATTGAAGATGGTAAAAACGTTGTAAATAAAATTACTAAAATGTTCAAAAATGCATTGTATTTTTTTAGGATCGCCAGTACTTTATTTCCAATTTTAAAGGGAAACTGTGGGAACGCAGCACATGGTTTGCTTCAACTTCTTCAAATTGTTCTGGACATTCTAAATTAGATGTGATATCTCCTGATGGCACCAAGTCAAGACATTCAAATAAACTTCAGGCCAGATGCAGGACCAAGGACAAGCACAAAATCCATGAAGGCACTGTGGATGACATTGACCCTGGGGCTTCCGAAGTGGAGGAGGATCAGAACTTTGAGCATAGAAATACCAATTGCATTACCAATCCTTTGCAATACCAAAATGCAGATGGTGAAGCAGAGGTTTGGTACAAGGAAGGGGATGAAGCTGTGATAGAACACAGTACTCCCCAGAAACGATTGAATCGTGCTAGATCAGATGAGATTCCATCAAAGAAAAAAGTGCAAAACACAGAGAACTTGAAAACAAGACGTTTGGAAAAGAAAGAAGGAAAACGGCAGAAAAAACAAAAAAAGCGCTAATGGAAAAGTAAACTGATGTAAAATGTAAATGAGAGAATGTGATAGATGTGATGTTCAGTAAGGGTGGGGCAGATTTGAAAGCCAATACAGAGAAAGACAGCAGTGAAGCCTTTGAGGCTGGGGTTGAAGGGCCTGTAGACATGCAAAGCTGAATTTATGAGAAGGGACCAGACATTGTAGACACAGCCCACAGTGAGCAGAATCACATGGGGAGAGAGCGTGCCTTGGCTCAAAGAATGCTAGCCACACAGAGGAGATGGGAGCTGAAAATGTGCTATAAAAGGGAAAAAAATCAAACCCTGTGGGAAAACCACAAAGAATGCAGATTGTAGAAAGAGAAGGGAACAAAATGTAAATTACAAGGCATGTGCTGCAGAGAATGATGCATCTTCCCTGCTGAGTGATGAAGTAGTATGCAGGGAGGCTGAAGTAATGACTGACGCGCAAGGCACTGTCACCGGGAATAAAGAAACTACAAAAATGTTGGATGGTGGTGCTGGTGGAGAGTTGGTAGCGATGACAAGAAAGGTCCATGGTAGGGAAGTTGACGTGGATCAAGACACCATTAAAGGTGTCTGCCAGTTTGGCACAGGAATCTTTTGGAGAAATCAAAAGTATTAAGATAAAGAAAGCAGACAGAGAGAAAGAAGAAATGAAAG
Organism: Heterotis niloticus; assembly: GCA_018136845.1. Taxonomy (NCBI): domain Eukaryota; kingdom Metazoa; phylum Chordata; class Actinopteri; order Osteoglossiformes; family Osteoglossidae; genus Heterotis; species Heterotis niloticus. The sequence continues at coordinate 4,569,790 of CM030899.1, forward strand.
AAAGATTTGGGGAAGGATGTAGACAGTGGAGTTGCTGAATAAAGAACTAGGAAGAAGTTGATGAATATGTAGAAGCAGCAAGCTTGCAGGCCAGATGGAAGAGGAACTAATGGACATTTATCTCAGCAACCGTTTCCCTTCAGCATTAATACTCAGAACCAGTGTAGAAATAAGGACATTTCCATAACACTTAAAAGCCAAGTATCTACCATAGGTTTGTGTCCTTTGGAGCCTGTAGATATCCCTATTCCTGGTGTAATTAACTATGAATTGGTGAAAAAGAAAAGGCAAAAAGGAAGAGAAGATGGGCAATTCTATATTCCTGTGCGCGGTGCAATGTTGCCAGCTGATACTGGGTTCATCAGGAGAAGGGAGGAGAGTGAGGTGTCCTCAGATACAACTGAATCCCAATGCAAAACACTGACAGCTTTGGAAAAGAATAAAAAGCATAAACTGCACAGTGAAACAAACAGGGCGTGCAGTTCATCAGACATCAGAACGTTGACCAAGGTCCTGGTTTGGAAGGTGTAAATAATCAGGCGTGTGATTCCATCGAAGGAATGCATGCGATGTGTACATTTAATTTAGATAGCAAAGTGCTTGGCGTTCAATAAACTGACAATGAACACAGGCATTCAAAGAGAAGGAATAAAAACAAGATTGCACTTGAAGTTAGTTCTGATGGAGTTTTCATCGAGGAAGGCGTCTCAATGGAGGAACCTCAGAAGGACAACCAACTCATCAAGTCTTAAACTGCATATTGGATGGGCTTATTTCTTGTTTGTGTTTTTTTTTTTTTATTAATGCTATATTACCATGCACCGTGGAGGTTTTTTGAGGCACAGTCTGCTGAGTTATTGGGAGGCAAGAGGAGCAAAACACATTGGCAATAAGAGGGTATCTGTTGAAAGAGTGAACAGGAATGGAAACAAGGTGGGACCATCACAGTGAAAGGAATCCTCAGAAAGACTTGTGTGTATCAACTCCTGTACTATAATGTGTTGAGGTCCATTGTGATAAAATGGAGGCAGTTCCCGTTACACAGAAGCAAGTGACTTGGGAATTATAAAGAATACGTGAACATTGAAAAAAATGTCAAGTAGACAGCCTCAGAGCATCAATACTTTTCAATCACAATTTCAAAAAGAGCCAGCCAGAGGCAGAGTGTTCAACATGAGCAGATTTTGCCTGTGCTGCTTGCTCTCGTGGTGTTTGTCAAAGTTTGTATAACACACAATTGTAGATGGGTCAGATACATGTGGAGAAAACGGTGGCTCTGGAAAATGTACATTGTTCTCTACCGAGGATTTAATATTTATATTCATGCTCGTAACATGATTGTTTATTTTGTATTTATTTGAATGTTTTAAAGAAAAAAATTAAAATGCTGAAATTAAAAGTGTGGCACAAAATGTTTAAAAAGGACAGCCAACTCTATTAAAGTCTTAAACTGCATATTGGATGGGCTTATTTTTTGTTTGTGTTTTTTTTTATTAATGCTATATTACCATAACATATGATATATTATATATTATGACATTGTCTTGTGTTGTCCACTTATTTTGGATTTTGACTGTAATTACTTGCCCAGAAAACCAATTCAGAATAATTTGCATGGTTGCTCTCATGTCAAGCGTGTTAAAACACAAATTTTTATTGGTGACGTTAAAGCTTTTGAGTTTGTGGACCATAAATTATGGCAAGTTCTAAGGAGATGGACATAGCGGGTCACCTGGTTTTACTTAAAAAAAGAAATTTGCCTCATGAGGAACTTGTGTTCTGATCTAGAAGGAACAGCTAGAACTGAACATGGAACAACCAGTTGGTTCAAAATTAAGAACGAAGTACATGACTGCATATTGTTGCCCTACTTATTTGTATTCATAGGCTGAATATATGATGAGAAATGTTGGTCTGGAGGAATCGTGCTGGAATCAAAATTGCTGGAAGAAGTATTAATCTCAGATATGGAGATGATACAACTAATGGCTGAAAGCAAGGAAGATTTGAAGAGACTTAATGAAAGTTAAAGAAGGAAGTGCAAAGGCTGGCTTGCCGCTCAGCATTAAGAAAACCAAGATTAAGACCACCGCTTCTATGAAGTCTTTCTGAATTGATGGGGAGGAAGTGACAGATTTTGTTTTTCTCAGCTCAAAGATTTCTGTAGATGATGAGAGTGCAGTCATGAAATTAAACAGATGCTGTGTCTTGGGAGGAAAGATACAGCAAATCTAGACAAGATACTAAGGAGCAGAGACATCACGTTGTCAACAAAGGTTTGTATGATCTAGGCTGTGGTTATTTCCAGCAGTGATATATAGCTGTGACAGCTGGAGCATTGCTAAGGCCAAACGCAGAAGAACAGATGATGGAAAAAACTGCTGAGAGTTCCTTGGACAGCAAGAAGATCTTAACAAAGCAATACCTGAAGGAACAGAACCACAGAGCTCACCAGAAGACAAGATTGTGAAACAAAAGCTCAAATACTTGGGTCGCATGAGAAGATGGGATTCCTCGGAGAAGACCGACAGTGGGAAAAATCCGATAACAGAAATCAAGATGGATGGATGGCATTACTGAAGCAACGCCTGTGATCTTAAAGGATCTCAGAGGCAGCCCGCAACAGGAAGACTTGGTGCTCTAAAGTCCACGAGGTCACTAAGAGCCGGGCTCGACTAAACAACAGCAAAAGCGGTGTCATTTTCTGAGTTTGCGAAATTACACCTGAGCCTGGGGTCAGAAAACCTGTTTTGCACGCTTGAGTCTGTGGGACAGGCTGGAAACAGGACTTCGCGTCCGGTCCCAGTTAGGACTGTGACCCCTCTCCTGGTGCAGAACCCTTGGTAAAGGTACTAACCTGGAGTGATGTGTTGAGAACACCTGGTCTAAAGGTGACTCCTTCACGTCTGCTTCCACAAAGGTGTCCTTTTAATAAACAATGATAACCTAAAAAGTTCAAGAAAGAGAGTGAAGCCGTTGTGCTGAGGACCCTCCAGCTTGTGGAGCTTCGGTGGGGTTAGTGTGAACTTGTTTTGGAAGAGTTTCTTTACAGACCCACCGGGAGGAGGACCTTGGAACCCGGCCCGGCACAGTCATGCGGAACTCGGCGAGGCTACAAATAAACCGCCGTCTCCGCACCTTCCGCACAGCCTCCTCCTCCCGCAATGAACAGCGTCTTGAACCTGCGCGCAGCCCACCGTGTGGCCGTCTTCGGGGGCACCCACGGGAATGAGATGTCCGGCGTGGCACTCGTGGGTCTGTGGCTGCGGGACGGCGCCGAGATTCAGCGCCGCGGGCTCGACGTGCGACCGTTCATGGCGAACCCGCGCGCCGTGCAGAAGTGCACCAGGTACATCGACACGGACCTGAACCGCGCGTTCACGCCGGAGAACCTGAGGTAACGAAGACGCCGTCCAGACCGGGGACTCGGCTGCCATCACGAATATCTGACAAAAAAAAGGGGGCCACATTTAAAGGTGAAAAACGGAGGTCGCTCTCCCGTGTGTAACTGAGCAAAACCACGCAGGACACTTAGACCCGGACGCGCTCTCTTGGTGCTGAGGAGAAACGAACTTTCTGGACCAGACTTAAGTTGAGTAAATCGCTGTACGAGGGTGTTTTGTGAAAAGAAAGAAAAGTTTTTTTCTCTCTTTTTCTTTTCTTTTTAAAAACTCGCTGCGAAGTGTTAGCACTTCGCGCGTTGGCTTCTGTGTGGGAAAACAAGTGTTTCCTGTCGTTGCCGCTCTTCCTCCGTGAGGAGCTGCGAATGACCTTCAAGCTTAACACTTCTGAGGCGCCTCTTTTCTAAGCCATTTAAAAACGAACGTAATTTTTACAAGAAGTTTGTTTACACGCACGGACTGCTTTTAAGCTCAGCAACTAAAGTTTGAGGTTATTTTTAGGTAACCCTGCCAACTGAGCTGACCCTTGACTTCATTTCTAACGTTCGGTATGGTACAGCGCCACAATCTCTAAACACCACAGCTTTTAATCTTTCTAAACAATTTCAAAATATTTCAGCTGTTTTATTTCTTAATATCCAATATTTGAGCCATTCATATATGGGATTTTTTTCCTGTTTAAATTGAGGCAAGTGCCTTGCTTGTTGGTGCTGGAGCAGCAGTGCAGGTTCAAACTGCAAACCGTATTCATGACCTTGCTGCGAAACTCCATTTTCAGCAACTATTTTCTCTTAAGTTATTTCAAATAGTTATTTTCAGAACAACCTTTTCAGAATGTTGCTGCTCCTGTAGTTTTCTGAAAGCAGGCTACTGAGCCGCACGCGAAATACAAGACGTAAGGCAACCTCAGAAAAGCGTTGCACTCACCTGTGTCCACAGAACCTTCCTCCTGCAAATGCATGAATGAATTTCTTAAACACAGGACTGTGGTAAATATTATTTCTTTTATTCATTGTAAATAATGAAATGACCGATTTTGACGTTGTCCTTTGCAATTTATAATTTTCTTTGAATACCAAATCTTTCATCCTTGTAGTCATTTCTCTCATTCAAAGACAATATATCAAAAGTAAATATCCGCAAATATAGATACTTATAAATGCAGTGCATACAGAAAGGCTGAAGAAGTCAAGCTATCTCAAGGCTCTCATCTGTAGGCATGTAAAATGTTTTCGAAAGCTTTTACATATAAACACAAGTATTGCGATGTTGTGAGACGCCAAACCTGTCCTTCGAGTCTCTGCGTGAAAATGCCTTGAGGCATGAACATTCGTAGGCGTAACTATCCTTGAATTCCGAAATATTAATTCTGTCCTGTTGTGCGCATCCTTTGCATTCCGGTTTTCTGCTGAAAGACTATGAATGAAAAGCACTTTAAATGTATTTACTTTGCACAAAACATATCCACTGCGCACAACATTATCAAAGCACTAAAGATGAATGTTAATTGAGAACTATGGGGATGCTTTTGAGCAGCTTATGAATAGCTCTTGTGGATATTCGTTCTAAAGACCGGGGTGAATATTACCAACTGGATCCACGTGGACAAAAGGTTTCTTTTTTGCTGGATTCTTCAGGGTCCGTGCATTTCATTTTAAAAGCGTCACCTGTCGTCACAGTATTTGTGACTGCACTTTAACGTGGATTTTCATGCAGTGGACTCTTCCCGGCAGCCTCCAAGGGGAAGAGCTTCCTTACGAAGTAAAGCGAGCTCAGGAGATCAACCAGATCTTTGGCCCCGTGGGCAGCCCCGACGCCTACGACGTTATTTTTGACCTTCACAACACTACAGCCAACATGGGATGTACGATCATTCTGGAGAGTTCCAGTGACCTCTTTAACCTGCAGATGGTGGATTACATCAAGGTAAAGGCTGTTTTCAAAACATGACAACGCAATGCAGTTTGTTTTCTCCTTACAGTAAAAATAAATTACACTGGGTTCTCCACTTACAAAAGCAACTGCATACAGAAGTCAGTTTGTTACTGATTATAAATCCAAAGTCACTTTCACCACTACTTCAGTCATCTCTCAGTTTACAAGCATTCCGTATGTGAGAACTTGCTGTAACCGACAATCTTGTTTACTTCCACCATTTTGATTTGCAAACATTTCCTCGCAAAAATGAACAAAGAAATGTAGGCGAACCACACTCTTGCATGCGTCACAAAGAACTGGGCAGACGCGAGACCTCAGTTCTTGCTCCAAATGCAACAAAAGCTTTATTGGGGATGGGCACTAAATATTACAGATGCACAAACACAATAACCCACTCCAGTTACTAAACCAAAATTAACATGACAGTGACTTGGCACAATACACCAGAATACTCATTAAACATAACTAAAACAGCACATGTAGTATGCGGCAAAGGATGATGGGAAAGGTCAACCGTTGTGGGTGCATCTTGTGCTCTAACACCGTGTGATGTTTGTATTTATTAAATGAAGTGTTACTGCACTCGCACACTTGTACCTGCACAAACATACATGTACACATGTTGCTAACCAATTTAGACCAATTGTGTTCTAGTTGCTTAGTTTTGTTGTATTTATATATGTGTTAACACATTATTATTAAATTTATGAACAGCCTGTTGCTGCTGTTTGTTACAGTGTTCTTATTTTTGAGGTTGCTTAATTTTATTGTATAGGCAATACAAATGTGCAGGAGTTATGAGAAATGCAGATGTTCACTGCAAGCACTGTGGCTCTCCCATCATCCTTTGCTGTTGTAGATGCATGGAAATAGTTACTGTGTTAGTTTTAAATAGCATTTTAAGTACAGATGTAGGTGATGAATGGAGAGAGACAATAACTTGTTTTGGACATCTGGGAATACCACTTCCATGTCTTGGTATGTTTATTTAGATCCATTTTGAAAAAATGTATGTAAATAGCTGTTTAATCATGGTGGGGAGTTGCAGGAGAGATATTGGACCTGATGTTTTTTTTTTATGTTTGAAGAGTATCAGGTTCCAGTGGGTGCTACTGTATCAGAGATGTCCTGTAGAAGTGAAGTTTGGGTGTCCATGATATTTCCTGGGTTTTTGGAGTTGCAATCAATTACTGTTGAAGTAAATGAGCTTTATATTCCTGGTTTACAAATTTATGGCTTATCAGTGGTTTTCCCTTTTGTTTGGAGAGTTGCTGTGCTTGAAGATCAGTAAGAGTTTGAAACGTCTTGAAAAGTTTGAAAAGGTACAAAATAAATAATTAGTAATAAATAGCAGAAGATATTAATCACAAAATGAGGAAGGATCTAATAGTTGCAATTCCTAGTTTGGCTATTTGTTTAAAGGATGCCCAAAAGCCTTTCTTGGTGCACCTAATATGAATACCCCAGTGGCTAAAAGATCTTGTGGCAATAATGTCTTTCAGGGGATGTGAGCCATTGTTCATAATTGACTCTGTCATCTGTCTCACCCTGGCCTTTGTTGCATCCTCCCCCGAATCAGGTGTCTGGGCCGTAACAGATCCTACTTTCTGGATGATGTTACTGAGTCCGTGCCCTCTCATTAATATTGTTGCCTCCCCCAGTGGAGGGTTTGGTAAAACATGTACAGGACATTGCTGCACACGTTAGAAGAATCCAAGTGCTACTTAAGAGTGGACAACCTCTACACCTACACTGTCAGTACCTTAACACGGTGAAGGTCAGCCAGCAGCACTTTCATTTTGTTGATGCTGAGCTGGAGGTGGTGTGACTTGCACCCTGAAAGTCCTCAATCAAATGTCTGTACTCCATCTCCTTTCTTTACAAAGCCCACTACTGAAGAGTTGTCATCAGATATGTTCTACAGGTGATACTGCTCAGAAATGGAGTCAGTACTGTTCCTATCTCTCAGAATTTGTAACTTCAACACTTTTTCTTACACAAGGACCCAGTGTGCTGTTGTCTATGAGAATAATGCTGCAGAAATGGAGGAACTGTGTTCACAAACTCACCATCTATTCATGTCTGTTCTATTATCTGTGAATTATAAACAAGCATTGTAGTGGCTGTTGGGGTAGAGGCAGTATGGACTGGAATTTGTCTCCATGTTATACAAACCATAAAAGGAACTGGATAATGAATTCCCATTTGTGTGTGTGTGTGTGTGTGTGTGTGTGTGTGTGTGTGTGTGTATTTCTCTTTCAGAGGTCTGTTGCTCCTGTGAGGTGTTCAGTCCTGCTGAATGATCATCCTCACCTTCATTATTCCACCACAAGGTCTGTGGCAAAACATCCTGTTGGTAAGTTCAAAGTTCAGCTTATGACGCAGGAACATTTCTGTCTCATGTGTCTATTGTATTGTCTATGCCAGTCTGACTGAGTTGTACATAAGACAAGTTCTTGCTTAACTTGGGGGAATGAGTCAAATATAAACTGTATTGAAAATTTGTAGTTATCCTGTTTACCAGTTTTTCATAAATGTGTCTTTTACTTGGGTTATATGTTGAAGAATTTTTTTTCTTTCTTGACTGTCATTTAAGTCTGTATGTGTTTTTCAGTTTTGTAGCTGTACATTTTAACTTTGTCTTATGTAATGTATTCATCAATAACCACTTGTCCTATGCTGGGTTGTGATGGTCTAAAGTCTATCCCAGGAGTACAGGGTGCAAGTCCCTCACTGCGTAATCATACACTCATGTGTACGGCAGGAGATGTTGAGTCATCAGTTTATCTGAAACGCATGTCTTTGGAATAAGGGATGCAAATCCCCTACACGCCAAAGTGGATTTTAATCGCTGCCACCATAGCATTTGAAACATCTATAAAGTAGTCTTCTACAACTGAATTTCAGCTGTTTATCATACAGTAGAACATTGCTCCAAAAAAACTTTTTTAGGAAGGAGACATTGTTGAGCTTGCAATGACTCAATTTTTTTTAGCTGAAGGTAAACACCACGTGTTTATCCCAGCAGTTTATTTTTCTGATCTGTTCTTTCCACAGGTCTTGAGGTTGGTCCCCAGCCTCAGGGTGTGTTAAGGAGTAATATTTTTGAATCTATGAGGTTAATTATGAAGCATGCTTTGGATTTTATTGAGCTGTTCAATGAAGGTATGTATTTTTACAAAGTTTAATAGTAGATAAACATACTTAGTGTGGTACACAGTTAAATGACAAACCTTTTCTGGCAACACTTAAAATTGATCCCAGTGAAAGGAAGTACATTTTCAGTTAGCTCAAGAAGTTAAGGTCCTTCTGTTAGGGTTAGGGGCAAAAATTAAAGTTCTTTATATGGTAGAAAGAATGTGTACTTAACTCTATCTATAAATAAGTCAAACACTAAATATAATGTGTTATGGAGGCTTTGCTTCTGTGACAGATGAATGAGAAAATGTTGTGCAAGATTTTCATAAGGTATTTCCATAATTTAAGAAAGGTACTCCTGGCTGTGTGTGTGTGTGTGTGAGTGAGAAACACAGATGATGGTTCTCATGAAAAAAGTTCAGCTGGACCCAGTCTTCCTGCAGTAATGCTGTGTCTGCTGTTTCAAAGTGTGAACCCCCACCCCCATATACACATATACTAGATGCCAAGGTTAAGATAAGATGTTTAGATCTCTGTTTGCTGCTGCTGAATGGAATGTTTGTTGAAATTTGGTCAGTTTCCATGTCAGTAGGGCTCCACGCCTTTGTAATCTGGGGTGCCGGGGCCATATTGTTATGCATGAATGGCTCCTTTTCTCTTGTATTGTGTTTTCAGTGCAGGATGTTTAACTACATGATGGCCAAATAAAATAATAAAAAAGTAACTGTAGCTACTTCTGAGACAGTTTATTTTAATGAATGTCAAATTTGTATTTTTTTTTTCCTTTCAACAGATGAATCCTCAATGTACTTGCATGGTAAATGTTCAGAGAGTAATTACTTGCTAATAATAGTGCCGATTTTGTTTAAATATGTAGATGCTCTCTTTGCCCTCAAGGTATGGAGTTTGCCCCTTGCACTGTGGAGGTATACCGGGTTTCAGAACAAGTGGATTATCCCAGAGGCTCAAACGGCAACATCAGTGCCATGGTGCATCCTAATCTGCAGGTACCCGAAGCACCATAAACATATATATATTTTTTTGCCCTGCTTAATATGTAAAATGAGTCCAAATGTCCCCCCCCCCCCCCAGTAGTGTGTAACAAACAATTCTGATAGTCCCCCCTCCCCGTGGTCGCTATTAGTGTTTCACACTGTCATTCAAAGGAACACTGCAAAAATAAGAGGTGGAAAAGTAATGTTTGCGAGAAAGCATGTGTCACATCAGCTGTGCAATCCTGTGGAGTCAGTGCTCTTCCCTGTTTCAAATACCTTTCCAGATCTTCTGTGACTGGGAGCCTCTCTGCACCCAGGACCCCATGTTCCAAATGTTTGATGGAAGAACTATTGAGTACAAAGGTGACTGCACAGTGTATCCCACGTTTATAAAATGAGGCTGCTCTATTACAGGAAAACCGTGCCTTGTGATAACCAGAAAAGAGACATTAACTGTTGCTGGCATTAGATGTGTCTGAAACACAACTTCAAACATAATCTTCTAGGGTACAGTTTCATCTCCTAGATCTTGTAATTTTTAAATACTGAAGATCTGGAGACTAAAGATACTTTAATGTAGACTAAAGTTTCTTTTGTTTTTCTACAAAATGTAACTATAAAAATTAAATCCGCTTCCTTTTTTTTTTTTTATTAAATGTAGCAACTTGGCGAAGTTTTGTAGCGATTTTTTTCGTGCCAACAGTTTAAATCCTAATTTTTACATAAGGCTATTTTTACACTTTTTCAATCTGACACTCTTTTAAAAATTTTATTAATAGAATAGAATAAACCTTATATTCCATAATGAGAAATTTATGTTAGAGTTCATCGCCAAGGGGAATATAGGAGAACAAGTAGTTAGTAAGAAGGACAAGAACAATTAAGTTAGTAATCTATGTACACAAATAAAATAAACCATATATATATAAATAAATTAAAATAGCCTGAATCTAATTTAGACTGCGCGCAGTAGTCCACGGTCATGGTAAAAATGGACTAAGGTAGCACTCCTTCCTGTTAATGTGGATGCTGTAAGAGTCTGTTGCCGAACGAGCTACCAGTGCTCATAGACTCGTAGGGGGGTGGTAGGTGTTGTCCATGATTGATGTCAGCTTGGACAACATCCTCCTCCCTGTAGCCTGCTTGATGGACTTCAGAGAACAGCCCAGACAGAGCTGGCCCTCTGACCAGTCTGTTGAGTTTCCCCCCCTGTCCCTCTCTGCGTAATTCCGCCACACCAGCAAGAGACCAGCATAGAGGATAGCAGATTGCCAGTGTCATAGAATGTCCCAAGAGAAACTCTGTTAACCCCGAAGGACCTCAGTCGCCTAGCAGGTGAAGGCACTTAAACCTCTTTTTGCAAAAGTGCTCTCCGCAGCAGGGACCAGTCCAGTTTATTGTTGAGGTGAATACCCAGGTACTTGTACCTCCACCGCCTCAAATCAAACCCTGGATGGTCACTGCCAGAATAGGGGCGCATTTCTGCTGAGTCAATCACCAGCCTTCTGTCTTGCTGGCATTGATGCGAAGATGGTTCTGTTTGCACCAGCGACAAAGCTGGGCTGATGACCCCCTGGCTTCCAGTTCGCTCCTCTCCGACACCTGTCCAACAATGGCAGTGTCGTCTGAGAACTTCTGGAGATGGCAAGTGTCCCTGTTATAACTGAAGTCCGCAGTGTATAGGGTGAAGAGGAAAGGGCAAGTACTGTTCCTCAGGGGTCTCTCTGCAGTTACTGACTACCACCTCAGACACACAGTCCCCGGGAGCCTACATACTGGGGGTCTACTAAGAGGTAGTCAATAATCCACGAGACAGTTGATGGTCCACCCCTGCTCTCCAGCTTCCCCGCACTGAGGGCTGGATTAGCTGAAGGCACTGGAGAAGTCAAAACACGACCATACAGTGCTCCTGGCGCCTCCAGGTGAGAGAAAAGGTCTCGATGCAGCAGGTAGATGACCTGCATCATCCACCCCATGTTCGGCTGGTGGGCAAACTGTAGGTCTAGATTCTCCTGACTAGAAGGGGCGTAAGGTGGTGTAGTATGATCCTCTCCATCGCTCTTCATATCAGGTGCAAAGTTAGGGCAACGGGTCTGAAGTGGTTTGCCCCTGGGGTGCCTCGGGTTTTGGGACTGGCACCACAGGACGCCTTCCACAGAATGGGGGACCCTCCAGACTGGAGACTGAGGTTAAAGATGGGCGTGGTAACCTCACAGAGTTGACTCCACAGTCCTCAACAGTCTGGAGCTGATTCCATCCGGACCCGGTGGCCTTCCTGAGCCATCTTCGTTAGTTGACTCTGCATCGGTCACAGATGGAGGAGGCTGCAGTGTAAGGTATTTGGGTGACTCCTGATGAACGCTCATGGGGGGTGGGGTGGAGCCGTTGGAGGACAAAGGGGGTAGATGTGGTGCAGCTAATGTCCCTGGTGCCGTGGGGGGTTGCAGAGAGCTGTGAAGGAGGGGTGATGAGCGCTCAAGGGTGGGGGGAGGGAAGGGCCGAGTCTAACCTGTTAAAGAACTGGTTCAGTCTATTAGCCCAATCCTGGTCTCCAGACTCTAGACCCCCTCCATTGTACTGTGTATCTATACTGATTTGCTGTATTTGGATTCTGGCCTACTCTGTGTGGAGTTGAAAGTTCTTGTCTTTCTGGGCTTCCTGCCACGGTCCAAAGATGTGTTTCAGGTGAACAGTTGCCTCTAAACTGCCAGTGTGTCAGTATGACGGTGAGTGACTGCATGTATGGCTGCTTCGCGAGGGGCCTTGCAACCTGTGTTTGTGGGTTAGATCAAACCAGCAGCCCTGATTTGGAAGAACATTTATCAGTAGATAGGTAATTGTTTTTATTAGTAACAATTGTAAATTGAAGCAAATGGTTTTGCATATATTTTCTCCATTAATCAGGAAGGAAATTGCTTGAAACAACTTGTTACCGGAGAAACTGTTACTGCATCTTCTGCAACATTTCCGCCCAAACATTTTACCACAAGTATAAGACCATCCTAATGAGGAAAAACCCAATTAGAGGTCTTTTCCTTACAGTGCACTGTGTTGAACACTCAAGTCTTTTAGTTTAGTAAATGTACTTACTTGAGGTTCTTCCTGTTTACATTGTTACTAACGAAATATTGCAAGTTGGTTTAATAGTAGATATTGGTATCAATGATTACCCCTGTCTTTTTTTTTTTTTTTAACAACACAAATACATTGATAGTGAAGCATTATTAGCAGTATAATCATTTTGAGGGTTTTGAAGCATTTTCGTATTTCAGGAGAATGTTTAGATAATTTTAATATACATGAATGAGACTTGCCTATTTTTCCTCATAGAATAGACTAATTTATTTCTAGTAAATTACTGTTATACACTATAATAATTCAAAAGCTTTTTGGGTAACTTGTGGTGTCTGGAATGCAGATTTCTATTTTGCTATAAAATATTACAATAGTTTTAATTTTTTAATTTTAATTTTTTTTTTTTACAAACACAAATATATTTATGTTGCACTTAAAATGTTAGTTAACCGATGTGTTCTTCCTGGCAGTTAATATGTAAACACTTGAAATTTCCCTTTGAGGTGCAGAAGTTTTACAGAGGCCTTAAAAATCACACTTCACTTAGCCACCAAATCTTAATGAAGATACTATCGTTACAGTGGAAACAACAGTACAAAAATCTTTTATCTCAAAAGTTATTCACCCCAAAGAAGCAGAAATGGGGCAAAAAATCAGATATCAGAGACAATATGATCCATTCCACAAAGGGTTTCAATAGTCAATGTCTTAATCAATGGGAAGGTAATTTGAAAAGGCTTGAGAACAGGAATATGGGGAACACAACTTTCAATTTGGCCAGTAATGCGTGGCCTGATCTTTACAGAAAGACTACAAGCATACGGCCCACGCGACTCATAGGCTACATCACACAGAGGGGCCCACAACTCTAACTCCCCACAGTTGGTAGACACCTAACTATTTACACATGCAGTGTATTATAGATCCAAAACACATAAATGCTGTACTTCTGTAAATGGTTTTGTTTAACCGTTGGGGGCAGGGCATTGCTGACCCCCTCATTGCTGCTGCTGGCAGTTTGCTGCAGCATGTAGTGGGCCAGCCTCTGGTACTTGGAGCCCAAGAAATATGTTTTTCTCACTCATCTTTTGGTTGGGAGTTGTTTTGTTTCCCTCGCACCAGCTGCCAGCTGGCTCACTGTATATCCATTCTCTATAGCCAGCTATTTAGCTACAGGATTTATCTTAGTTTTATCCATTTATTTCCAAGCTTAATCATATCTGTTAGATCTGCTTCTGCCGTGTTTCAACTCTTCAACTCTGTGTCACTGTGGGAAGAGTGCGCTATAAAATTAATTGAATTGAACGTAATTACATCTCTTCGTCTGCCCTACAGCATGTTCTGAAATATGACCAGCAGAGGGGAGTAAAGGATTGAAAATGTCTGTTTAGTTTAGTTTATGAATACTGACTTGGTTTATAATAATTGAAGAAGGTCTTTGCTCATTCAGTTTAATGCGATTTAAAAACACTTTCACTCAAATCCAGCTTAGGGCTCAGTAATTGAGAGTTGACCTGGAACAAAAAAGGCAAATCCTGAGGCAAGAGGAAGCCTGAGGAATCCAAATATTAGCAATGAATGTATGATGATGTACACTGGAGAGCGCATTACACAGGTGACCGCTATGGAGTCATTTTCTCTCTGTGGGGATTGGATGTTTTTCTTACGATCAAGTGGATTTCCTCCAGGTGCTGTTCTGCTTGTGTTCAAGATGCATTGTATGACTACAGGAGCGGTACCATTTTAACAACTCTTAGTTCCTCTATTTCTATATATATATTTCTATATATATATATATGTGTATATATATATGTGTATATATATATGTGTATATATGTATGTGTGTGTGTGTGTGTGTATATATATATATATATATATATATATATATATATATATATATATATATATATATATATATGTGTGTGTCTCTTCTCAACAATTAAGGTAATATTTCAAAATAAAAATGAATTTTTCTCTTATGTTAACAGATTGGTTGACTTTGTCACTCCAGTGAAAGGGCAACACATGAAGAATTACCTTTGACTTCTCTGAACCTTTCCTTTCTTCTGGTCTGGTTACAGGAATTGAAGATGACTTATTTTTAGATTTTGTTTTGACCTTCTGTAGGCTTGTTGTTTTGATAGCTTCTGGCTAACATATATTATCAACATTAAGGTATGCTTGAATGAACTCCCCAAATACAGTTCACATAAGCTACTGTGGATTTATGCGATTCCATATTGTCAAGCATGAAAATAGCGTATTAATTCATCGAGTTCTCTTTCCTGAGGCTTTTTCATATTTTACTCCAGGTTATTCTGACTGCGGCTTATTTTATTTACAAGTCTGTAGCTGTTTATGATTGTGTTCTGTCCAATTTATCCATTTAATGCTATTAGGCCTTCAATTAGACAGTAATAATGGTGAATAACATCCCAGGATAAAAGCTTATATGAAAATGATCATTCAGTGTTGGGCCAAGTGCCAGCAGAGTGCTTAAAATCACCAGTGGACCCTCAGCGGCAACCCCACCCAGGCCCATCCATAGGGGGCATAGATAGATGATACATTCTCAATAGTCTGAACTGAATGACAACTAATGAACCCATAGAGAAGTTTACTGGAAAAAATCTGTGCGACTCTTTAGTGGTTTCTCGGGATGACAGCTGAATTCACTCGTGTGTATCAAGTATTAAGTAATCTTATCGAGTTTCAGTTTTCGCCCTTACAAGCAGTGGTAAGTTCTCTTTTTGTGACTGTTTCAAAGTGGAGAGTGGAGTTTGATTGTCGCATTGCATCATGACTCACAACCAGAGAGTTAGGATTCTTGCTGTTCTAGTGTAATGTGGATAAAAATAATATTTAACTTCCTTCTGAAGTTGAGGGTGTATTATTTGTATTTAGTTTTCTTTTTTAAAGCTGGTTATGATTTTTTTTTTCCTTTTTTTTGTATCTATGGTCTTTGTCTCATCTGTAGAACAACGTTGTGCTGAGAAACGTAATCCTTGGGTACTTGAGAGTCCATAGCAATAGAAAGACTAGCATTAGAATAATTTTTTTTTTTTTTTTTTTTTTTTAAAGGAACCGTTTAATGTGTGTTTTTACTGCAAGTCAGATCAAACTAATTTATTTCCAAATGTCTTTTTTGTGGCACATTTATTTGATGTGCACAAGTTTGTAAAATTTCCCAGGTTTGAAGGAATAGAATTAATTTTTAAACCACTCTAGTCATTGTGTATCTAGATACAGCTGAAACCCTCTGCCAGCTCCTATTCAGACACATATTGATTTCCTTGTCCCGAGACTACCCTCAGCCCCCCTCCCACACACTCACACATACAAACATATCCCGAGGGAAGTAGTGTGGATCAGTAGGCACATTCTGTTTCCATTTATTTGAGGTCACTTTTTACGATGACAGCAATACTTCTCCCCTGCGCTTCTGTCTTGAGCTCATCATGCTCAGATTTGACACCCTACTGACAGGTTGATCATAGCTCAATCCAGAGTTCAATTTTTACTTTCTTAAAACAAATTAAAAGAAATGCCATCATGCAGCTTATGTTGTATGTTAATATGTTGCTTCTATGTGACACCTTTGTCCAAGGTCCCTTGCAAATGTTTCATAATAAGCTTTACACCAAGCACTGTATTCTTTCTGTCAGTACTGTATCTTTAAGCACAGATTCTACAGCAGGTGCGTACAAACTCTCAACCTACAGGTTACAAAGTGAGGGCTGCAAACAGTACACCACCTACTCCCATAGTTCAAAATCCATGTCTTTCAAAAATGGACTTTTTTCCTTTCATTTATTAATCATAAAAATGTATAAAACCACAACCAGATTTACAATCTTGGCTGATGTGGACTGTAGCCCCCAGCCTTGGGGCAATTGAGGCACTTGAAATTGAACAAAATAAATGTATTAAAATTTTTTTTTAACTTTTATTCTACTGTTACTGTCTTTTAAATCATTCACAACTCAGCAAGGCTCCCATAAATGATGTCAAATTATTTTCAAACCGAAAAAAGGACTGGGCGTGTCTTGTCACGTTCCAGCGATTGAGGTGTTTATGTTATTATTTTGGTTTGTTAAACTTTCTTTCAGTGGGAAAGGCTATAAATTAATCAAATGTTGGAGTAAGAGCTAACAATACTTTGTTTTGAATGTATTTCTATGAAGAATTTAGTAACACATTTTACATGCTTTTATGCTTATTTTACTTGCTCTTATTTATCACCACCACAGAAATGTGTAATTACTTACATATTGGTGTACTAGCTCAGGGTGCAATATAGAAAGTAGTTAAAACCAGTAAAACTTGCATGTATATTCACTTTGCTTATAGCCAAAGCTTTTTTGGCAGTGATCAAGCCAGTCCCACTTTGAAAAGTAATGCACATTTATAAAATATTAGTTTTTCTTAGGATGTGGTATTATTTATACACACACACACATACAATGGATGGTTGATAATACTTTGCTTTTAAGGTTTGACACTGCATAATCTCTCTGTGGAGGGATCAATTGCTATTACTGTGCTGCAATTATTAAAAATTATTTTAAGCTTTCACACTGCCCATGGACCAGCTCTTATGCTGTTGTAGCGTTTTGTGAATTGTATGTACTGTTTAGCTTACCTGGCACTGGTTTTTGAGGTTGGAGCAAGTGTAGGTTATCATATTCTGGTGCAGGTAGCGCCCCAACCCCTCAAAGTCCACCAAAAGTTTATTTATTTTTTTTATTTATTTTTTTTAATTGTACTTTTGTGTAGGTCAAGCTCATTAATACCAGTGAAAGTTTTGTATTAAAACACAAGAATAGGTTTTAAAATATTGCACAAAAGAAAGATCTATTTAAATTCTTAATGCTGGACTCCAGTCGTCCCCCCCCCCCCCCCCAAAAAACCCCCAAAATAAAACCATGAACTATTGAACTTTACAATAAAACCCTTAATAACATTAAAAATACCAAATCACTACAGATTTAACAATGATGGCCTCATTTTATACCAGTAGCTAAATTCCTACAAAGTTGAAGAGGGTAGTTGAGTGAGATACAACTACTACTAATAATAAACAAATTTGGATTGGGGGGGCATTAAAAGTTGAAACAAAATGTGTAAACGAATGATAAAATCACACATAATGCAATTTATGCAATAGTAAAACACAAAATGAAAAGAAAAAAAAAATTGTTTTTATTTCCAAAATAGTTTGAGCGCTGGTCGGGGGGGGGGGCAGATAAGCCTATACGCTCACTCGGCCAACATAGGCGAACGGATTTAATTGGCCCTCATGCAGTGACGTCACCAGAAGTCTGGAAACCGGAAGCCCAAAGTTTTTTTTTTTCTCTCCTCCTCCCTTTTCGTTCCTTTGGTGAAGCAATAGTGGAGAAGAAGAGAGAGAGAAAGAGGGAGGGAGGAGGAGAAAGAAGGGGGAGTTTGTGCCGGACCGTTTGACTTACTGTGGGGCGGCTATGGTTTCCGCACGTTGAGCACTGTGGCGCCCGGGAGAACCGTCGCAACTCTTGACTTGGAAACGGAGCGGGGGGACGCGCTGCGATGTGGGAGCAGGAGGAGTTCGAGAAGCACTGGAAGAAGGAGTTCCCTGACGGGGAGGCGCCCAGGATGGAGCTGCACTCCGCTGAGGACGTGCAGGCGGAGCTGGACAGATGCAGGGCCAACCTGAAGGCGCTCCAGCAGGCGCTGGCCCAGGAGAAGTTCAAGGTGATTTACTTGCAGACCACCATCGCCAGACACGGGCGCTTGGCGGCCCCCAAGAAGGAGCGAGAGGGGGGGAAGAGTAGCGTGCGCCCGGCGGCCATGGTGGGCTCGTCCAGGTTCGCTCGGCCAGGTAAGCCAGCGCCCGTACCTCAGCGGAGGAAGCCGTGTCCCCCGGCGAAGCTGGAAGTCACTCCCGTGCTCTCCGAGCCCCACGAGCACAGCGACCAGGACCACGAATACGAAGACATGGAGCTGAACGAGAACTTCGTGAGGGACAACCTGGTGGTGCCGCGCGGCGACGCGAACCCGCACCGCGACGCCTTGCGCACCAACCGCCTCAGCCGTGAGCTGGACTCGAGCGACGACGGCCGTCTGTCCCCCCCCGGAGCTCCGCGCGTCCGCAGGGCGCCCCCGGGCTCCGGCTACAGCACCCCGGACAGAAGGAGCGACGGCGACCTCAGCTCGGACCGCGAGGACTCCTCGTCGGCAGGTGAGCGTCTCGCACGTTTGCGCCGTCATTTCTGACAAAACTTGGTTAAAAAAATGGTTGCGCCTCACACTGCAGTGCTTAGTCTGCGATCTTCAGGTGTCAGCCTGTCCTGGTTAGACTGGTTGACGGGCTTCGGGTCGGGACCCGAATGGTGGGGAAGTGAAGCCACCACGAGGGCGACCAGATCATCACCCCGTCCTGCAGTCCAGGACAAAGCAGTGGTGGGGAAACTGGAGGCAGGAAAGATGCGTGCCGATGACCTTGTTTCAGCCATGCAGTTCACTGAAGGAACCATTGATTCCAAAGCCTGACTTGCCAACCCAAGTGTAGACCCCCACAGGCCCCTTAGCCTAGTAAGCTCCACCTAACCAACTAACCATATGCAAATCACAACTATTTACAGTGCTATCCTGCTTCTGCCTCTAGGGCCACCCTTGAGTAACATCCAAGGGTGACTATTCAGAGATTTGCCATAAATTCGCGGCCGTACTTGGACACCGAAGCGCTCCCAAAATCCAGAGCGCCCGGACTGATGTACACGATCGATACTGATTTGATGGAGTGAAACTATCCCGTAATCGCCTTGGTGACGGGCTGCTGGTCGGCAGAGTCAAAGCACACATACACACTGGTCCCCTGTGGCAAGAGTGTGTATATATTTCAGTGTGCGGCCTGCCAGTGCCAAAGGAAGGTGCCAGGAAGGACATTTGAGTAGGGTTCTTCTTTTTTTTGATGACAGCGCTAATGGTCGCCAGTGCAACCCTTTTTACTCGAGCTTCCTCAAAGGTAATAAGTGTAGAGTTTCATCCCGTGGAGTTTTAACTGTGGACTGGTCCCACTTTCCTACTCCACCTACTGAGCACAGAAGCAATGCAAATATCAAAGTCAAAGAGTCAAAAGAGTTCATTTGTCACATAAATGGTTATTTTTTTTTATACCATCTAGTGAAATGTGCTCTGATCCAACAGGAGGCTGTGTGTGGTTATACCAGAAAAACATATATATACTGCCTGGACAAAAAAAAAGTCACCACCTGGATTTAACTTAGTGTTATGATGTGGGGTTGCTTCAGTTGGTCAGCTCTAGGTTCAGCAACGTTATGTGCCCCAAAAATGAGCTTAGCTGACTTCCTGAATATACTGAATGAACAGGTTTTTTCATCAATACATTTTTTTTTCTTCCAAGATGACAATGCCAGGATTCATCGGGTTCAAATTGTGAAAAAGTGCTTCAGGGACCATGAATCATCATTTTTACACATGAATTGGCCACCAGAGTCCAGACCTTAACCCCATGGAGAATCTTTGGGATGTGCTAGAGAAGACTTTACACAGTGGTTCGACTCTCTTACCATCAATACAAGATCTTGGCGAAAAATTAATGCAACTCTAGACAGAAATAAATGTTGTGACATTGCATAAGCTTATCGAAGCGATGCCATGGCGAATGCGTGCTGTAATCAAAGCTAAAGGCGATCCAATGACATATTAGAGTATGTCACTTTTTTTTTTTTTTGGCCAGGCAGTGTAGTTGGTTATAGACAGGTATGTTATAAGTCTTAGGCTGCTTTATGTCTTTTTTGTCTTTACTTGCTGATGGGCAGAAATGTGACAGACATGCAGAATTTAACTTTCATAGTCATTTGCTATAGTAGCCACAGGTCACACATTGGACAGCAGACAGACAGTGTAAAATCAGCTTGTCGTCCTTGGTCCTTAGAGAGTCATTAAGGGAAACATGGTATTTTGTCTATGTTCACTTTGATATTTACATTTGATTCTGTTTGATATGAGTTTGTTGTGGTGTCCCTAATACATGTTGAAGTTGCTGTCTACAACTTTAGTGGAACTGTGGCTGAAGATGAGTAGAACGTTCTTATAATAAAACTACTGAGGGTGGATGCAATAAGATGAAAGCTCAGTCCCTGTCTGTTTGCATGGCTTTGTTTTTTAAGCCACGGACTTGAAATTTGGCACACAGGTTCTTATCACCCTAAGTGAGGTTTTTGTGTACACGCACTCTGCTGTCCTCATTGGCAACTTGTGCCTCCAGGCAGTTCCCAGTTAGTTTGTCAAGATGAAGGGAAAAAAGGGCCACTTCCCTTGCATGGGTTTGGACACGCAAAGGACATTACATGCATTATTGAAATGTGCCTTCAAGTGGATGCCACCTGATTTGTCAGGGTTGCAACAAACAAGGCACTTCACTCTTTCACTCACTCACAAATATACACACTTGCTAAAGTCTATAAATTTAAAGATAAGTTTGGCGATAGATAATTTTGTACTGTGCACATATCATTACAGCCAGTATGTGCATTGCTGTCAGTTCTCTCCACGAGTTTGCATGCAGGGGCCAGTACCTGTTTTATGTGAGACAATGAAAATGTAAAAATGGATAAATTATGCATGACACACAGGTGTTTGCATGGACGCACATAGGGGTATCTGCGCAGTATGCACATGTGTCATTGTAGTGTAACGGTTGTGTGAAGTGAAGATGGTACAAGACAGAGTGCTACACACCCGCTCTGCCCATGCACAGCCTGCAACCATGTTCTCATGCCTTCTTCGCTGTGCTCCTTCCTCGTTTCTCCCTTCCACCTGCGGCTAAAATATTAGACTAAACAGCGTATTCACTATTTTATTCCACAAAGACACGCACGCTGCAGGTTAATTTGGCATATCTCTTATGTCTATTGTGCATCTCCCAGAACTAGACTAATACAGATGCTCCCCTCATGTCTCCTGTGCTGTAAAGCAGTGTATCCTAATCCAACACGACAGCATCACAAAACAACTAGTGTGGTGTGCAGCATTACACTTGCAGGCAGTAAATATCTGCCTAACCACTACCCTAACCCCCATAGCGCCACCTCCGCTGCTTACTGCATCTTGCTGTTGTGTGGCACAGAATACTGCGTTATTTAAGAAATTGTATAAAAAACATTCTGTACTGTAAAAAGAAACTTTAGTAAAGAATGCTGTGCCAAAATATTTAATAATGGTATGGATAATATACTATGCTGTGGCTAGAAATAAAGCAATGCAAGTCGAAAACATTGGCAGATGTTTGAAAAGAAGTTATTGTATGGTGGTCGACACACTTAGAGAATCACACTGTCACGAGTACAATTTGACTTTCTTCTGATGCGAATTACGACTGGGCTGTCGTTCCCTAACTTGGTTGGAAATCGAGGACAATGTGGACAGGCAGAGACAGTATGCTGGCAGATTGCACATCCATCTACTGTACATCTTAGGCGCGAGGGGCAGATGATCTTACTGTGCTAAGTTCCGGAAGGGCATGCATACATTGCGAAATTTTCAAATTATTTTGCAGGTCAGATTTAGTTTTATCAGTGGGAGAAAATGAAACGCCTCAGACATACATATATTTGCAAAAGGAAATTGAAAATATATTAAAATATATTTCTTTGCCAAGCATGTCAGCGTGAGCAGAATGTGTTTATGACTTCATCAAAAACTGTTTAGGTTGTGGTTTAGCAGCAAAACAGATGGTGAGAGATTGCAATTTATATTAAAGGTCTTTTGAATGGTTGCGTGAGCTCCCTTCTAAAAAGCTTGGATGTCATCACAGTCCCAGAAAAGATGCATCGTGCCAGGAGCAGCTTTGCACTAAAACACATCTGCGATGTCCCCGGTTGGCCCAGTTTGGAGAGCTTGATTCCGGGCCTCTTACTGTTCCAAATAAATGAGATAACTTGGACTCAAAAATTATTCAAGAATTCCTTCGAAAAATAGCAGGGTAGATTTTGAGAGCAAGCAAAGTAGAATATTAATTCTGGCAATGTTGATTCTGCCAAAAATTAAATTTGAAGTTCATGCAGTAAGAGCCTCTTGAAACTTTTTTTTAATTAATTGGTCCCCATTGGGTCTGTGAGATCAGGAGTGATAAATATTCTTAAATATTTGAATTCCGAGTTTTCCATTTTAAAGGAGGGAAGACCAGTTGAAATTAGGAGTAGAAGTCAGTAGTGGGGAAGTTTATTAGAACTGCTGGAGCTGACATTTCGGGGTTACTCGGGTACAGGAGTGCATCGTCGCCATACAGAGAAGGGCGGCGGTGTTCCTCTCCAACTTGTACACCAGGTGCATCGCGGTCACTTCCGATAGCTTCTGCTGATGGTTCGATCGAGTGTGAAAAGTGGAGGGGAAAGAGGACAGCGTTGTCTACAGCCTTGTCCCACTGCAAAACCACATGACAGAAAACAATTTGTGTTAGCTTATACTAAAGGGTTTGCGTGTAAGTGCTTAAATAGATGAGTAAAGTTCTTGCCCAACACACAATCTCTCCAACACTGCAAAGAAACCCAATTCCCCTCTTTCAAATGCCTTTTTTACAGTAAGTAAAATTATCAGTATGGATTCTTTATTCCCTGTAGTAAAGTTGGTACTTAAGGCAAGTCATATGTTATTGGAGCCCGACATGGCCTTGACAAAGTCGGTTTGGTCTGGTTTAATCATTTTTGGCAGTACTCTTTCAAACCGATGGCCTAGTGTTTTGGTTACAATTTTCACATTAACAGAATTATCTAAAGGATTTTTGCCTGTCTTTAAAATTAAGTATACCGAGGCAGTATTTCAAGAATAGGGGATGCGTTCCCTCTTTAAGCGTTTAATTGCCGGCATTAAAATAGGGCTTAATTTGGGCCAGAATTTCTTATAGAATTCCACTATAAACCCTCCTGGCCCAACCACTTTTCCCAACGGCGTTGGTTGTATCGCGTCCCAGATCTCCTTAGTTGTGAATGGCGCATTTAAACAGAAGCTGTCTTCATCGGCGATGCAGTAATAGTTGTTCTAGATATGTGTGTGTTTTGTTGGAAGATCTTAGTCCTTGAGGGAAAGGTATTATTAAACACCAGTAGGTCTTATGTGACCAGACCTGAAGAGTCTACCATTTTGATAGACCTCTTGATGTGCTGAATTCAAGTTAAGCCAAAACCTGGCTCAGTTTATTCCTTAGTTTGCATTAAGATATTTTTTTTGAACGTGTAAAAGTTTACTAATATAAAAGTTAAATATTTGCTTAATCTGACCATAGTACCTTTTGCGCTTTTTTTAACTTTTTAAAATTTTTTTTATGCACTATCACTTAGGTACTTTGTTTGCAAAGTTCATGCAAACTTTGATGTGGTTTTTTTTTTTTTTTGTTTTTTTTTGTTTTTTTTTTAGGGCTTCCTTCTTGCCACCCTACTATACAGGTTGTTTGTTGCAGTGATCTGGAAATAGCTGACTGTACATTCTCTCACATTGCAGACATTGAACTCAGAGTGGCATCTATTACAAGTTTAATTCTTGCTTGAGTGCTTAGCTTGGATGGACAGCCTTGTAGGCAGTGTAGGGTTGCATGAAGCTTCTTCCATTTTTTGATGATGGACTAGACTGTGCTCACAGGGATATACAGGGCCTTTGATAATTTTGTACCCTTCTCCATAGCTGTGCCTCCTGGTGACTTGATCTCCAACTTCCTTTGGTAGCTCCTTGGATTTCATGATTTCTTTGTTTCAGATTTCATTACCCTGACTGAAGCATCTCACAGATACAGATTTCAAGATAAAAATGTCTATAATCCTTTATTGTGAACCACTAGTAATGAGCATGCCCATAGACCAGTTAACTAAATGGGTAGCTTAGTAAGGTAATTTTTGCATGTAACTTGACTAAGGTTAGCCTGAGTGAAAGTTTGATTACTTAAGTAAAACAAACATTTCAGTTTCCCCTATAAAAAGTGTTTTTGTGCAAAACTCATGTGGACATATTAAAAACATTTTGATTATCATTATTACTGGAATTAAAATGACACATAGAAAGAAATGGAAAAGAATAATTCTGTAATCCAGTGATCAATGATTTTTGTCAATGACCTGAATACTTCTGCAAGGTGCTGTACGTATTGTTATTGCGATTGGACAGGCAAGTGTCACAGTCAATTGAAAATGATAAAAGCAAAATGTATATTTCCATACTTTATCTTTACATCACAGATACAGTATGTGTCACAATACAGCAGCTATTGGCTCATGTAGTTGAACACATGGGTGGCACTGACAGTAACACGTACGCCAGCCGTAGTGATTTGGTTCTTATTTCTCATTGCACTCACTCAGATCTGCTGAATTCCCCTCAGCATTCATAAAGGGTCTCAAAATACATTTTTTAGGTCCCAATTCTCCCCTGCTTCATAAACGTTCAGTGCAATATGTGTGATTGTAAGATGTACTCCCCATTACTTCTGTAAATGGTTACTAATGTATTATAAGCTGTGATTTTAGACAAATTGAGTACTTTGAGAGTTGTCAACATCTCTGCATACTGTATGTATCTCCATCTGTTGGTGAAATGCACTTTTGTTTACTCTGAATTGTATGTCACATTGAAGAGAACAGTCTCCTAAATCAATGAATGCAATCCAGTTTTTAAACCTGGAAAACTTTACTTGCGGGAGTTTGAATACTTTGAGACTGCATGTTAGAAACAAAGTTTGTAGAAATGTCCAGAGATCTCCTCTAAACGAAAAATTCAATGCCTGCAACCCAGTGCTCTGGTCTCACACACGGCAGTTTACATGCTGTTTTACAGCATTTTACCCTTAGGTGCAATCTGAACTAGCTGTAGAAGAAAAAAGACTAAGACTGCAGACTTAAGAATAAATGATAGGGATTCGAAGGGAGTGGATCTTTTGTTTATATCCCTCTGAATTCTGCTGTGTTGTAACTGTATGGTCTTTAGTGCTTGCACTGGGAAAAATTTGACAGCTTTGGGGATTTCATACATAGCAGATGACCATATATTGCTGTCACTCAAAGTCATGATGGTCTTAAATTTGCATAGCTAAGAGTAGAGTTAGGCCATTTTCAAGCAGGCCTTCTTGAATTGGATACAAATTCTCACAGCCATGCTCCAAAATCTGGTGGAAAGCCTTCCCAGAAGAGCGGAGGCTGTTATAGCAGTAAAGGGGGAGGAACAACTCCATATTAATGGAGTCCATATCCATGGGTTTGGAATGGGATGTTCAGTCAGCACATATGGGGGTGATGCTCATGTGTCCACATACCTTTGGCCATATAATGTACCTTTGCCGCCTTCTCATTTCGCATTGTTTATCCTGCTGGAAGTTCATGTATAGCACTTGGAACATCAATGACATTTTATAAGATTAATGTCGACTGATGTGCTTTCAATGCGTATCAATGAATCCAAAGTGTGATTGCAAAGAAAGTATTGCATTTGCAGTTAGCCTTGGTAAATTTGTATTGAATTTTCTTTTTCTCCACTAATGTGGTGACTCCAAAGCACCAAGTTACACTTCGAAAATCAGTTTTATTTGAGCAGGTAGCTGATAAAAATAAACTATCACAGCCAAAAATGCTAAGAACAGTTTCATTTCTGCAGCCATTTCTCTTTTTCTCTCTTTCTGCTAAATGGAAGCGACTTACACGTTTATAGATACTGCGGATATTAGCTCTGAAATCACCACGAGCACATCCTGTATGCACACCTGCAGTTTCAAAAAAGAGACCAAGCAAGACCAGAGGAAGCAGGAGAATGCTTTCATATACTTTTATTTCATTTCATTATTTCCATTGCATGCAAATTGCGTGTCCTTGAGTTGACACTTAAGTACCCTTCCAAGTGAACATCGTGATAAAGTTTGTGTTGCCTCGGAAGGTGTTATGCCCTGTTCTTTGTCAAGTATATTTCAAGTATTTTATATACGTACACGTATGTATTTTATATACGTGTACTGTAGCTTTTTGTTTCGTGGCCTTCAAGAAAAATGCCCAGGTTGTTCAGGCCCATCCAGCAATGCCCACTCATTTTCTTTGTCTCTCCTGAGCCATGCAGCACCCTGGTTGTGTGTGCCAGAGCTGAGAAACCGTACTCTCACTGCGTGGGGAATTTATTTATTTCTTTTTCTTTTGCAGGTTTGCTCAGCTGACACATAGCAGTATTGTCTCACTGGGGCTTTCTGTGGGGACTGTGACTGTTCTGAGTCAAAGCCACACTGCTGGTGTGCTGAAATCCCAAAGATCAAACCAAGCCACTCTCTGGGGCCTTTCGTTTTGGCAGCTTTTCTCAAAACTGGTTGTATTTTCTGCTTAAGAAAACCTCCTCCTAGTTTTCTTCTCTTGTTTGTTTTCTTTTGTACAATTTTTGTGTCTCTTCTGATGAGATTTCATCCCCAGCTCTTCATTTACCGGGTGCTGTTTTATGCCACTTGCAGATTGTTTGTTTCCTTTTGAAGAAGTGCTGTCAAATGGAGGAACTGTAGGTCTGATGCTGGCGTCTGTCAGTTCAGGTTGTGCTGTGGTACTCTGTGACCAAGGAACAATCAGTTTGCAGCATTGACAGTTGAGCGTGTAGCAGACAGGAGGTCTCCAGAGGCTGCAGTGGTTGTGCCTCTGCAGGCATGCAATTCCTATCTGGACACCCGTGCGGTCAAACTACCTATTGAGCTCAAGTTACTAGGCATATTGCTGGCCTTCTTAATATAAACATGTTGGATGGCCTGATATTTTTAGGCTCAAACTTCAGGGCTTCAAAGTCTGAAACTTTTTTTTTTTCTTTCTTCTCTCCCTCTTTGTTCTTGTCAGTTTTTGACAGTTGTGGAGTTTCAAGTGTCCCTTTCTCTTCATGTTGGGTGTCTGGTTAAAGCACTCTGCACAAAATGTTTTTGTGGTGCGTTTTTTCCCCCCTTCCTCCAAGTTCCGTGTTTTGCTTGGCTCAGAACCGCATATGTGGATTTAATGTTTTTGTGATGAGCCATAGACACAGCCCAATGACAGAGTAACCGTCCTCATAGCGACTCAGTTCTGATATGGTGGGTTTGTGGTGGGTTGGGTGTTAAATATGTGCCCTTTATTGCACGCCAGAGGGTTTTCATTTCAGCAAGTAACAAAACTGGCAAAAGCAATTTGCTATAAAAACAATGAAATTCCTATTCCTAGCAGGCACTTTTGTAAGGGGTTTCGAAAATTACACCCATCTCAGCCCTCTAACACTTGAATAAGCTCTGTTGTACACCTTGTCCTTGTATATTGTAAACATAAGTCAATGTTTATTAGTCTCTATCTTTCTCCAAATCAATAACATATTTTATTGTTCCTCTTTACATGTATGTTCTTGTTAATGTATAAAATGTATTTGCAAATATGCAAAAGAGGGCAAGCATCTCACTATCTATGCTTGCTTGTCAAACTGGCCACCCAACAAGGTGTCAATAGAAAAGATTTGACTTCAGAATCTACTTGCTGTTGTGTTAATTGGTCTCTGCTTTGTTAGTGTGGGTGTCTGAGTGTGAAAATAATTTAGTTGTCTGTTTATGAATAGCTGCATGTTCGAAGTGGGCAGTTTTCAGCATTTTGGATTTGATACTTGCACTCAACTGACATTTTACAATTATGTGTTCAATAAGCATTCTGTGTATATTTTAATGAAAGTACACAGGGAGTGCAGATGCCAGTTTTTTGGCATGTATTTCCATGTCATGTAGCCATGACAGTGACTTTTTGGCAGATGCTTTAAATTCTTAATGTTCAGATATAGCTTGGAGAAGGAAAAAAAAAAAAAAACTTGATTGTTCATAAACTATAATTGTGAATTTTTCACATTTTCATTAGCACTTTAGAGAGAGCATTGAAGATAATGAGCAATTTTATGGATGTGACATCGCCCTTTTCTGAATGGTGTCTTGTATAGGCATTCTCCCAGTATACAAAAGCTTTTTGATAATGAAAAACTTTGGAATAATTAACAAAGACCTTTCGAGTTGTAAAAACCCATCTACATTTGTTAGCAAACATATTTCTTGATATCCGTTTTCTATGTTCTATGTATAAGAAATTAAAGACAAGACTTTATTTTAATGATAAGGCTATATTTTTGGTAAGCCTACCTATCACAGCTGCTAGTGATAAGTCACATTACTGAGAGCTGGAAATGTTGCATTTAATGTGTGCAGTTGTATGAATAATGGAAATTTTCAGTTTTGTTTTTTATTTTGGAGTTGGCTTTTGACACTGTTAGCTAGTTGTGTGTATAATGACTCAGTGAGATGTGCAGTAATTCATGTGGCACTGACTTGGTGTTGTGAAAGTGGTCCTTGGTATTGTGTAGATACTACTTATTTAGTAAGAACAGCCCTGCGATGCCTCACGTAAAGGCGATCATTGCCATCAGTTGTGATTCTAGAAGTTCTGTGCAGGTGTTTCCTTTCACGGAAATTTCTGTAGGTAGGACTTGTTTCGGTAGGACTTGTTTGTTTCTGCAAGCCAGGAGGTCTTCCTGACGTCATCTGAAACACTCCTTGCTCTCTCATTAATGCAGTGTACTTTTAAGGGTGGAGACTGGAGATGTTTCGTTCCTGAGTGATCAGTCAGCCCAGGTGCTCTCTTCACACAAGAAGGCATTGTACTTTTTTGCTGAATGTGGATTTCCACCACTTCTTTCCACAATAGTCGTCCTCCACCTTAAGAAGGTATTTTTCCCCCCTCCACACGATGAATTTTCATAACCCAAAGATGTTAATTACATTGGCGTCAATAATAAAAATTTTTCTGCATTCTTGTGCTTTGAGGTTGACACCCGTTTTTGCTGATGTATCATCAAATCCCATTGACATGAACATAAATATGAACATTAGTTAACATAGTACATAACAGGACAGCTTCCCAACATTAATTGCTCTGCTATATGGCTGTTTATCTGTGTGCCTTCAGCCTTTTCTTACCTGTTACATACTGTACAGTTACAAAGGATTGGTTTTCCTTTGGGTGGCCCAGTTTCCCTCACAGTCCAAAGGTGTGATTCAGGCAATTCAACTTGGAAACTAAATTGCATGTTGCATTTGCATATGACTGTGTTATACTGGTCTGGTGCTGATACCGCATGTAAAACCAAACAAGTGCCTATCTCTGTCACCACATAAGCCGTATGGGATCTGCTCCAATAAACTTAATGAGCGTTAAATATATTTTTAAAAATATATTGTAGTTACTTTTGAATATAAGAAACAGTAAAAACACCCGTATACATGGAATAAATATCTGAATGATTGACAAGGGTTAAGTGCGGTCTCTTGAACCCTTTGTGCCACCCTGGATAATGGTTTCAGCTGAATACTAGTTAATTATTGTATGTAACTTTGAGAAAAGCGTTTGCTTAACCAATAAATGTAAATGTCTCAACTGTCATTTCTCGAAATTTCCAAAGATGTAAAGAAGATGAAGCTGCGAGTATTAAGCGGAGCTCTGTATGAAGTCAAATTCTTGTAAATAGAACTGACATATCTCAGAGGGCATGGCTTTGTCTGCCTGAGCAAGGACATTGTGTCTTTCGTTTGACTTCAGACAGAAACTGCATGGTGCCATGAATGCTTTTTGCTGTTTATCTCCCTTCTGCTTAAAGTGAAGAAAGTCAGAGTTTAGAAAGCAGGCGTTAATGTGTCAGCCAAGGGGTTTTTTTTTTTTTTTTTTTTCCCCAGGTCCACGGCCGCTGAGTCTCACTGTACAGAATGTTTTCTGAGACCACATACTGCGATGCCACATCTGAGTCTGAAATTGGAGAATAAGGGTGAAATGTGATTGGCTGTGCTTCCACGACTGCCATGGAAACCAGAGGAGCAGGAAATACAGTGCAGTTCAGTGGTTGAAGTAACCAAGTTGTGCGAGAACTGTTAATAGTCCTGATCCTTATAATGCTGATGGTTTCATTCACTTGTGTGCTAAACTGTGTCGCAGACAAGTGTTGTGTCGGTTGGTTTATCTTTACAGATTTGCACACTTTCGAAAAGATTTTAAACCACAGACCTGGCTGTTGTCATAGTGGTTGCCACTGCCAGTGAGGGGTATTGTTGCTCAGCCCGAGGGCATCACATCCAGAGTTAAGCCCATGTCTGGTTAGTATATGTGTCACTTGTCCCTGCTGATGAGGTAGGTGGTATGCACAAAGCAGAGATTAAGGTTGTCACGCTTGTCATGCAAAGACTTGAGTTACTTGGACAGACTGTGATGCTTGGAAAAGTTGTAGAAAAAATGAGAAGAGCACAACTAGCAACCAGGAAGATGGACTCCGTCACATTAGTGGCTGTGCCCATTACAATACTGATGCATTGTGGACAACATTGTGGTTGTCAAAAGCTGAAATCGGTTCATCAGCAGGTAACCCAAAAAGCTATTTTATATACACTGTATGGCCAAATGTATGTGGACAGCATGTCTATTTAAATCGAGCTATTTCAGCTGCATTCATGCAGCGTACAAACACATTCTAGACAATTGTGTTCTTTCAGCTTTGTGGCCACAGTTTGAAGAAGCTCCTTTCCTTTTCCAGCGTGACTCCACAAACACATGGTTTGCCCAGGTTGGTGTGGAACAACTTGAGTGGCCCTGACCTCAACCCCGCCGAACACCTTTGGGACAAACTGAAACACCGACTGTGAGCCAGGCCTTGTCGCTCGACCTCACTGATGCTTTTGTGGCTGAATGGGCACAAATTCCCACAGCCATGGTCCAAAATCTGCTAGAAAGTCATCCCAGAAGAGTGGGGGCTTTTATAGCAGCAAAGGGGGGAACAACTTTATGTGAATGCCCATGGGTTTGGAATGGGATGTTCAATCAGCACAAATGGGTGTGATGCTCAGGTGTCCACATATTTTTTGGCCATATAGTGTATATTCATCCAGCACATGCTTCTGCTCAGAGTGACATAGAACTCAAAGTAAACAATTAAAAGCTAGAGAGGTGGATATATATCCTGGAAATGTGGATAGCAGTCTAGCTCGGATGTAGTGAGTGATCGGGTCTTGAACTTGATACGGGTAGCTCCAGAAAGCCAGTGGAGAGAGACCAGGGTGCGGAAGAATGGTTTTGCAGGTCAAATGCAATTCGTGCAGCTGCACTTTTATTAGGAGAAGCTTGATGGTGAATGCCGGAAGGGAGGATAGAAGGGAGTGGCGGTGGTCCGAGCAAGCTATCAGCACTTTTGTTTATCATTTCTACAAATGGTTCCTTCAAACATAGTGTTAGGAGGGGTCACACTGTAGGACCATAAAATAGAAATCTGGAAATTTTTCACTTAAAAATTATTAGAATTACAAGCTGTCTCACATGACAGATACCATTGTATTACTCAAAATAATAATATTCAGCTACTTTAGTGTAGTCTCACTAGCACAAAACCTAGTTCCTATCATAGAGGTGTTGGAGTGGGTGCCATAGAGTGGTCCAGTGGTAAGGGCGGGGGCTACATTTTTATAGATGAGCCCTCACAAACAGGAAACCCACAACTGATTAGGATGCTGTAGCTGTTTTAATCCATCAAAATTTCTAAATTGTATTGTTTGTCACCGATTTCCTGTTTATGGCCAAGTTGACAGCTTTTGTCTTGGCTGCTCAAAACAGGGTTCCATGAGTTTTTGTGTCTAAACTGAGCAAAAAAAAAAGGTGGCTACCCAGCAATGGGTATTTCTTGAACAGCGGTCATTGCTTCTGATGAGCACATCAGATTGTGTTTTCCCCCCCAACCTTTTTTTTTTTTTTTTTTTTTTTTAAAAACACTTCCCTCTGAATAGCTCTTAGATGCATTGCAAGAGACTTGAAGGTGTGATGTTCTGGTCCAAATCTCATTGCTATTTCTGCTGCCTGTGCTTTGGTGTTGTTAAGATTAAGCCAAGCATGAGTATCTCTGGAGCTGGGTTTTTTTTTTTTTTTTTTTTTTTTTGTGTGTGGCTCGTGATGTTGCATGCATACAAACTGATCAGAACAGCGACGGCAAAGTGCTTGTTCTGTGTGTGCTCACTTGGTTGATGGAGGAACACTTGACGCATGTGGGTGCTCATGGTGGGAACAGGGGATGGAGCTGACTTGCCACTGTGGCTCAAATGTGCCGTTTCCCCTGCAGGCCCCCTGGTCCCATGACTCTGACTCAGTGTGCAGTCGTGTGTCTGTTGGCCTGTTGACTTCCAGTTTCCTTTGCTGGGGAAGTTGCACTGATGTGGTGATTTGACCTTCGGTCTGTTTTACTGCTATCCCCTCACCAAACTAGGAAAGCGTTGTCTGTCAAAGCACATGGTGAACCTTTGGACACCAGTGGCTTGTTTGATGCTGCTTTTACTATTTCAGATGTCTTTCTTGGTGAACTAAATGGGTAAATTAACAGTTTCCAGTTGCAGTAACCATGTTGATGCTTTGTTAAAACTGTGAGCATAAACATGCGAATGCTCCTGAGAAGTCAAGCTAAAGCCTGACCAGGAAATATGGCTGGTGCTTGTTTAGGAGATAAGACTGCACACCTGAGGTCTGCATACATGTTGCTGTCCAGGAAACGAAATTGCCACTTCAGTTTGTCAGAGTGCTGAGCTCAAACTGCATTTATAACTGTCAGAGGCTTTTGTCGAGACCCACAT
Source organism: Heterotis niloticus (assembly GCA_018136845.1). Taxonomy (NCBI): domain Eukaryota; kingdom Metazoa; phylum Chordata; class Actinopteri; order Osteoglossiformes; family Osteoglossidae; genus Heterotis; species Heterotis niloticus. The sequence continues at coordinate 4,602,984 of CM030899.1, forward strand.
TTTGGTTACGTTTAGTCATCTGACCTCAATTGTGAGAAATGACAAATTTGAACATGTACTGTAAACACAGCGTCCTCTTCTGGACACAACCCATAAGGCTTCTGTCAAACACAGGTAGATATACAGTATGTGTAACTCTCAAGGAGTCTTTCACTTATGAGTTTGAATGCATACCAGGGAAATTATTTAATACGCTTTTTTTTTGAGTTGAGAGCAAATATGAGGCTCATTTTTTGCATTCATGAGTAACAAGAGCTGTTCATAATGTGATGGTAGTTCATTCTGCTGCTGTGGTGCTTATTTTTACTGTGTAATGTGTTATTTCAACAGGTTTATACCAAAGTAACTGAAAGTTGAGGTGTCCCAGCTGTTTAACTCAGTGACTGTACAGTGTTAAGTGGATGAACATGTCGTTGTGTTGCTGGTATTTGCCCAGTAGAGAGCAGCAACAACGTTTGTTCCCTGTAGTCTTTCCTACCGAATTATTCCTCTGTTGCAAGTTACTTCTTAAATTTTTGATGTAGATTTTGGGTCCAGTCCAACAGTTAGGAGAATTAACCAGAGGTTCTGGGTTTTTAACCAAATTTCCAAAAAGCAGGACTTGGGTTAGTGTGTGGTTTAGCCCTAATATAAATACAGCTGACATTCTCATCTTTCAGTGAGAATGAAGATCAGGGCATCTTCAGGCCCCAGAAGATGAGCACGTTGACAGATATGGACCAGGGTGACTGCGTGGAGGGTTCATAGCTGCTTGTGCAAGCGCTGTTTTGTTAGAGGATGAACACAGAGTCATGTGAATGTGTCTTGGACATTTGAGGAAGCGTGAGGGGCAGACTTAACCCTCGGGAATACATACACGGTGTCACTGCGCTACCACCCTGAACACCTTCCAATGATCAGGCCCCGCCCCAGAGGAAGGCCCAGTCACTGCACACTTGATGCATGCAGTGCTTGTTCTCAGTAGATCAAAGTGATATTTGCTGGCATGAAACGCACGCTCCATTCCCCGTGCACGCACTGCTGCTACACGGCGGCAGCAGCCCACACAGTGTGCTTTCACATAATTTGTCAGCACAGAGCACTCCGGGCCGCACATACGGGGACACCTCCTGTCACACCGAGGGCTGGTGCACACAAACAGATGCATTCAGATGCAGGACAGACTGCTGTGGCTCAGTAGCATCTGTGGTCACTAGGAGCAGTGCTGCCAGCAGCCGTTTGCCGCTCATTCGCTGGAAACTACCTGCGCAGTTTGTTTGAAAGGAGACCACCAGCACAGACAGAGAAGCAAGTGCAAAGGGTTTGACACAATAAACTCTGCATCTCCCCTGGCCTTGACAGCCCACATTAAGCCCTCATTGGTGTTGATGTGGTGCAAGACAGCAGCATGGTTTCAGAGTGGGACCTTTCTGCCTCTGTGGCACAAATGTGCATGGTGGAAGAAAATGAAGGAGCTGCCAAGTGAAACTGAAGGATGGTGTGTGTGTGTGTGTGTGTGTTCACAATGCCCCATCTCCCGGGATTTGTCACGTGGCTAGAAGGCACTGTCACTTTGCCTCGGCTCCATGTTGGCTGCCTACTTGGCCCTTGCCCCCGGCTGCTGTGGTGTGGGTGCTGTGCTTTTTGTCTCGCTTTCCTCCATGGCTGTGTTACACTCATGTGGACACCGCAACATTCTCGCAAGCTGTCTGTAGCAGGATGGCCATGGAAGAGATCGAGCACCGGAGGCAAGAAGCAAATACAGATCTTCTCACAGGTCAAAACCGTGTACCCACCTCTCGTTGACAAGGTGAAGCTCAGCAAACCAGATAGCAGAGAGCGTCCACTTCTCTGAAGGTTTGCAGAGGAAGCGTTACCGTGTTTGATCGCAAGTGAGCTGATTCAGGTCTTTATTTTGTTGCTCTGTCCCTCTGTCACGCACGCAAATTGCTACGACAAATTTAATATTCTGCATCAAAAAAATGAAAATTAATCATTAAAAATTAAAAATATCACAATTAATTACATGGGTATGTTGGGGAACGAAACAACCAGAAATATGAAACGGATGTCTCAGCTGGTATTTTGTGTGTGAGTGTGTGAATGAGTGAAAGCGTACTCCTCATCCCTGTTCTTTCAGTGGAGCTCCTAGTAGTGGAGCCACTGGTTTAAAAACAGTGTGGTTTGTGTGCCAGTGTGTGAGTGAGTGATGTACAGCAACCCGGAGTCCCCTGTCTCTCTGAGGGTTGTCTGGGAGCCACAGGGGGTCTTCTGAGGCTGTAATTAGAAGGCAACCAAGTTTGGGGGATGGGGCTAAGGAGGAGGCAAATGGGGGATGGTGCTGTTCACAAGGAGAGCAGACCGGTAGAGATGGAGGCTGCAGTGTAGGGAGATCCTCTGGCTTGGAGAGGTCCTCAGGCGGTGCAGGAGTAGGCTGTTGAAGGAGGCAGGAGGTGTGAAGGTTGTGGGTGTCTCTAGGCAGAGTTGAGCTGGGCAGAGCGCAGCCATTGGGTGGAAAGCCAGCACACTGCTTCATGTGTGCGTTGTTATTGTGCTTGCTATTGCCATGTAACTGTCTGAGCACTAAGTCAGAAACTGGTTGTGTTTTGCTTTTAGGTTCTTACCTGGATGTGGCCGTACCATTAGCCCTGTGGCTGGTTGTAGGTCAGCCGCTGTTGTCATCCAGCAACCTAGAGGTGGTAGAGTTTAATAACCACGTGTTCCTGATCACGTAAATGTACACAACTAAAATGGCGGAAGCATTCAGATGCTCGGTCATCGCAGATGACCTCAGACCCTTGGCACATACGTTGTCCACCTCAGTACAGGGTAAAACACGGTCAGCTGTCTTGCTTTTCTGCAAAAAACGGATGAAACGAACCGAGGAAATGCAGGAAAGTGCTGCTGCTGGTGTACATCCTGCAAGCTATGTGAGGCTCTAGTGACTCATTTTCTGAGATTTAAACATGGCCTTCGATGGAGGCGCCTGCCAAATGATGTAGGAATAATAGCAGATGTATGTTGAGGTGCGTGACAGGGCCACCCCCAGGTGGATGTTGCTACGCTGTTGTAGGAGCACGTTGGAGCTGTGCTCTGTCGTCATGTGTGGTACTAAATTACTAGTGGGACCCTTGCCGTGTGTGTAGACAGTGTGTTACTCACACATGGTGCTCATGCGAGAAGATGCGTCATCACATCGCCATATGTTGACAGCCCCCCTCCCGCTGGCACAAACAGGCATGATTTTTGACCAGACTTTGAATACATGCTTTTGGAGCGGTGGCAGGTTGTTCAAGCGACACCTCTCAACTCCAACTGTTGTCTGAAAAGCCATTTGCAGTCGGTAATGGCCGTCTATTACACAGCATGATGGAGAATCAATTTTTCATGATGGGTGGTTTTGAGATGCGTCTGTTTTCTTTGTTCCTCCTCACCCCTGGTGGGGTGTTAAGGGCTGGATGGAAAGGAGGTGCAGCAGGGGGAGGGGTTGTGGAGCAGCTTTCAAGAATGTGCTCATGAGAACAGGGGTTACAGCTCTGGTCTGCAACAAGGCACCTTCAAAAGCATCACTTCCTCTGCCTGAGATCAAGATACGGTGTTGTTCGAAAGAAAAATCTTAATTTGTTTAAGAATATATTTTTCTTGTTTCTTCTTTCAAATGAGCTGCCAGAGCAACGGCCCTTGGCGCTTGCGTTTGCCCCGGCCTCCACCCATATCTGCGCACGCGTGACAGCGGGTTTACAAATCAACGTGAAGGAGTACCTTCGACAGCCTTTCAGCGTGCCATTTCCGCAGCGCTTCATTGACAGCCGTTCCAGCTGGCACTTTGAGTGGGGTTTTTGTTGAGAGGAACACACGCACGGACAGCGTGATCAGTGTGGTAACCAAGCGAAACCTTCCCGAAAGCTTTTGTGTAATAAACATGCCAGTTCTGTCTTGTTTGTTGCCTCTCTGCCTGTGCTTCTCCAGCCTTAACACAAAGGATGGGGGGCAGGGGATGGGGAGGCATTCAGCAGTGGATTTCTTTTTTTTCTTTTCTTTTTTTTCCCTTCCACCCCTTCCCTTTCTCCCCCAGAGATGGGGGGGGGTGTGTGGCTTCTAAACATTACCATCCAAGCGGTGTATTTTTGAACTGATGATCAAGGTCTGTGCATTGGAGTTGGCTGATATGTGGAAGTCGAAGCACTAATTAAATTTTATTAGCAGAGGGACATAATGTTGAACAAATGCCACATTAAATTTGCATAGATTAAGTATATATTTTACATTAGTTGCACTGCAGGTGCTTTGTAGTCTGCTATATGACTTTATTGCACTTTTATGGAGCTTGTTAATTTATAATAGTTCTAATTGTTCATATACTACGGCTGGGTTCCATGAATTGTGACTCGGGTTTTGGTTCAGTTAGCACTGTTTGTTTGTTTGTTTGTTTGTTTGTTTGTTCGTTCGTTCATTCACCGGGTTGTTGATGATGATATCATTTTACATGGAGGTCATCACCCTTCTGGCCCTTGTGTCTGTGTACTCAAGTTTTGGCCAGAGGTCAGCAGCACAGCTTTCACCTGGGATTGTGCCTACTTGCTATGTAATCCATTCCTCCAGGGTTTCTTCACCCCCCCCCCCTGCCACCCAGGCTTCATACTGTGCCATCAGCATCTCTCAGGCCATGTTTTCCCACATAAGATGCCCTCAGCCTCCCACCACACCTGTAGGTGGCCTGCCCCCTAGTGCATTGATAAGTGAGGAAGGGAGAGCGCAATGGGGTGCATCTTACAATGGTAGGAGTCTCCACACCTTCTATCTAAGATGTCCAATGTATGTGGTGGGTCATAAATGCATTCAAGATTTGGAAGCTGAAATGTGGGAAAGGACAGTGAGCTCATTTCTCTCATGTTTTTACAGCAAGACAATGACTGTGTGACTCAAAGCAATGGTTGAGCATCTACCCACACACTGGAGGTGAAAGAGTTGTTCAAATGCAAATGACACTGCACTCCTGCAAACACTGGCGTACACGCACGAGTTTGGCTGACTAAAGAATCCCCGCAAGCCTCTTGTGTAATGCGCTGCTTGTTTTTGAATTGAATTTTGTGCATCTGCCCGAGTGTTTCTCCTTCAGGAGGTTTCCCAGCATGGGGAGGATGTGCCCCGTCTGTTCCGATTGTACCACCATCTATTCATTTCATTGCTTTCTTTTTTCCATTGTCCCTCATTCCTGTTCTGCTTCCTCGCTCTCTGGCTTTCTCTGTGCTCCAGGGTGGGGGCACCTATTCTCTGTGCTCCTCTGCCCACTGTCAACCTCATTGCCCACTTGCTATGCACATGCCAAAATGTAAACTGATCCCTTTTGTCTGCATCTTCTGTCTCTCTCCTTGGCAACAGACAGCAGTGTGCCTTCCACAAAGGCCTCTCAGCCCTCGGGCTGTGGACCCCCCCCCCCAGCTGAAGGGGCCACACGTGCCTGCCCCCATAGGCTCCTTCTTGGGGGTGTTAAGTGGAGTGGCTTATTTGTGGAGGCACACAAGTGCATTAGCCAGGAGATGGTCTATTACAGCGGGGGTGGGGGTAGTGCTAATGCTGCCTGAGCTATGTGGGAGGTAAGACCATTGGTCTTTTCTCAAAATTGCTCTTGCTGTCTCACTCATTGTGCATCCACACTGCACCGAACGATCTTCTGCTAGACGAACAGGAGACCTAGAAGGAGCCCATGGCAGTGTTCATGGGTTTGTTTTAGATGGAGGGCTAATGAGAATGAGGGAGCCTGAAAGAGAGAGGGAGGGAGAAGGAGGGGTGAGCTACGAGGAGGTTGTGCGCAAGGGTGTGTGAGAGAGGGAGAGAGCGAGAGCACTCTCCATCCTGGTGTTGTGCGGTCTATGCTTGCCCCTGCTTTCTAAGCTTGCTGTACTCAACAGCCTGGTACCTTCCCTTTGTTTTGCCTCATTTCTCCTGTTTTTCTGCCGGATCCTCTCTTGTCTTGCTGACCACCTCTGTCTCTCCTGTCCATCCTTTCTGCCCTGTGCGCTGGATTGTAGGCTCCTTTGTTGCTCTGAGATGAGCGGTGGCTCTTGGTGGTGAGGTGAGAAGAAAGATCCCCCTTGGGGGTTGGTTGCCAGAGGAAGACAAAGGGTTTTGTACGGAATCCACAGCATGGAGCACCTGAGCACCCGGGGCCTCCCGCGCCTCTCCTGGATAGACACTCTCTACAGCAGTATGTATACCTCCTCCTCAGACCATCAGACAGCGTATCCCGTGCTCTCCCTTCGCTGACAGTGTATCGATGGCTGTCAGCCCTTTCTCAGCTTTCCCTACCTGGGCTTTTCCCTGGATGCTTGTGGTTGCCGTGGGGACTGGGTTATTATTATTTTTTCCCCCCATTTGGATGGAGAAGTTTATTCAAATGTCTGGGTTTACTTCTGCCCAGGATTGTTGCTCCAGAATGTAAACATCAAGATATTAAACAATTAAACACTCAGTAGAGCCCTTTTGACTGAAATTTTAGGAAAAAATTCAGTGTTTTTAACTGACAAGTAATAATCTGTTCTGTAGCTTTAACATGGGTGTGTTGTAATGACTTCTGCTGTGTGGCTTAATGGCAATAATAGTAGCGATGTCCTATTTTTTTTAAGTCTCCTTTGAGCGATGCTCATATGCTGTGCTGTTTTGTTATTTAAATTCTGCGTGTTGAGATGCATTTACACAGTGAAAGAAAATCTTGTGTGTAAGAACAGTAGGAACATTCTGTATGTGTTTTTACTGCTTATGTGTAGTTGCTTAACCACCATCAGGAAAGGGGTATTGCAGTCAGCGGACTGACATCCCCGGGCGATCGGTAGTGGCAGTAATCTCCATGGAAAACACCTAATGAAGTTTATGTAACTGCAGTTTTCTGTTCCATGTTTATGGTCTGTTCCTTTAATCCCACCGGGCTGTTGCTGCGGTTGGGTGTTGGGGGAGGGGGGGTGACCTGACGCGGTGGTGGCTGCTGCTTACATGCTCTGTGTTGTTCACCTAGTTGGTTTATGGGGACCAGTGAGTTTACAGGGATTGCTGGTGTGTTCTTGATGGTACTCTGCTCCTGAAATGGTACACACTGTCCAATACATGTCGTCATCGTGTAACGTCACTCCGTTTTGAGGTTTTTAGTCCTTCCATGCTTGTGGTAAATAAAACATCGATGGTGAGATGGTGCAACAAACAGTTTTTGCATTCGTATCAATTTTTTTTTCTTTTTTCTGAGACACAAATCCAAAAATTCTTCACAGAAGGATTTAAACATTATAGTGGTACTGAATACTTATGATTTACAAATGTATTTTAATTTTTAAATGAGTTTTGTTTGATTTATGTGTATGATGACAGAGTATAGTGTATAGTAGTAGTGTAGTTGTGTAAACAAATGAGGAAATTAAAAATTAGTAGTAGCTGTTCAGTGTTGGCTATACCTGTAGGGATGAAATTGCCTTTGTGTGTTTTTTAGGGAAATGTCACCTGCAGTGAGCAGTGTTTAATACCACACTATACTTTTGTTATCCTCATTTACAAAACTACATTGTCAAGTGGAAAGCTGTATGAGCATATTAAGACTACATTTTTAATATTGTGGTGGTTTAATGAAATGTTTCTAGTAATGCGCAGCTAGAAGAAACTATTCAAAGATAAATTATTGTGAAAATACTGATTTTACTGACTAATGTATTTGCTTTGGTAAGAGCCAAAAACACTTCAATTCTATTTTGATATGAGTAATACTGTAGTTAAATACTAGCAGTTACCTGGCTCTGGTTAAATCAAGAACGTGTGATGGTGGAACAGTAAAAAGTGACAACACATGTAAGAACACGTATGTAGTCAGCAAACTATTTTACTGTTCAAGTGGTTGCGTTTAGCACACAAGTATTGTTAATGCTGTCAATGATGTGCTTGCCAGTCAGTCAAGTGAAAAGAAAAAAACTATGAATACTGCCAAATTGTGTTTTGCTTACAGCACCAATGTTTGTAGTGTTGTGTGTCATGTATAATTTCTTGCCAATTTTTACTTTTCCCATTTGCTCGTATACTGGCTCCTATGGTTGAACTCGCATGTGGAATTGACAGCAGCACACACATTGACCATGATAATGTGTACAGGGTAATAACAAATTATATATCACCAAACTTTGTTGCCTTTCTGTGTGTGTGTGTGTGTGTGTGTGTGTGTGTGTGTGTGTGTGTGTGTCAGTCAGTCAGTCAGTCAGTCAGTCAGTCAACTGGTGTGCAGTCAGAAATATACTATATTGCTAAATGCTTGTGTCACAAGAAAATCTACCAGTGTTCAGTACATACGCATTACGTATGGTATCACTTTTCTTGCCTCTTCAGCCCTTGTCTGAGAAAAAAAATTTAAAATTTCAAAATAGTGAGTAGCCTTTTTGTAGTTTAATGAACTTTATTATGCAAAAACCTTGCTTATGGTGAGAAGTGTCTCTGTGCCAAATTTCAAATCTGTGACTTGAAAAACAAAGCTGTGCATTAAGATTCAGCTTTATAGATTTTTGATTCCCGATGTTTGGTCGTAAAAGGACGCCCGCTCAAAATCTGTTATAGCTTGGGTCTCTGTCAAGGTTTTGGTGTCTGTTGGTGGTTATTATTTTGTACTTTTGTTTAAATATTACTACACTATATTTCATGTTGTAACCATCCAAAGGGTTTTTGTGGCAAGATGTGGAAGTAGTTTGCCAGTAAATATTGCTGCTGCCCAGTTGTTTTTTTTTTTTTTTTTTCTCCCCCCCCCCTCCCCACCTTAAGTCTGGCACCTTAGTTGAGATCTGTCCACCATGGGACATACTGCCAGTAGATAATCTACTGATGGCTTAGCTCACAGCATTACTGATGCGTGCAAGCCCTCGTGGCACGGCAAGCCCACAAACCTTGCATTACTACAGTGTGTTTGGACAGTCAGGAGAAAAGAAAATTAATACATTCGAATTACAGTTCTGGAGCAAACTACTGCATGTACCATGGCCCTCCCACAGATTGAATAAAATTAATAAATCTGTCTTGGAAGTCCAAATGACAATACTGAGGGTTTTTTTTTTTTTTTTTTTTGAGCCATATTATGCTGAGGAAAGTGTCATTAGAGAAAGATGTTATACTCAGGAGACAGAAGGTCCAAGGAAAAGGGGAAGACTCCCAATGAGATAGATTGAGAACTAAGAGTACCACTCACCACGTTTGGATGAACAGCTATCCACAGGGTTGCTATGAGTCCAAAAAAACAGCAATGACATTAGTTTTCCAAAACCTTAGAGAGGGAATGCCTTCCTAAGAAACCCTTTGTAACTCAAAACTTTCACTATGAAAGGGTTTAATTACTGTTAAAGTTTCATGCGTTTCGATGCATCAAAATTGACATCTAAAATAGAGGAATTCCGCAAGATATGACTCTTTGACTGATATGTTTCAGGAGTGAAACAATTTTATATCATATTATGAGGTAAAGGGTATTAAATAATGAGTTGGATTATTTAAAAGGGGAATTTTCAAAGCTTGCAACTGTAGCCACTGATAGTGAGTGGGCATCTGTGATAGATGAGTTTAGTCTGGGTTCCATAATACAAAAATGATTTGGTTCTGATTGGATTTGCATCTACAGTATAGACATAGATAAGTGAGTAAATGTAAGGTATATTATTAGCGGCGTGACTGTTTGCAGTCTTTGGTGTCAGTTGAACGTTATGAAAACATGCTGCCCAACTATGAGTCCTTTTTATTTGTTTTTTTTGTTTAATTTGTGTGACTGAGCTAGAGGGACACAAGAGCCACACCCAGTTCACTGGTGGCAGTGATTCACACCCTGTCCACAGCTGCCATCTGTGTGCCCGAGTTCAACTTACATTCAGTGATTCTTGTGATCCCATCTCAGTTTATCTTGCGCACCCATGTTGTTATTATTACACTGTTGTACATGAATGAAAGGAAATGTTTTTTACTGAATTCTATTATTTATCTCCATTATTATGGGTTTTGTTGTTAAATGAGCAAACATGGGAGTAACTTTGAGCTCAGCAGCGTAAAAAAATTTTTTCGTATTGAAATGAATGGTAATTATGTTTCCTACTTTCAAAGTTGCACCTTAAGAGCCAGTTTTCAGGAACACATTATACAGTGGGGGGAATAAATTTAGTAGACAACAGCTACCATAGCACAAAATAACAAGGCTTTTACCCTTATTTATTTACTGGGTGTCTGTCTGTTGATATCACACGTAAACCCAAAGTTGAGTCCGTTAATGCAAAAATATATTACAATTGTTTTTAAAAAGAATTCATAAAAACAGCAACATACATTGAATAAACACATTTTTTTTTAATTTTTCCTGTGTGGTTCCTGTTTTGATCTGTATAGATGTGCGAATGGTTTAGTCACTGGGTGTCTGTCAGCAAATGCACTTTATTTAATGAAATACTTTGTTTACATAACATTATGTTTGTGATTTCATGCAGGTTAATTTTTATTTACAGTGGCAAGCATACAAAAAGTCGTACCGATGAGGTGTGAGAAGTGGCCGCTGGGGGGGCATGGTTATTAACAGCTAGTACAGAATTCCACCACAGCCACTTTTATTTCCACCTCCATCAAAACTATGAAACATTTCAGTCAAACTTGTGCAGTTTTCATTTACATTTACAATTTAACAGAATCAAAAAGCATTTAGAGTTTTTTTTTTTTTTTTTTTTTTGTTCTCCCCCCTCCTGCGCAACTGGCCGCCGATACTCCCGTCGGAATGCTAGACTCGGCAAATGTTGAAAATGCTGGCAAGCGTGATTAGGAGCTCCTCTAATAGTCCTGAGTGCATGGTTACATAAGCACCATTCCCCATGCTGTGGTGCTGAATGCACCATCACCCACAGGAGGTGCAGCCCACACAGAACCCAGTAGCCACAGGAGCTGCACACCAGTCAGGCACTTCAGTAAGCGTGGTACTGTGAGGGGAAACCTTTCCGCGTTCAGCAAGGAAAAACGTGCGTGGAATTTTTCCTCTTTATTTAACAAGCTGGCAGTCTGTCTTTATTGCTGGATTTTTTTCTGCCCAGTTGCACTCAAAATACAGTATTTAGAAAATTGCAGTGAAGACCATTAGCCACTGTGACTGTTTCCTGTTAGCCATTTGTATGCACCATTGGTGTCTCCTTACTGTCATATGAAGACCGTTGTCCATGCCCACTTTGCAGTGCATTTTGTTTGTATTTCTATAACGCTTAATCCTTTTTTTTTTTTTTTTTTTTTTGTCCATCTGTCTGTCTGTTGTTTATGCATGTCTTTGTTTTTTAAGCCGGATACTTAGTGTGATCAAGTTTGTTAATCTTGAAAAACACGGCTTACTGTTTTGGAAATTTAAAATTTGGGATCTGACAAGGCTTGGAGATGGGGTAGTGAGATCACGGCGCACAAATACACACAGGAGCATTTGTTCATGTACATTTTATTACAGTTGCATATTTTGTTAGTACTGTTATTGCATATCAATGTGCACAATGCCATATATGCTGTGTGCACACGGTGATGTATGTCATGCTGACAGGTCTTCTTGCTCTACACGCATGCTGCCATATTTTCTAACTCAAAACATGCAAGTAGAACGGTAATAAAGTTTTTTGATGTATAATTTAATAACTGTGTGCATGCAATTACAGCTGGCGTGCCTGTTGCTCTGTGTCATCCTTGTGTTTAATCGAAGGAGCCAGCATCTGTAATGTGTGTGCGAAGAAGAATGTAAAAATGAGAAATTATACATGATTGTACAGCACTGCACACATTAGTGATGTAAGGCTAATATTTTTTTTATTTCCTTTTCCTTTCTACCTGACTATGAGCAGTGCACACATCACTCTTGCTATCACACCTTGACAGCACTAATAGCACTTATGTACTAAATGCAACCACTTCAAATGAAAAACAGTTTGATGATTATGTAATGCTTTATTACTTTTTACCTTTCCACCAGTATACCTTTTTGACCTAGGCAGCACTGGGTATATAATGTGATTGATGGGATGGCTGTCCCAAATCTGGATTGTTTTAAGTCAGACATTACCTGTATTGTGATTTATCTTTAATCTGTGTCTTCCTCTACTAGACTACAATGTTTAAAGAAATGTTTTGTGCCATTATTTCTCCTTTTTTCCTGAAATTGGCAGTTATAGTTTTGTTTTGGTGTGGAGTATGGAAATTGGAACTTGCAGCATTTCTGTGAACCCCTGCTGACAGTATGATGGTCAAACAAGTACTGAGCTTAATGGTAGGTCAGGCCCCCAGTGATCTCTTTACAATATCTTTAATTGTCGATTTCCTGCAAAAGGGTTGTGTCTTTTGCACCCCTGGTATGTAACTGAATGTGGACACCACCATGACAGGGCTAGCCAGTGACTTGTCTGCATGTTCAGTGCGTTGATGGCTGCTGTTAGCTGCAGATCCATGCCAGAAAGGCTTGCCTGTATGCAGCCAAACCGTCATGGTGCATGATTTCCTCAGAATCCAGTGTCCCAGATCCGAACAGGAGGCGTGCAAGCCCATCAGCGACTCACCCAATAAAACACAACTCTTACAGCATTCCCCAGTCCAGAGGTTCTTAAACTGTTTAATCCAAGGACTCAAATAAGAAAATTGGTATCCTGCTTGGACCTAAGAAAAGAATTTGATGACATTAAAAGTCAAATGTCTGTATGTACATAATGTTTTAACTTGATAAAAGTATTAAAAATAGTTACATCAGTATTAGTAATACTGAACTTAAAGGGATTTCATCTCATTAAATCTGATATATTTTTTTACAAATGTACAGCATTTTAGTACTTTATCTTGTAATGCTGAGGCATAAATGAGATGCTTAATAAAAGGGGAAAACTGCAGAAACTCTAATGAACAACTGAGGAGCGCGTGACTGGGATGCGTCATCTGTAGTGTTGATGGTTAGTTTTGTGCCAAGCTGTCAGATGGCAGTACTACTGAACAGAGGCTTCTTCAGTTTGGTGAGCACCATGGATAAATAGTATGAACAATCTTACAGTAGTTTGCACTCATGCACTTACCCAAAAGTTCTCAGAAATATTTAGAAAATCATAATTGTGTTCACAATAAACTGGTTACAGGCGATTTAGTAGAAATACACTGACACACAGGGGAATCTGGCCTTATCGCTTGCCTGCTTTGTATTTCTTTTGTGGTTCTCAGACTTGAGAACAGAAGGCCGTGCAGTTGCATTTGCTTGAAATGCTCTGAAGAAATGTTAAGAGGAAGCAATTTTTAATGAAACGGTCATTACTGTAACTTGAGTTTTAATTACGTGATATTGGATGTAAAGTGATGGAAAAATAAACGCCACGATCAGAGTTCTGATAATTCGGATTCCTCCTATGCTTTGTTTGCATTTAACGTTTAGTTTCGATGCGCTCCATTTTGGTTAGATGGTAGGCTAGAACGATTTCGGTGGTCAAAAGGCTGAAGATTGCGAAAGAAAAGCCACAGCAGTGGAACAGAACTTGGGTCATATAAAATGCTTTAAAAGAAACAAAAGTCTGCAGTGAAAATGCTTTGATTTTTTTTTTTTTTTTTTCATGTGCTTTATCATTTATTTGCAATATTTTACAGCAGGTTTTGAACTGTTCTAATTTAATTTTGAGTTTTTATTTGGTGATAATTACTGTATCTGTTTCATATTTAAAGTCTTTTATTATTCATATTGCAGCAACACTATGTTCTAAAGGTACAGAACTGCCAGTACTTATTACTGGGGGCAGGTAGTGTACTGGTTTACAGCTGATCCTGTTCTTGTACCCTTGATTGAAGTACTTGGCCCTAACATAACACGGTAAAAAATCCATGATGGATTCTCTTCCAGTGAGTGGTCAGGATGGGTCACTGTAAAGTTGTCATTATAGCTCATTTGTACTGTACTCATGTTACCTGCCTTGAGTAAAATTGATGGTTATTCTTGGATGAGAATTTTGAAGAGTTCCTTACTCATCATCGTACATGTTTATATGCGTTTAGTTTTTGGAAGAAAATGCCTACTGCTGCAATTTGTTTCTGGAATGTGCTGTAAATTCAAGTTGAACTTTGTGTCCTCTTGTGAATCGCCCACTAGTAACCATGGTAACCGAGGCAGCTAATCCTCACCTCCCTGTCCCCATTCATCTTGTGTAAAAAGCACCCTCATCCACAGAAAGGGCTGCATTTTGTTACGCGAGCAACAGATCGTTCACCAGCTTAGCATCACGGGCACGGACTCATTCTGGCGTTTTCTGCACAGCCAGTTGTTTCCTGGGCCACTGTGGTTCTGGAACATTTATAGCTTATGTAAGGGGGCTTTTTTTTTTTCCTTTTTTTTCTTCTTCTTATGGTGAATGAAAGCCTGGCTTAAATTGCTGTGTTTTAAAGAATGCCAGCGAAAGAGAGAGGAATATTTGCTCTTCCTTCCTGGCAGTTCACCTGCGATCACTCATTAGCAGTGGGCAGCCCCAGGGCAGCTGGCTTACCATTGGTTGTTGTTTGTGATGAGCTCTGCGGATCATTCCAGAAAGAGACGTGGGTTCAAAAGACTCCCGCTGTACACAGAGAAGGGAGTACATCCCTAAGTGTATCAACAGTACTGGTCTGTGCTCAGGCACGTGGTCGAGTGGCCTGTAGGGAGTCTGAGATATTTCCCTCCCAGAGACCTGCGCTCCCTATTGTGGCATGGAGATGTGAAGACCCAGCATACAGACAGCGTTGTGCTTACCATTTTAGATGAATGTGTCAGCTCAGTGATGACTCACTCGCTTTGTGAAGGACAATCCTGAGATGGCACAGCTAAGATAGGAAGTGTGTGTGTGTGTGTGTGTGTGTTTACTATTTCCCATGCCTCAAGCGCTCTACCCATAATCCTTTCAGGCGGAAGAACAACGCTGTGATTGAAGGGCGCTGACAACTTGATTGACGGGCGAGGTGTAGTTATTGAAAGAGATGCTCAGAGCTGTGGCCTCCAGATAGACTTGCATAGAGTGTTTCTTGGCATTATTCTCCAGAGTGCGTTGAATTGGTTTACTTAATGAGTATTTTAACACAGTCTAAACAGTGAGTTTCGTCTTTTGTAAGTCTGTGCCAGCCACATGTTTCTGAAAGGCAGAAGCGGCAGAACGTGTGCGGTGTGTTTGTAGCATGCTTGATGAACAGTTTTGGTGGACTGCATTCAGGAGTTGTTTTTAAGTTATCTTGTGAAAACAAACCCAAAATGTGCACTGTGGCTATACAAATGCTGAGCTGAGAAGCGGTGTTTAGAAGAGCAGCGTACAGGCCCGGGTGAGGACGTTATTTGCTGGGTTCCATGTTTCAAGGTGTTTATCTGCATTATGTTGCTAAAATGCTAAGCCTCATAATGGTGAACATGTCTGCTATACAGTATATATTGTCCACAGTGCTCTGTAAGTAAAGAAAATGTTGCTTAAGTTAACACTAGCAATAGACTTCTTATCATTGGGGTTGGAGTGATCCGAGCTCCTGGAGATCTACAATTGTGCTGCTGTCAAAACGTCTCCTTCCTGAGCTGGGAAGTCCATTGCAGGGCTAATGTAGGCTGTCATTGTGTCACATGAGTTTAAATTCTTCATTATCAGTCTCTTGGATACCATAAAGTGACCATGCCATGGGTGTGATCTTCAGTGTTAAAGACACACTGCTTGGGATTGATTCTAAAACATAGTAAATGAACAAGGTGTGTGTGTGTGTGTGTGTGTGTGTGTGTGTGTGTGTGTGTGTGTGTGAGAGAGAGATCAACATGTTTATGGCCTCATGATTGTGTCCTTCCAGCTGATGCGTGTGAGCACATACACGTTCAGCTGTTATCTTGTCTGGGACTGGTAGCTGCCAGATGACATTTCCTACTCCTGAACCTGATATTCTGGTTGAGCCCCCCCCCAGAAATTTTGAGCTGCAAGTATGCTTAGAACGTCCCAGGCCAGCTCCCTACCATTAGTAATGCAGAGTGGAGCAGTGGAGTGGAAGGACACTGCCAAAGGGGGTGGAGGACACTGGGTCTTTTCAAGCACTGTGTTATACAGTGTTATGAAGATACCCTGGTTAAGAGGGTATGATCATCTGGGATTCATCTAATGATGCCTGACTTGCAGCTGGGTGTTTTACTACTTCTAACACTCAGAGGCATCCAGTGCAAAGCCCAGAGCCAAAACCACATTTGTGGAACATCATAGAACCGTGTAGAACTTCACAGCTGGTCATGACTTTGTTTCTTTTAATTGTTCTAATTGTTGAGGGGGGAGTCACCTGCAATTTCCCCCCTCTTGTTCCTTGATGAAACCTTCTTCTGTAGTTATGAAATCAGATGTTCTCTTCTCAGCTGGAGTGAGACAGCAAGGTTCACCCAGTTTGCCAGTGGTGCACAACTGCACAGACTGTTGGTGGTACTTCCTGTAGCCACTTTAAAATGAATACGCTGTGTTCATTACCCTATGCGTTGTGAGCATTTGGGATGAAAGAGGAAATGGAACAAAGCTTCAGTCAGCAAGTCCCATGAGGATGTAAAAAATATACTATATGCCTTTTTACCCTCAAGTGGGATCAGTTGCTCACTCGCGTACTATTGATAACTGTAGTGCAGTGGTTAGACCCGGTTCTGCAGTTTGAAGGTTACTGTTATGAAACCTCTCTCTGCCATAGTACCCTTGATGAGTATACTTTCTCTTATTTGATAAGCTAAGAATAATCTACTGTAATAAATGGGTAAATCATTGTAAATTTGACTATCAGGCATTATATGTAGTCTTCGCCAATGGGGTCGCTCATTGGCTAGATAACCAATAGTTGCTGGGTTGCTGCAGCAGCTGTGCCAGGACTCTTCCAAAAAGATAAATGAAAATGTATTTTGAATAAAATATTTGTTTTCGATGTAGTTTTTTTTTTTTTTTTTTTTTTTTTTTTTTATTTTAATAAATTAAAACTCATGCACATATTTGGATTTTTTTTTTATTTACAAAATGGTATTTGGCTTAATGCTCAAAAGTCAACAATAAGAGATTCTGAGAATGATCAAGCAGTTTGTTTGTAATCCTGGTTTTAAATGTTTTTTTTTCCAGTTGCTGATCAGCTTGTTCCCATTCAGCCTGTGACCATATGGAAAATGGATTTTCTCCCCCCAAAGTCATCCCAAAGATCTCAATAACCACAGTCAAAGAAGAAAATGAATTAAATTGCACCTTTCATTAAATGTTGTCCCTGCTATGTTGGATTGCTCAGGGTCACAATTGGCAGGTGGTTTTTTTTTTGGGGGGGGGGGGGTGTCCTGACTGCTTTGCTGCAGGGGGTGGACATGTGATGATTGTCAATTATTGACACTGAGTAAAGCCTGGGGACCAGTTGGTGTCCCTGTCTCCATGGCACCAGGACTAGCAGAGCTCGCTATGTGGGCAGCTCAAGATTCAGCCATTGTTCTCAAGCAGATCTTTTCTCTGCTATCTCAGGACACGTGGTGGACTGCTCTTTATTCATCTCACATACGTGCTCTAAAGTGATCATGAACATAGGCAGCGCTAACATTACTCCTCTTCCCACCTGGTTAATTTGCTCCCGTGCAGTGTACTCCATTAAGACCACCACAGCTATTACTGCCAATGCTATCGTGCTACTTTGTCCACATCTGGCCCACCACCAGTCTGTGGCCCAGTGAGTCAGTTGTAATAGCAGCAGTGTGAGGCTCCCCAGTGGGTGGACACAAGCGGCGGCCTTGGAAAGTCCTGCTGATGTGAGATGTTATGGGAAGCGAAAGGTGTGAAGTCAGGTGGATTGGGAGGCAGAGCCCCAGGCCCTTGCCAGGTGACTGATCTCCTACACCTCGTGGCATTGAGCTATACCAGGGTTCCTGGGGAGGTGGGGTAATTAGAGTGTGTGGAACAGACACCGTGGAAACAATAGGGTGGGCGAGGTTCGAGTGCAGTGCATTTGAGGAAAAGCAGCGCTTATCTGTCCCCGCAATCGCTAACCTCCCATCAGATCGAAGGTGCTGAGCATTTCCTCCCTGTAGATGCTGCTTTTGCTGAGAGCTGCGCTTCTGCTTGCCATTGAGCTGTGCATGGCTGAGTGGCCTTAATATCTTACATTTTACATGGTGGCCCATGCTGTTCTGCAGCCAGAGATTAGCATGTC
Organism: Heterotis niloticus; assembly: GCA_018136845.1. NCBI lineage: Eukaryota > Metazoa > Chordata > Actinopteri > Osteoglossiformes > Osteoglossidae > Heterotis > Heterotis niloticus. The sequence continues at coordinate 4,621,134 of CM030899.1, forward strand.
TGAGCTCCAGCTCACAGCTGGCTCTGTCAGCTGTATGCCATTGAAAAAGGTGCAGTTTTGTAAGGGTTAAATGTCAAAGACACATGCACAAACATGTGAATCCTGTGGATGATCAATAAACCTCCCGCTGTATGATAATCATTTGGCCCTTTCTGGTCGAATGATTTAGCACCAAGTGAGTTTTATCAGTACTGACTTACTGACAAATGTAGAGGGAAATGGAAAGAAATGACATAAATTCCATATATCCAAACATGTGATCATCTTCCACTGCGAGGGTCAGTCTGGTCTGTGGGAAGCTGTAGTAGTAACATTTGTTGCCCATTTCTCCATGAGAACATTTCAAGAAGACCTCATAATGCTGCTTCTCATTTTTCATCTAAGACGAAAACCCTTAGCAACTTTCCCTCACCAAGTGGCAGCTACACAAATGAAACATCTGTCGCGAAGCTGTTTAGTATTCCAGCTCAGCTTCACAGTCAGCAAACCCCCAACAGTCAGTTTTGTTTCCTTGCCTGTAGTTGATGTTACATAAATATCGAGAGACTTGCTTTTCCACACACACACACACACACACACACACACACACACACACACACACACACACACACACACACACACACTCTCTCTCTCTCAGGTCATAAAATGTGTCTCTAAGTACAGAAAAAATGTAATTTAAATACAAATGGGGGTCATATCAGAATGCATTGTCATGACTAAATGATCAGAACGTTCTAAAATAAACATCTGGTGTTAAAACCCTTAAGCAAACTCTGGCCTCTTCTTAAAAGTCCATTATGTGCCTCATTTACGGAAAGTCTTACCTGCAGCCTTTGCAGCATTTAAGTTGTCAAGGCACAACAAATTAAATGGGATTTGGTTTATGTGAAATCATGTTTACCTGCTACTTGGTTTTCCCCACAGTGAATTTAAGTAATAATTTACTGTTAAATGTGTTGTTTCAAAGCTGGTGTCAATGTTTATAGATATAACAACTTACTTATTAAAGCAGGTTCTTGTCTTGGTTCCTCATCAGTTTAAATCGGCATCGAGATCATCTCAGATGTAACAAATGTTCTTCTGCTTTTCCATAACTTTGTTAGGTTGTTCCCTTGCTTTTATATACTGTTCATAGTGGACATGTGCAGCTGGAATGTGGCCGTGATTTAATTCTGTGGCTTTTTTCCATGTTTGTATGCTGCTCTCCGCTAGCATTCAACCTGGCAGTGGTAGGTTGGAGATTGACCGCTTCCTGTAGCCTTTTTATTCTGCTCAGGGGACAGGGCTACATATTAAGGACAACCCATTATATTAGTAGAACAGCATTCTGCATGACATGATACCCATCAGGTTCACCTGTAGGGTTGGCAACCCATAATGTGATAAAACAGTACTTGTGTACATTTACATTTATTCATTTAGCAGACACCAAAGTGATGTACATTTCACAGAGACTGATGCAGACACCTGAGTCTGGCAGTAGTCACTTAGTCAAACACTACCGCTTTTGTCTGCATACATTACACCAGTAGCTTTGTAGAATTCATATGGATTAATTTTTTTAAACTGATAATATAGTGTTTATAGAGCAGCTAGGAGATCAGGAGAAAAATGTGTCTGAAAGGCATGTTTTGAAATCTTTCTTGAATTTTGAGAGATTCACCATTTCTGAAGTGAGAGGGCATTAGCTGTATATTGACTTCTGCCAGAGATCGGTGATCTGTGTGGGCCTTTGCGCAGATGTTTTTGAATTGCTTGGTCCTGCTGGTTTCAGGACACAGTGGCATTTTCCTTCTGCATTATATAAAAGACAAGCAATTACATAACAGTTTTGTTAAACCCTCCTAAATCAGAAGCATGGTTAATGCGTAGCCTGCGGTACTGCAGCTGACAAGCTGAGTTTGTCGTCTTTAAGAAGCTTGTAGAAGATGGCTACGAGCCGGTTCCCCTCTGACACTCATCACATCCGTTACACGAGCTGCTGTTATGTTGTCAGCATCTCAAATTGGAAAATGCTTCATGGTGTAAGAGGAGGCTTTTGTTACCTATATGAGTGCGCTTGTACGTTCATGTCCCTCTGTGTGATTTATATACTCAGCAGGCGAGTCTCAAATCAACAAAGCGACATCCCCCTACCACCAGCACACAGATTTTCTGCCCCATACACTCTTTCTGTTGATTCTTCCACTCATCTGCTGGCCCTCTTTCATTGCATTTTCCATTTTAATGGCACCTTAGTAGATTTGTGCCAGCCGCCATCATCCTCCTCAATGGGCTGCACTCAGTCTATGACAACTGTGATCCCTCACCCGTATGAAGTGTCCAGGCTCTGAAACACCCGTTTAATGGGCTACGAGGCTGCCTGAGCAACTAGCTGGCTAATATGAAACAGTCCAGAGCCATGCTGAGAACAAAGTGCCCTCCCCTGGATTCTCTGCTTTAAGTCATCCGTTTCCTCCTCTCCGGCCTGTGCTCAGTGGGCAGAATTTGTGATTATGGTGTTACACTCAATAGTACAGCACTGATACCTCATTCTTGTCCCCTTCTTTGGTGAGCAGCATGAGGATCTTGACTTTGGGTCACCCTGCTTCTTGCTCTGAGATGCACCCTCCAGCGGTAGAAGAGACCGCTGTCTGCAGCCTCCAAATTGAGAGCGTCGCAGAGTTAATTGTACAGGGATTATTGTCCGACGTGGGAAAATTAATTTTCTGGCAGATGGTGCCATTTAACACAGAGGGAGGAAAGAGGATAATGAATAAAAGCGCTTTACAAAATTATACTGGTGATCAAAGCACTGTCTGTTGTTTTCGCATGCAACTGACCATACGAGTGTGGTAAAGCCTCCCTTCAGCTTTAAATGCAACCTTCACCAGCCTTCCCAATCATTGCAAGCTGTAAGTCCGGTCCTTTGTACATCTCCATCTCCTACCTAACTGCAAACATTTTAACTAAGATTGGAGTGATGAAATGACGTGTTCAAGGTGCTTTTCATTATTTTTCTTTTTTTGGTGGATGGTAAATGGAGGGGGATTTTGTTCTGCGTTGCTGTAGTCTGGCACTGTAATGGTTGGCAGCACCGTAGTCTTGCTGGAGTCTTGAGTGGTGCCATTTGTCAACCTGTCACAGGGATGTAGGCCATAAAAGCTGGTGGTGGACAGCTCCCAAAATATGAGCAAAGAATTTCCCATGGATAAAAGCAAAGACACTTGCTTAGGCCACCCGGCTGCTGCAACTCGCCTCAACTATACATATGAATCCGAATGTTGTCTGCCCTGTTGCACGGCTGGTGTGGTGCTCTTAAAAGCAATGACAGACAAACCATCCAGCCCTGGGGGCCTTTGCCTGTATTGAGGACCAGAAGGGAGCACTTGTTTTCTGTCCAGTTATCAGCTCTGCCTAATGCTGCCACACAGGTGTGGTGGTTAAACTTAGAGCTGCAAAAAGTCTGGCTCATTGTGCCAACTGCCCTCCTGAGGGCTGGTAAACCAAACTGGAGCAACAGGTTCAGCTGGGAAGGAAGTGTTGTGAAACAGGCTCACAGCTTCATTAGGATGCACTTTACAAGGAAAGTGAGAAGAGGATGTGAACCCCCCCAGCTACTTGTAAAGCCTTTTAAGTATGACTGAATTTGGAGAACATCCATTTCTAAGCTTCGGCCCTTTCCCAGGATCTGTCTGACCTCGTGCTTCTGAAGGAAAGGAAATCCAAGCCTCATACCTCTCATGTTGAAGGTCCATCAGACTTTGCCTACCTGACTGCTTCATCCAAAATTACATTCCTGGCTTTGACACAATTAATTATTGCTTTGTAATGTAGTCTGTGGGACAGATGCATCTCCAGGCCAAGGAAAGGAGGATAGATAGCAAGGAGCAACCCAGGCAGAGAAGTAGAGTTCTCTACTGCCAGGGACATGGCATGTCCTCAAGACACCAACAAACTGACATGTGATAATGTTACCATCTATTCAGATATCCCTTTTAGCTGCTCTAATTGGTAGGAATAAAAATAAACCTGTTCTCAAGGCAACTTTTCTGGAAATACAGCGATGATGTTTTGTTTGCTGTGTTTTTTTTTTTTTTTTTTTTTTTTTTTTAATATAACTTAAAATGAAGGCACTTCAGAAGCCTGGAAGGACATTTGCAAGGCAGTTACTGACTATAGCAGGTGTCTAAAACCTAAAAAAAAGTCTTTGAAGCCTTGCGGTTTGAGGAGGCTTTTGCCCGTGGAGGATTTGTGTTGAAAATGGTTGTGGTGGTTATGGCAGTCCTGTTTTGCTGTGGAAAGGGCTCCTTAGATCAGTAGGGCTCGGGGGGCAACATGGAGTAAATCACAGGTAGAGTGATGCGTCTCACAGGTTGTGCACTCATGAGGCTCATCGTACTCAACCACCGTTGCTCACACTCGTTTTGTGTAGCCTTCTTCTGAGCCCTCTCGGCTTTGAAATTTCTGCTGCTTGGAGTGTCAACCCTCATCAGTGTGAGCAGAAGCAAAGTGCTAGAGCTAGTTGTTTGGTCTCTAATGGAGCTCTGGTTGTTTCCCAAAGCAGGTAATGTTAGTCAGTGCAGCATGGATGACAGCCCCTTCAAACTGCTGTGATCAAGTGGGGCTGAGCCTGGAGCACAAATAGTACTGTGTCTAACACTTGTTTCTCTCATAACTTCCGCATTTCAGCTCTTTGCAGTCTTCCTGTGGGTTCAGAGTCATTTGCCATGACAGGTCATTCGGAGATTTTTATTCAAATTTATGTTTTAAATAATGTCTTTCATATGCGTTCTAGAGAATACTTTTCAAACGTCAGAATTGCTCTCTTGTCATGGAAATACTGAGAAACGCCAGCTGTGATGAACAGTGGCTTCAGAAAGTAACCTTCTGGTGTTTCAGGCTTGGTAAGAAGCTCAGTCATCAGAAGATTTAGAAGGAGCACATTGATTCCACCTGACATGGGCATGCTTAGCAAGTGTGAACGGAGATGCACCTGACAGACCTTTCAGTGTGTGGGCCTTGATCAGTTAGGCAGGGAGAACAAGGTGCACGCATTGACTGAATGACCGAAATAACCATCATTGATCGGTTTAAATGAGCAGGAGAATCTATGCATCTGCGAAGCTCTGTGGTTTGGACCTGTGTTTCAGCCACTCTTGCCAAGTATTCCCCTTCATCTGATTAGGGTTAAAGGATTAAAATGATCACGATGGGTCCTAGAGCACCGAGCTGTGGGTGGACCGAGTGGGAGGTGGCGGAGCTGCAGCGTTTTGTTTTCAGTTAACCATAATGAAGGTGCCTAGCATAATTTGCACCTTTAAACATTGCATATATTTATTAAAGACCCTAACTATAAAACTGCTTTATCTGCTTTGAAAACTGCAACAATCTAATGGAAACTGGTGCTAAATGGTAAACTTGTACTCTTTTTAAGGGTTTTTTTTTTTTTTTTTGTATTTGGGGGTCCGCATCAACAACAAACCGGACTTATCTAACACTACAAAGCGGCTGTGTAAGTAGGAACAGAAAAGGCGGTTTTGTGTTAGAAGACTGAGGTCCTTTAATGTTTGTAGCCACATCCTCAAAGGCCAGGATGAGGAGGAAGTTTCAGTCCATCATGGGCAACAACTCACATCCCCTAAATGAAGCGATCACCATGAGGGGGTGGCCTTTTAGCCACTGGGTTATTCAGCTTGGGTGCACTAAGAAGTGCTTCTGGGGGGGCCTTCTTGCCCACAGCCATCTGCCTTTATAATGACACACAAGAACCTATAAATGATAAAACTTCATCTTGTGGTATTTATTGTTGTTGTTTTGTTTTTTATTTTTACTTTTTCCTGAGTCTGGTTGCTGTCTGGGTGAATTTTACTGCACGAATTAATAAAGTTCTATCTTTTCCTATGCTAATGGTATTTGCCAGGGACAGTGGTCACACCATTTTCTCTTGTTTACTCTACATTCCTGCTGGTTCTTGTCGCCCCGTTCAGTGTGTTTAAAGCACCATCTGTCTACCTGATTGCGAGAAGCACGTCTTCTGCTCGAGCGTTGCCATTTTCCACAATGTCCCATCTCGTGTTGGAAGCCACCGTGGTCTAATAGCAACAGTACTGGAGATACCAACAGGGATGCTAAGTCAAAACTAGAACAGGGACAGTGCTGTCCTCGTTCATCCTCATGGGATTCCTCTTAACTCGTACTGAGCCTTTCTGACATGTCTGTCTGATTTCAGCTTCTTAAATCTTTGACATGATTCTGGTTATGTTGTAGATGTCGTGAGCCCCCCCCCCCCCCCTTTCCTCCATCACCATGACCACGAGCTTTTCCTATCAACATTACCATAGCTGTTCTGTGACACATTTCGCTGCAGTGCAAAGCGAAAACAGTGTTTGAAACACAGCTATGTAAATTCCACAACCACTCTCGTGCGTATTTTTAATGCGGCCAATATTTTCCTGAAGAGCCCTGTTGTAATGGAACTCAAGTGTCCAAAACTCGAGGCAGATGTGCGGTTTCCGCTCATAGCTAGGCCACATCTGCTTGGAGCCTCGCTGTTGTACTAATGAAGTAATGGAGCCACAGCCCTTACTGTGTGTTGTGTTGGTTATTCAAGGCAGGGCTGCATACGATTATATTAGGAGGGAAGAAGTTTCTGGGCAGGAGAAGCCTTTCTTTAAGAAAGTATTTCTACACCATTTATTTTATTTTATTAACCTGATCACTTATTTTGTATAGCTTTAGGTTATACTTGAAAGTCCTTTCCAGATCTGTTGTTTGATGTCTGGTGACCAGCTAACAGCCGTGCTGTCGCAAGTAGGATGTAAATGACATAAAAAGTGCAGAGAGAAATTTTGCTCCAGGTATGGACCCACCAAACTTGTCTGTCCAACTCTGATGTCATGGTGCAAAGGGACCTCGTGTTTTGAATGGGAATTTGAATTAATTTGACTGGAAGCCTTTAGACTGCGGGAGCTGGACCTGCAGTATATCTGTTTGCTCTGAGAGCCGCTCTGTTCAACAGTCCATCTTTGACCCTTGGATCGGTGGTACCGTCGTATCAATCCACGCTCATGGCCTTCTTCTTTGAGGCTGTGTGTGTCATCCGCTCTCTTGTTTCTCCGTCTGGTAAGGCTTGTCTGTTCCGTAATACGACTTGCGGTGTTCTTTGTGCATGCTCTAGATCTGATCTGTTTCACATCGTGAAGGATCCATTCCTGTTTGTGGGGGGGATTTCTCCAAATATGTTGGAACACCTCCAGAATATTTACATATTTTGTTATATGAAATGCAATTTGTACTTCCTGTAAAAGCATGTATTTTAAATACACTGCTCAAAAAAATTAAAGGAACATTTTTTTAATCAGAGTATAGCATCAAGTCAATGAAACTTCTAGGATGTCGATCTGGTCAGTTAAGTAGCAGAGGGGCTTGTTTTCGGTTTCAGCTGCTTTGGTGTTAATGAAATGAACAACAGGTGCGCTAGAGGGGCAACAATGAGACGACCCCCAAAACAAGAATGGTTTAACAGGTGGAGGCCACTGACATTTTTCCCTCCTCATCTTTTCTAACTGTTTTTTCACTAGTTTTGCATTGGGCTACGAACATTGTCACTACTGGTAGCATGAGGCGATACCTGGACCCTACAGAGGTTGCACAGGTAGTCCAACTTCTCCAGGATGGCAGATTAATACGGGCATGGAGGAGATTCCAGGAGACAGGCAGTAACTCTAGGAGAGCTGGACGGGGCCGTAGAAGGTCCTTAACCCATCAGCAGGACCGATATCTGCTCCTTTGGGCAAGGAGGAACAGGATGACCACTGCCAGAGCCCTACAAAAGGTCCGTCACTGGTGCCCTGTGCTTTTCGCAGATGAGAGCAGGTTCACCCTGAGCACATGTGACAGACGTAAAAGGGTCTGGAGAAGCCGTGGAGAACGTTATGCTGCCTGTAACATCGTTCAGCATGATCAGTTTGGTGGTGGGTCAGTGATGTTCATATCCATGGAGGGATGCACAGACCTCTACAGGCTAGACAACGGCACCTTGACTCCCATTAGGTATCAGGATGAAATCCTTGGACCCATTGTCAGACACTATGCTGGTGCAGTGGGTTCTGGGTTCCTCCTGGTGTACAACAATAACCGGCCTCATGTGGCGAGAGTATACAGGCAGTTCCTGGAGGATGAAGGAATTGATACCCTTGACTGGTCCCCACGCTCGCCTGACCTAAATCCAATAGAACACCTCTTGCACATTATGTTTTCACACCTCAGACTGTCCAGGAGCTTGGTGATGCCCTGGTCCAGATCTGGGAAGAGATCCCCCAGGACACCATCCGTCGTCTCATTAGGAGCATGCCCCGACATTGTCAGGCATGCATACAAGCACGTGGGGGCCCTACAAACTACTGAGTACGATTTTGAGTTAGTGCAATGAAATTTCGGCAAAATGGACTAGCCTACCACATCATTTTTTCACTTTGATTTTCGGGGTGTCTTTGAATTCAGTCCTCTGTAAGTTGATAATTTTCATTTCCATCAAATGATGTGGCATCCTTTTGTTCCTAACACATTACCCAGTCCATATCAGTATAGATATCCAGCATGATTTTTTTTCTCATTGAGATCTGATGCGTTTTCAAAGTGTTCCTTAAATTTTTTTGAGCAGTGTATATCTGTTGCTTAGCTTCAGATCCTGATGCTTCAGATTCAACAAGGTCCTCTCTTAATAATCAATTTAAAGGAGGTTTGCTTTCACGGTGGTGGTAACTTTCTCGCTGATGTCTGTTCTGCTAAAAACTTCAGAACATAGCTTTGACCCAGCGACGTGACATTAACTGGCCGGATCCACTGCTTTCTGCGCACCTCATGGCTTTGTTAGCGAGATGACTTGGCCCTTTGTTGTTGTTGTTTTATGATATCATAAAGGTCATTTTGACCACACAGTGATAGCAAATGTTTTTTCTTTTTTTTATTTAATGTTTTTCTTGTATTTGCATGTCATTGACCATTTTTCCTACTTGTCTTCTAAACTCTGTAAGGAATGGAAGAGGTCGTATGATAAAATTGCTGCGTTACCTTGATATACCAGGGTGATGGAGAAGACCGAGCACAGCTCGGTTTTCTCTGATCCCCTGCTATTTGCAAAGTGCCGTCAAATAAATCTACAGCTTTGTCCATGTAGGTTTAAATTTTTTAGAGTATCAGCTTTATGATGATGTACATATTTGTTACAGCGATGTATTCTTAGCATGTCAATCCAGGGTGAGGACCTCGGTTGTGGATGCTAACAGCGAGAGTAGCACTAGAATACCGTACAAAAGAAGGCCATCGGGGTGCCGGTGCTGTTCCTCTTCTCTTCAATAAGATGCACTTTCCAGTGGCCTTTGGACCAGCAAGAGCGTCGTGGCCTTTGCCGCTTTTGATCCGATTAGAATCGATGTCTGATTTTATCTCCTTGAGACAGTTAAAGACCACGTGGCCGAAATACCAAGCAGATCGTAAAAAGATCTTTAATTGGTCGCAGTTAACAATTTTCTTCAGAGCGTGGCTTGATTCATATCTGGTTTTGTGTTTATTGAAGTGACCTGCTGTAGTTGTGTGAAACTTTGAGTAAAAAGCCCCCCAGTTATTGTTTTTGGCCATATAAACAAACTGGTTTGGTGTTTTTTTTTTTTTTTTGCTCCTGTCTGACTTGGTTTATGTTACTGGCAGCTATAAGTATAATGGTGTCAGTCTAATGCAGTAGTACAGTAGAAAATGGACATTTTAAACAACCAGTGGGGTGTTGGAACATTCAAGTAGAATTAAGTCTTGCTTGTTGTTTACATACAGCTTCATGTATAGTACATATACTGTATATTCCTTTGCTTATTAATGAAGAAATTAATGTTTTGTATTTTTCATTCATTTTTTGGCCTAAAAAAGTGGTCAACCTAGACAAAAATACATTTTTAAACTAATCTATTACTACAAATGGAAATCAGAGATAAATATGTGTGGTCATCACAGAGGAATATGCTCATCCTCCATCATAAAATACCATTGACTGGCACTCAGTCTCATCAAATTGGTGCAACAACTTCAAAATCCTCTTGGTCTTGTTTTTGTGTTCTTATTTCTGATAAATAATGTTTTATAGCTCTCGACTCATTCAAATTATTGTATAAAACAAATATTATTTCATAATGTGTGTTTTTATTTGAGAAAGAGAAGAAGAAGAAAAAGATAAATCTTGAAACCAAGCTTTGGATGCTACAGGCAGGTGTCTGCATGTCCCATGAGGAACAAAAGATCATTGCAGTCTTGACACTAACAAGGGACAAAACTAAAGGAATCTTGGTGTTCTTTCTGCTCATGGATTCAAGAATGTTCTGGAACAATGAGGGTTATCAGTGCTGCTGATTGTGAAACGTGAGTATGATGCACATTTTGGGGTTTTCGAGCATCCCACCCGACCAGTACAGGGTTGACTTCCCTATCCTGCATTGTGTGCTACATTAGTAGTGCCTCTCAGTTTGCCCTAATATGCTTCCCCATGATGGAACTGAGCCTTTAGCAGAGCCTGCTCGTGGCATCATTCCACCAGCAGCCGTGTGCAGCTTATACAGTTGAAATGTCAGCATGAAGCCCCTAGCCCATTTCAAACAGCTGTAGAAACCTCTGGAATCATTCTTATTTTCCTCATACTTTTTGCAATTTTAACCCCAAGATGTCTCTAGTTGTCTAGCGCTTGGTTACTGGCAATGAGAGCTTGGGCTTGTCAGAACCCTCTAGCTGCCCCCCTTCTGTCTGTGAGATAGGGATGGCAGCACACATAAGACCCCCTGCCCCTCTTTTGGGGGGGGGTGGCATCTACTACCCCTCAGAACTCTCACCTGCTCTTGCCCTCTAGCTGCACGTCATACACGCAGACATAGCGTAGATCTGTAGGACCTGCAGGACCTAAGTCTTGTGAATGAGTTTTGCACCTTGTGTCCTCCAAGGTTTAGGTTGTGGCAGGAGCAGCACTTGCAGAAATCAGAAGCAACGTGGTAAATCCACCAGTATTCGGCTGGCGCTTCACCTGTCTGGCTGTGTTGAGGACATCAAATAACTTCACCCATGTACATAAGACCATTTGAAGAAATTTTCCTTCTTCTAAAATGAAAAGCAAACTTTATTATACTGTAGTACATGGTGAATTCTGAAATTTAAATGAAAGATTTATTCCTGGTTTTTCTAGAAGAAGCAGTGGATAAATGTATAATCTTCATAAAACTGCTTTTATGTGTAGCCTGACCACCTCTGGTATCTCAGTAGTGGTGTGGCTCTTAAGGTTGTTTTTTTTTTTTTTGTTTTTTTTGCCATTTGATCAAAGCACAGCTAGCGAACACCATGAGACATTTGCATTAAATGTGGCTTTAATAATAATATTACTACTGAACTGACTGACAGCCGTGAACGCAAATGAAAGAAAGTGCTTTGGCTCTTTTAAAGTTTCCGAGGACGCCCGCATTAAATGGGGGTGGTGCCTGGTTGCTGTTCATTAGCAGTTGTCATGTGGAAAGACTGGTTACCCTTTCTACCCCGACACATCGGCATGACGGACGAGTCACGCATCCACCTTCATTCTGCGAGGTGGCAGAGGGGAAGAGAATTGCCATGCTTGGCAGATCTGGCTACAGACATCATCTGTACACCCCTCTCCCAGGTACCTCAGCTGCAGCTCTCGGTTCCATTAAACCAAGGCCCAGCTTTTTAAAGATGCAACCTTTTCCCAGTCTCCCAGCTGTTAGATACCTGGGTGTTTTTGGAAGAACATCCACTTTATGATTCTGTTTTGCTGCACATGCTGGTGGCTGCGCAACACAGATTTTGTCTGGTGATGCTGAGTTTTCTGATGAGTGTTCAGGGTTGAACAGCTTGGGGAATGGATGCATTTTTATTTTTAATTGGCTTTAATTTGAATTTGGTTCAAAGTATATTTTTATTTTATTTTATTTATTTTGTTTTACAAAACATAACCCAAAAGTAATGACTCAAGCTTAATAAAAAGTCAGTTGCGTTTATAAGTTAAAAAGCCTTGTTTTTCATCTTTTATTTATATATATATGATGTGTGTGTGTGTGTGTATATATATATATTTTTTTATTATTATATGTGTTGTCTTGCCTTTCTTAAAGACACCCCTGGCCCAGTAGGAGTGGGATTTTATAGGAAAAATAAATGATAAATGCATTAAAAATACAATTTTTTTGGCTTTGTTGATCCGATGCGAATGCATGAGTTTGATTACAGGACTGGATTTATGTTTATAATAAATAGCAATGCTCCAAAAAAGATTCAGAGCTCCAGGCTTTAAAAAAAAAAAAAAGTTATAAGGCAGTAAAAAAGTAGTTCTGTGCCTTACAATAAAATACAGATGAAATCAACTAATATGCCTGCAGAAATGTATCTGCACTATGCAATAATTTCAAACATACATTTGTACTACAACCCATGATAATAGAAATGCAATTTAATTTTTGAGCTTCACTTGTGTGTTCCAAGCAGGGAGAGTCATATGTCTTGGGCACGAAGGGGTGCCCAGAAGCAGAGTTCCCTATCATACAGTCCCGGGCGTTTTTACTTTTTTGACTTTTTTTTCAAAATATTGGTACCATTTACATGCTTTTTTCTCTGTTATGTCCGTCCTGTGCTGCTTTAGAGTAAAGGTCTCGATACGCTGTTTGGCCATCTGTCATACCTCAGCCAGGCAAACTGCTGAAGCCATGATGGTCTGAATTGGCATTCAGGTGGTTTAGGGGTGCAGTTGTGAGATGACTGGAATCCACATCCATGCGCTCTTCTGCCTCGCTCACGCTAACCGACTGTGAGTCCAGGGCAGAGGAGAATCCAATGCTCAAATTAGATGGAGGCAGTGAAAGAAGTCTGAAATTTTTTGCCACCGTTTTTACATTGTAAAGCAAACAACGAACGAGTTGAGGACGGAATATAAACGTGCAAATTTTATGTCATCGTAACCGCACCCTAAATTAAAACACGTACGTGACGTTCCATACTGTGCTGTTGTTGAAAGATGGAACTGTATTGCAAACAGGAAGCAGACAAGAAAATTTTATACGCATTTCACACACTTGCACTAATAGACACCACATGGCAGAAGTTATTATTTGACAATTGGCGACCATTTTAGTAAGTCTGGATCCCTCAACATGTACTGGACCTTCATGTGTGCATGAGCTAAGGTGGAATAGCCAAGTGCGTGAAGATCCCGCTCTGGAGAAAACCGAGCCTCTGTGTCACTGTTTGTTTAACCAGCGGAGACTGCAAGCAGCGTGCGGACTCACCGTCTCTACTGTAGATATTAATATTTTATAGTGACTGTACTTGCTCTACTTCTGTCAGGAGAGGTTTTCCTGGTTTATGTTTGGGGTTGCAGCTCCCACCACCCACACACTGAACCTTCTCTTCTCCCTCCCCGCAGACTTCAACTACAACACAGATGGCTATGATGGCGACGCGGCCGACGACCGCAAATCCCAGGACGGTTCGGAGACGATGCCCTTTATCGACGAATCACCAACGATGTCCCCGCAGCTGTGCGCCCGTGGCCCTGACGGCGAGGCCGTCTCTCCAACCCCCCCTGAAGGACTGCTGCCCGGGGTGAGTGCTTTGCGCTGGCGAGAGCTGGGTAATGGGACTGGTCCTGTAATGAGGAGTTCCCCTGGGAAGGTGCTGTGAGAGAGGCAAGAATAGGCCTTGCTGCCATGGAGACCTGAGCTGCGCTCCCAGCAGAGAGATTCTTCCTCTGACGAATAATAAAAATATGATCACTTGCATTCAGAGAAGGTTGAAGTTGAGTGGCTGTATTACCCACCGTGGTGTGTAATGTATTGAGCATGGGTGTAACTGGTCAGGAAATGTATTTATTTTTATTGCCAGTCATAATCTCCAGAGTTGGTTGGAGGTGTGACTTGTGCTAACATCCTAAAGCCGAGCCGCTCAGGACTGTCCGGATGCCCTCCTGCTGCTGTTGCCACGGAGCTTTCCCACTTTTTAGGAGTGAGGGTTGTCTGTGTCGATCAATGAGGAGGTGATCCCTTGTGACTTGTCAAATTCCTCATCTCTCTATGCGAGTTTCACTGGCATTTGTGTGACCTGTAAGAGTGGAAGCTCATATATTATAATTTACAAGAAACTGATTGTGAGATTGATAACAGACAAACATGTGAAGTAACACAGCTAGGAGTTGGGCTGTCATGTTTGTAGTGTTAATGTAGTGATGCCAATTGAAAATAAAAAAGCTATTGTAATATCGCAAGTATAATATGGAAGTTTTCAGTTACGTACATGCATGGTATTCATGTTAAGGAGTGCAGCCATCCATGTGACCGGGAATTTCCAGCCTCTCTTGTCACTCACTCAGTCCTTGTGGAGAAGACGGCTTTTTCAAGGCTAACAGAGGTTGGGGCAACTGTCATTTTGAGATCAGCTTACAGAACATAGCAGTACTCGAGTTTATATGCACAAAACTTTCCACTGTTTGTCTACAGCACACGTGAGAACTTTTAATTGGAAACTTGAAATACAGGTTTTGCAGTTAGACGTTTACTGGACATTTTTGTCTTGATCCTCTGGTTTTGTACCATGTGTACGAGGAATCCTTTGGTGAAGAATTATGCCGGTAAATACGGATGCCGTGGAAAAGGAACGCATGTTAGTTTATTGTGGTGTCACCGGATGAAGCATTTGATGCCCCCATTCAACACATTTTGGGCTTAAATTTGTTGAACTGTTTGCTTTGTGTTTCTAAATGGCTGCTGAGGGAGTGGAAGTCAGCAATTTGTGCCAAATGTCGCCACCTAGTGGCAGAATTCCCCAAAACTGGAACTTCATTCCTTGGTTTTGACTTGGGGAAAAATACAGCTGGATTGTATATTTACTGAAGAAAGATTATCTCCAAATTGATGACTCTCTTTGTCTCTGTGTACACCTACAACATAGGTGGGATGTATATCTGCAGTTTCAGTACTCGCTTTCCTGTATTACTGTCATTTTTACTGCGGCTACCTGGCAGCAAGTGTTTTCCCTCTGGTATGGCTGAAATGGTTTGAAGTGAAATGAACTGAGGTGTGCACGCAGACATAGCGAAACATGTGGTTATTAAGATTTAGCTGCTTGGGACGCAGTCCTACAGCTTTCGCTAAGGACTTGACTGGCTGATGTTCGCACCGCACAAGCACACAATTCTCCAACCGCTTGTCTTCCAGCTGCCGATAATGTCACAGAGGCAGACAGAAAAGCATATCGCAGGTCCCGTCAGGGCCATCCTCCTCCGAGAGCGGGAAACGGATCTTTCCTGTCTTAATGGTACTGCAAAGTGACCACTGAATGATGAACAGGCCTTCTCTTGACATGGATCAGCAGTTTCATACAGAGAGATCAGGTGGAAGTGGGATCTGCAGTTTGTAGTGAAGTTCTTTATTAATTTTTATTTATTGCCAATTTACAGTGCTGTCATCATGCTGTACAAGTACTTTGTATGCTGTAGTGAAATGCCAGAACTCTAAACTTTCAGTGTTTAAACCACTGTTTAATCCAGATCTATGAATACATCTGTGAATTAGTGTTTATAGGATATTACTTTATTAATTTAGCTGATGTGTTTCTTCTAAGGTACTTAGAAGGGATTTACCTTAAGGGTATTGCAGCATAAGGTGTAGGATTTAAATCTGGGTCCTCTGACTGGTAAGCCAGTAAGCAGGACACTTCTAATTGTATAAGACTATGTTGCTAATGTATAATAAGATAGTATATAATAATACATTTTTAAGTTCATAATATAAAGTTAAGTTTATAATGTTAAGTCTTTTTTCTTTCTCACTACATTAAAGTTTGTGGTGACTCAGCAGTTAAGAACATAGAATTGTTACCTTGAGTTTTCAGTAAAATTTTCTGTACTTACCCTATATTAGCAGAGTATAAATTTACAGATTTATACAGCGAGATATAATTGTAACTGGTATTTGTGTCATTGTGTCATCTAATATGGTGACTCCTGAATGTCAACTTCAGCCTCAGCGGGAACCGTGTATTATTTAGAACATCTGCGTTCTGAAGAGTTGTCAGGACCTCGGCATGACAGTGCAGAGACCAGGGAGAAGCTGTGAAAGATATTAAATGCTACACCCACATGCACACGGAGCACAGTTGACATCTTACTTAGCCCATGGTGTCTAACCTGCTTGTTGGTGTGGTGGTAACGGATTAAAACCCAAGAGGAAACCTGTTTTGAGTCTGTTCTTAGAGGGGGGTAGAGGATACCCACAAAACCTTTGATGGTGTTCAGGTTTCCGAAAAGCCTGCGAGCAGTAAGGGGCTGGCTCTTTTCTAAATGACGTGCCTGTAAATGGCAGATGACACAGGATGGGGGGGCGTCTTGGGAATCGGTGAAGCCGAGCACCTGAAGGACTTCCTTCTGCAGAGCGAACGGTGTACAGAGACCGTGGGTCATCACCTAGACGGCTGACGTTAACGCTTGGGTTCCGTGCGCTTCTGCTTCCTGCGCAGCGCCGAGGTCATGGAAGTTTGGGAGTCGCTGCGTGGATGGAAACTGTCGGTTGCACCAAGAGTGCCGTTGCCAGCGGCTC
Source organism: Heterotis niloticus (assembly GCA_018136845.1). Classification (NCBI taxonomy): domain Eukaryota; kingdom Metazoa; phylum Chordata; class Actinopteri; order Osteoglossiformes; family Osteoglossidae; genus Heterotis; species Heterotis niloticus. Next base: position 4,637,744 of record CM030899.1, read on the forward strand.
TCCGCGCAGCCTGAATGGCCTCTCTGTGTGCTGGCCTTCTCCACAAGGCAGGAAAAACATTTAGAGGAAGTGGCAGCCTTGGTGTGTGGGGGAGGCAGGGCGTGGGGGGCTGAGTGCGGGGGTGGCCGGGGGCTGCAGCTATGACAAAGCAGGAAGACGGAGTAGCAGAAAGCAAAGTCTCCCGAGTGGGTGTGTCTTAAGTGTGTGTGCTCATGAGGTGGAGTTTAAAAAAATACAACACCGGGCGCACGTTGGGGGGAGAGAGAGAGAGAGAGAGAGAGAGAGAGAGAGAGAAAGGGGGTGGGGTTGTGTGGGGAGGCGTAACGACGTGGCCTGGACTGCGAGCGGCGCTTTCGTTGATACTTCTGGGCCTGGCTGGCGCCCATGTGCTGCCGCGGGCCTCGGAGCGAGTGACGGTCGGCGGAGATCACACCTGTCAGAGAGATGGAGGAGGAGGACGAGGTCATTGGCTTTTTGGACAAAGTGCTAGAAGATGAGGAGGTGTTTGAGAGCGGAGAGCTGGACCTGGAAAGTCCCCTGATTCCAGAGGAAAGCGTCAGCCTCAGGCTGTTCAAGGTGAGAACTTAGCGGTGGCCCGCAAAACACTGACAGGAGGGAGGCTAGCAAAGCAGCAGTTATTGTGGCCAGGCGTACACACCGTAGCCATTTTGACCGGCTAAAAATAGCGGGGCAGAAAATATGAAAAGTCTTCACTCGGCAGCGTCCGTCTCCGCTGCACCTTGCACTCCCTTATGAGGGGAAAGTGCAGCAGTTGAAACGCTAGGCGATAATGCACCGAGGCCCTCCGCAAGGATGGCGCTCGGCTTCCTCACGCGAGGTTGCAGGCGGGTTTTTCCACAGCCGGCGATTGACGTCCGCTTGGCAGACGGTGAACTTCTGACATGTAAAACGGTTTTGTTGTGGCTTGTCGTGTGCAGAGCGGGCAAGCCATTGGGTTGTTTTCTCCCCGGTTCTGTGTCGATGACATTCTGATGGGTCTTGCTGTCCTGCCGTCTCCTTTATTTCCCAGCATGAATCCCAAAAGCGCCCCTGTGCACAGAGGGAACCTCTGTGAGGAGGGTCCTCAAAGGCAGATGTGGGTAGGATGGCTGTGTCAGAAGATGGAAATAAACATTTGCTTGTTAAATTCATCGATGCAAGAACGGGCTTAGTTGGCAGAGGGTTTGGAAGTCGTGGTGTGGATTTTGTCGGCAGTCTGTCAATAGCACGCATTTGTGCCGCGTCACACCAATATTTGCCTCGGCACGTTTAGCTGACGCTGGCGGTGAGGTTGCCACGAAACTGTTTGTTCCGTGTACTACAGAAGTGAAAACCTTTTGCGTCAGTTCAGTCAGTCGTGAAGCTCGGCGGCTGCGTGCACTTTTCGATGTGTTCCTCCATTCGGGTTTAAGCGTGGAGCACCCAAGCTGGTTGGACAACCAGGTGTGCAGGACAGCCAGCATCTCTCCGCTGATGGGATTGCGGTCGAAGGCAACGCTGCTGACACGCCAACAGATTTCCTAAACAAAACAGTCCTGGCTCCCGTTTCCTTCTCACTTCTCCTCTTGTTTGGAGAGTATCATCTTGGAGATCAAGAAACAATGGACAGGGACAGCTGTGTCGGAAAACCTTGGGGGGGGTGGGGGGTTCTGCTGGTTTTAGCGGCGTTGTCTGCAACGTGCACTTCCAGGACACAGGTTCATGAATTAAACCGAAGTCCACAACGATTAGTTGTCGGCATTGCAAGTATGAACCGGAGCTTTTGTTTGAGGGCAACTTAAATGGTTAGATGAGCGGCTTTACAATGAATTACCCGTTTATATGGTACAGTAAATAGTATTTTGTCACCAGTCAGGGCCGCTACAGCTGGGATCACCGTACTACCAGACACAGATAAATTTGTAATTTTGGACACAACAGAATACGACAGTAAGACAAGTCACTCCTCACCAACATGCTGGCTGCTTTGTAGTGTTGTACACTGTATTAGACAAGTAAATGATTAAACCATGTTTGTTGCTACAGATTTGTGTTTTTGTTGGCTTAGCAGCCTTGCTTCCAATGTGTGTTTTTTTTTTTTTTTTTTTAAACATTCATCTCAGTGCTTTTATCTTGTAAGCTTGCTATTGTGTGTGAAGATGGCCTGCGGCTGTTTATTTAAAGCACACGTGCTTATGTCATGTGCACATGGCGGTGGAAACATCGACTACCTTGTAAGGTTTTTTTTTTTGGTGGTTTTCTTATCACTATTTAACCATTGGTTCTACAATTCGGTTGTCACTTTTTGGTACGTCCACAATTGGTCTCAAAATGTCAATGAGCATAGGAGTGTTTTTAGGGCCAGTAGTTATTGAAATCGCTTTAATCTTCAAGTTTTTCTCTGAGGAGCTTCCTCGGTACATAAGCGCGGTGGACAATTCAGGATGCGTTTCGGTGGCGGTTTCTCCACCTTCTCTCTTGTCTCCAGCTCTGAAAGCCCATTGTTTTACATATATGAATAGGCCCCACTCGCCTTTGCTTGGAGGAGTATGTAGGTGCGCCTCCCGTCCGGGCTGGTGTGCAATACGTCAGCGGTCTCCTTCACCGTCAGCAAAAGTAAACACAGAGTTACGCCAGCCGCTTTCTGTAGCTCTTTTGGAGTCCCTCATAAAGAACAGGAAGGGCAAGCCGCAGCCACGTTTGTGGAGCGCGGGCCCAAGAACAGACTCCACCCGTGTGTGTGTGTGAGAAACAAGTTTATTGTAGCTCTATTTTTACATTAAAGCAGCCTTTTTCACTGGTGGTCACTCAGTGATCTGCAAGTCATTGTGTGCATGGAAATGAATATTCCTTTGCTTTTTTGGTGCTTGAACAAAGCTGCTTTGTGGCTACAGGTATTTGTCAGGAGGAGGAAGCCAGTGTTACATTTAGGCCTCATTCAAAATGCAAGGTCGCTGCAAGTACTACGTGTAAGGTGAATGTTCCTTAGGGCGAAGTGTGCCCACTCCTCAGGGGTTCCCTGTCTGCATCAGCAGTTTTATTTATTTGTTTTTTTACAGCTGGCTTTCCTCTTGCTCACCCTTGATCACCCTGCTGTGTTAAAAGGGTAAGGGCCGGGCTGGTGGAGATGATCCATCTCATTCTCAGTCGAGATGGACAGAACGTACAGCTCCATTTGGTGCAGGACTTCCCTCCTCTTTCACTCTGCTGCTGTCTGAAGCACTCTGTCACACATGGTGTACTTAGGGTGGACCGCATGCTGATAAGGAACAGACTAGCTCTGACCTCCTCAACGTGTTGGGTTAGTTTGCTATGGGGTTGGAGTAAACGCACAACTTCCTGGGTAACTGGACCATGCTGAACCCCAAAGAAAATGCGATTTGCAGTAGTGCTGTGGTTCATCAGTAGATGCGCTGATTCTCACATAAGCTCCTTGGTAGCTCTGTCACCAAGAAAGAAAGAAAAGCTCACATAGAATCTCACAGTCATTATTGGTGACAGTAAAGCAAACTTTGAACCTGATGTTTCAAAATCCTCTTGGGCAGAAACAGCCTGTTTGCCCTTTGTTTCCTGTGGAACAATAAACTAAGACACGAGCCAAAAGTTGTGATGAGTAAGATGTGTGTCAACATTTTCATAACATTTTAACTGAATAGGTGGAATATTTTTTTTTTATTATTATTTTTTATTTTATTAGTATTAATCTTGCTTAAGATGGCCCTTCAGGATTCCCTAAGCTTTTTCAAATCCTCGAGTTGAGACATCAAACCCACTTTGACTATTAGCTGCACCTCAGTTGACTGGAGAAATATATTATTATTGTGACCGTGGCTGAAACCACTCTCTTTCTCTCTCAGGGTGAAATTGAAAAGGGACTGGAAATGAAGAAGCTGGTCCTCTCTGGGTTCCTGGCCAGTGAGGAGATCTACATCAACCAGCTGGAAGCACTGCTGCTGGTAGGTGACAGCCCCGCTCCTGATCCTTTGGCCAGGAGCTACCATTCACCGAACCCCATCTGAATGAAGACTACAAAACGAGAGTATCGTTCTCATGATCAAATACGAGATACAGAGGTTTAGCTCGCTGCTATCAGGTTGCGGTTTGCTGATGCAGTGACCGGGCTATGGTGGTGAACCGAAACGGGTCTAGAAGACATCTTCACAAAATTGTTCTGTACGTTTCCATACACAGCCATGGTTTTAAATGACCAATCCTAACCCTAATGTTGCAATTTCCTCTTTGCTTTTTTTTCTGTCTAAATGCAAGCTATGTTCGCTATAATGTGTAATTAAATATTCCTGGAATTCCAGTGCTAAACATTATACCATTCATACTGTTTGCACACATTTAAAATGCACATTACTGCTAAGTAGGTCCAAATACTTCTACATTTTGAATGTTGGTCAAGAGAATGCAGGCTGTTGGCGGACTACAAGTTTTTGTACAGCCCATCAAATTGACCTGCTCAGGTACAAAATTGATGCAGCTGAACAGGAAACATGCATGACTTTGTTCACCTGCGAAGCACCTGCTTTACAGACCCACAAATGGGCTGATGTCTTGATGGAATCCAAATTCCATCCCATGCAAGATCCAGCAGAGTGAGGAGGACCTTTGGCAATTCGGTATTTGCTTATCTTAGGCGAAAGGTTATCATCCCCACTCCCCTAGAAAGCTCTTCCATTGTCTGGTTTGGGGATACTCAGTTGTAGACAAAGCATTGGTTAATGTCTTTTGGGCTGTCATGATGGGAGGGGGCACTGTCGTCCTGTCCTTGTCCCGTTTATAGTCTCTTCAGTTCCCTGTTCACTCACTTATATCACACCGTCATTTTTAACAGTGAAACCGAAAATGACATTTAAGTATTAGAGCAGTTTTCTGAATTTAACTTTTCAAGGAACCCAGTAGATTTGGTTGGTTAAAAATATACTGTATGGCCAAAAGTATGTAGACCCTCCTTCCAATGACTGAGCTGAGCTGTTTGAGTTGCGCCCACACAGCAAACAAACAGATTCTAGACAACTTTGTGCTACTCTGTGGCCACAGTTTGGGGAAGCTCTTTTCCTGTCTCCCCCCCCCACCACCTCCTGTGCACAAAGCGAGCTCTGTACGGTTTGCCCAGGTTGGGGTGGAAGAACTTGAGTGGCTGCACAGAGCCCTGACCTCAACCCCAATGAACACTTTGGGATGAACTGGACCGTGAGCCTGGCCTTCTTGCTCGACCTCACTGATGCTCTTGTGGCCAAATGGGCACAAATTCCCACAGCCGTGCTCCAAAATCTGATGGAAAGCCTTCCAAGAAGAATGGGGGCTGTTAAAGCAGCAAGAGGGGGCCAACTCCATATTAATGCCCATGGGTTTGAAATGAGATGTTCAACCAGCACATGTGGTTCAGCTGTGCATGGAAAATGGAAAATGATAGGTTTGTTAATTTTCCTGTGAGATTGTTTGCCAGTTTTTTCCCATTAGCAAGATAATGCTGAACTTGTGTTTTGTTGCTGAAGTGGGCCTCTCCCATCTTTCAAATCATCGACTGAGATAGTATAAGGTGGTGGCTTTGTGTAACAGGGTTCATGCTCATGTATTCAAAGAAATAAATATAGAAACAAAGGGTATGTACACAGGGCAGCACACTGGAGCAGAGAGTAGCATGTGCCTGGGTTTCCTTCAGGTGCTCTGGTTTCCTCCCACAGTCCAGGTTTCAGGTTTATTGGTCACTCTGAATAGTGTATGTGTGTGCACATGTGGGGCCACCTTGTGATGAACTGGCATTTCATCCAGTGTTTGGTTTGCTCACCCAGCATCCAGTGACCTCAGGACAGGCTTTGGACCTCAGTGACCCTAACCAGAACACGCGGTTATTGATAGTGGATGTGTATATAAAGCAAACTGCTATCTGAGCTGTTTGGGGCCTGCAAAATGAGTGTAGAAAACCAAACGTGCTGAGTTTTTAGGTTTCTGTGCCACATATTTTAAAGGTAGATCCATAGCACGGAGGGAGAGAGAGACGTATGCAGAAAAGATTTTCATGTGTTTTTTCAGCCACTTTTTTCATGGTTCTGCATGAATGATGGCTCACAGATGACAGAGAGAAGATAGGATTTACTTGTGCTCAGTGTGCCCCTTTAAGAGGTGTTTTTTGTGTTTTTGGTTTTGTATAAATGCAGTAGAAATTTATTCATATTGTCAGTTACAATGAGTCCTTCCAATATTTTTGCGCTGTCACTGTACTTTTTCCATTTCCCAAATATTTTGGGAATTCATACATTTTTAAAATTAATTTAAAATGTGTAACCTGACATATCAAAGTGAAGTTCTGTTTGCAACGTGTTACCTGTCATTAGTTTATTAACACGTGTGGACAGTATTTGACAGCTAAGTGGATATTGGATGGAATTGGGTTGTGACATGTTGGCCTATCGAGAGAGTGGAGGTGAGGAAGGGCTGAAGCTGTATTCCAGCCCTGCTGTGAGTGTGGGGAAGGACGGGCTGCCCTTGAGATTTACCAGGCTGGGGATCCACAGTCAGCACTGAGTGAACAATGCATTCCACCGTAATCGCTTCTTGCTTTTTGGCCTCCTGGCTGTGCTCTGTGTGGGGTAATAGCAGGTACTGTGATAAGCCACACTCTTCTGTACGCAGAGGAAAGAGAGACCCTGGGCAAGGTCAACAGGCCCTCTTTGCTGGGTTGCCAAAGTGTTGCCTGCCATTTTCCGCAGGCTACAACTGTGCTACAACACATCCTTCATTCCAACGTTTCTCAAGCGGCACAGTTGGAGGTTATGTTTGACAGAAATATTCAACGTGAGCTGCTGCAGTACACTCATATCCGTATGCAGTGCATTCTGTATTTATACATTTAATGTGTAAGTAAAACATGGTGTAAACACAACTGCTAAAGATGAAAAGGATTATTAATGCACGAAGCAGTCAGTTATATAATCTGCAGTATTTCAGTGAGGTCAGCAGTTGGAGGGAATTAACCTGTATTTATCAGCTTGTTATATTTTTATGTTTGTTTTTTAAAAAAAACACTGCCTGTGCCACATTAAAACCCTGTTTTCTTGCTGACTTTGCGCCCTCTGTGCCTTTCAGCCCATGAGACCACTGAAGGCTGCTGCCACCACATCTCAACCGGTGTTGACCAACCAACAGATCGAAACCATCTTCTACAAGATCCAGGATATCTTTGAGATCCACAAAGAGTTCTATGATGCGCTGTATCCCAACATTCAGCAGTGGGATGACAAAGTGACTGTGGGGCATCTTTTTCAGAAACTGGTAAGCATCGATTAGGCCGGGACTTTCAATTGGATTTCATTTTCATACTTCACCTGCAGGTGCAAGGGGTTTTACCAAGCTGTGTTCAAAGCAATACCGACTGCCATCGGAAATTGTTTCTGTGTGCTCGTGGTGGTGTCACTCTGGCTGTTTGCCCAGTGGCTCTGAATACAAGTGGGAGTCTGCAGGGCTCACTTGGGTCTAAATGGTAGGTTAAACTGGGTAACTGGGTAAACTGAATCATGTTTTTCAGAATTCTTCAGCATGCTGGTCACGTCTTACATTTGCTGTCGAGTAACAACTGTGTAGTCTTTTTGCTCCTTTGTCTGGGAATATGAATTATTTAGCCTCTTAAATACAAACTTCTACTTAGTGGACTGTGTTTCCATGTGGCACGATCAGTGCTGCACCAGTAATCCTTTTTAAATTGGACACTATGGGCCAAAAGGAAGTTGATCTGATGCACTTTAAAGTGTGTAACTTAAGTGCTGGCCATATTTGCCTTTTACTTAGTTTTCATGTACATCACAGCTAAAGAGTTATTTATTCATTTTGTGAAGAGTTGACCAGATGAGAGCTCAGACCCCAAAACAAGTTTCTCTCGGTTTGCTGTCAGCCCTTCAGCGTGTTGCTAGTGCGATCACCTGATTCTTAGGTCCCAGCCTTACCTTTCTGTAGATTTAATACACCAGCCAGTGTGCAAGATGATGTTTAATATCTTTGGGAAGTGCACATCTACATGTCATTGGCTGCTGAATCTCACATTTTATGCCCAGAGTCAAACAGCTTGTCCTCCACTCAGTCTCACTGGCTTGCCCTTGGGTTTCTTGAATTTTCCCAGATTAAATGAATTTGGGTTGCACAGACTTTCGAACACTAAGTGCATGTCGCTGGTTAGTCTTATTTGTTTACTGCGCTTTGGTTCTGGAGTCGGATTTATGCTCGTGCTGTGGCGCATGCAGCGTGGTCTTGGTGTAATAAGAGATGGGCTCAAATTCTGGATGATTACAGTAATGCTGTTTGGTGTGGAGCTTGTTTTTGCTGTTGGGGGTGGGGGAACTGTCAGAAGAGTTTCGGTCCACAAGCTGTGCTGTTATTTCTCGGCAGCCATAGTGGCACAGCTTGTCGAGTGGCATCATTGCTGGAAGGAAACTATGGCATTGGTATGTTTTGCACCCAGGGTGTAACTGAGACAGGCAAAAGTGTTTGCTGTAATCTTAACGCCACCCCATGCCAGCAATCGCTGTTGGAGACCACGTACTGCATCCTGCAAACAGAGAGGTAGCGCAGTGCTGGATTCATGTACTGAAGACTGAGGCTTTCCTTAGAAAGCGGTATGAAAATTTAACGTAACTGATACTTGCAATGCAAAGCAAACCCTTTGGAATTATCTGGATCTCTGAATGTTTCCAAGAATGTGATCTGATCTTCATGTATTTCAAAATAATAGACACTTTTTTTATATATATACATTAAAAAAAACATACACGGCATTGTATAATTGCTATATTAGAAATTTTTTATATATGACAGGATAGGTGAATTTATTGCAGTAGCTGAGTAGTTATAATTTCTGATTTAAATCACATCCATTTCACATACTTTCATTTTATATAAATTGTAGAATGCTAAAGATCACTGGGGAAATGGTGCCTTATGGTTCTCTTAACTAAGAGGTACAAAACATGTTGCAGGCAGCCAAGGATCTGACAGGGGTCTTGGAGGTTGATTGTGTGAAGTGGGGTAAAGGGAGAACCAACGGCACAGCCCGGGTCCCCTAGCCTTCCTTGATTTTTATTATGTTTCGCTAAAAAGGTAGAACCCGTCACCTTAGCGGGCTTGTGTACGGTGAGGCACCTGTCACCAAAAGCTCACAAGTTGAATGGAAGAAGGCAGGAGGACTACATGCAAGCTGTGAACGAGGCTGAGGAGGAGAGGCAGCAATCATAAGAGCGAGGCAGACCCAGTTCAGTAATGAATCTGACATCTGCAGAACACTGAGCTCATTCATGACTTCATGCTACCAGAATAGTTCTGGCTCATTCTTTAAGCAAAATAATAAAACAAAAACTCTTGCTGCTTGTGAGAGGCAGCAATTGCTCATCGTGTGCTCTTGCGCCCCCATGGCTGGACATTCTTTATCATCGGAATCCCTTCCACAGAGCGCGGGGGTCGCAGGGGTCCGGTGGGTGCGTTCTTAACTCCGTGTGGCCCACTGACAGCGCGGTTTATATCTACACGGTCCGCCACATGGCTTTCTAACCCTTGCTCCCAGGAGCAGGGCTCAGCATGGTGCAATTAGCAGCACACGGAGGCAATGAAAAGCCACCTGCAGGCTCCCAGAAGGGGACGAGCAGCAGAAGTCCCTCCAGCCCCTCTGTCTTCAAAGCGACATCTGCTGTTGTGTTCCGATTGTTTCCAGCACGTCTCCCTAAACTTCTGTCCTTCGCTTCTCGGGTTGTGTCCGAGCATGAAGCTCCAGGTCCTGGCGTGGCGCCTCGTGCGCTTTTTGCACTTTGCATTGGGGTGAGAGGAGCGGTTGCTAGGAGACGGCCTCTGTCACGGAAGCAAATCAGTTGTGTTGGTTTCACACCAGCTTTTTAGGAGCATGGTTAGAAAGCAGATGAGCAGCACCTACGGCCAAATGTCAATTTTTTGTGCCGTTCCCCAGCACCATTAACTGTGTGCGGGACTCCCAGTTACCCAGATGATTATGGTTGAAATGAAATAATTTGGTAGTTTGTATGTTTGCCTTCATTTATTTGGAAGGAACAGTTCCCAGATGAAATGTGGCAGGAACTACATAATAGAGCAAGAATAAATAAATATAAGCAAATAAGGGATTTTTTTTTTTTAATTGCTTATTTAAAATGGTAGCACAGGCTCACAGCCTGCTCTGGATTTTTTTTTTTTTTTTTTTTGTGTTTCTTCTTCAAAGCCTCCTTGAAATGTCTCGCGTTCAGAAGATTGCAGCCGCTTGCAAAAGGAAATTTAAGTGCCAAGTAGGGCAGCTTCAGTAGTGCTCATGCTCACAGGTCTTCAGAGGCATCATTAAAGCACAAGAAGAGGATATCAGGGCCTTTTCCTCATATGGCCCTCTTGCTCCCAGAGATCATGACTGAAATGAGGAACTGTCATCAGATCCCCACCTTGTGTAGCACCACTGCAGTAGTCTTTGGTGGTTGAAGTTGTTTCTGGTAGACGTTGATCATCTTACATGCATTGCAATCATTCATGACTGCAACTGCTCAAGGTTGGTAGTTATGACCTATGGTACATCAGAGAATAACATGATGTTTAACATATTTTCTGCATGTTCTGAGGTCTTGTGTCTGCTGATTATGGTTAAACTTGTGACAAAATTTTGTTTTCTTTCTAAAGCTCTATGTAGGTAGTTCTTAACTGAAAATACCGCATGAATGCTTTCTAAATGCAGTTTAATTTGACAGAGAAGTTAGGTTTTTAGTATTCCGGTATTAAATTTTCTGCAATGATTGAATGCTCTGAAGGGTATAATTTCAATTAATGATACAACAGACAAGATGTTTTGCCCCATACCAGAAAAATAATTGCTTTCAGTGCACACTTCTTCTCATTTCCTTGATGTACAATGTATTATTAATATTTTATGCAATTTTTTATTCTTTTTTAACAGGCTAGTCAACTTGGTGTGTACAAAGCATTTGTTGACAACTACAAAGTTGCCGTGGAGACAGCAGAAAAGTGCAGCCAGGCAAATGGCCAGTTTCAGAAGATATCAGAGGTAAGCAGTTAACATCTTGTTTTTGCTTCAACGCAAGAGTTAGGTTCGCAGTTCCTTTGTCCACTCTGTGAGACGGTGTTTTACTTGTGCTTTACCCGTGGAGATCAGTTCTTATGCTTTCAAAAATAGTCAGTTTTTCTGATATAGACGCTTGCCTTGCAGCATGTATGGTGTGTAATTATAGTTAAAAAAAAAAATAAGTTTTTTTTAGGATGCAGTTGTAAGCATATTTATTTTTTCAACGAACTCTTCACCAGAGGACACAGATGAACAAAGTTCCAGAGAATGGTACAATAAAGAGTGGACGGCACTGTTAGTTTATTACGATAAGACGGCTGATAGCTGAAGAGAAGAAGACAAAAAACCCAATCTGTGGTGACACAGGATCTGAGTGGAGATGTCTAGTACAGAGTTACCACAGTGTCAGTGACGATAGCATCATAATGTGAATATTAAAGCTGCTCTCCTGGCCCATGGTTGCTGAACCCCTTGGTAGTGGTAGCAAGTTGCTTTGACGGCTGTACCGTGTGGGTTCTGTGTGTCCACTTTTGCAGAGGCAACTGACAGCTCTTACAGGCTCAGTGTCTCGCAACTTGAGCATCCAGTCACTCAAGAGCTCAAGGAAGATTGGGTTAATTTAGTAGATGCCAACTACACAGCTTAAGTGGCCGGGGGGGGGGCTTTCCAACTCTTGAACTTATTGTAGATGATATAATGGATAATAGCCATAAACCAAGGTTAACAGGAGAATTGACCTTACTCTGGTCCTGAAGTTAGATTTCATCTCAAAGATTGGAAAGACTGAAGCCAATTTATCGCAGGGTTCTATTTTAGTTATCTACCTAATGACCTTGGAAAAGGCTGATTGATGGTCAGTAGCCTGCTGGGCCTGTGGTGCATCCCACTATGTGAACTGAAACGTGGGTCTCTGATGTCTGTTTTTCTAACACTCATATTTCCTGTGGTTTTTCCCTCTGCAGAACCTTAAAGTGAAAGGGCCCAAGGACTCGAAGGATTGCACCACCTCAGTCACAATGGAAGGTAGGGCTCCTCCAGGGCACTCACCACAAATTGGAGGTTTGGACCTTTAAGACAGCGCTGAGTTCAGCCCCGTCTGCTTGTGCATGCGGAGGATGTGAGGTGGTTGCACTCCTGCCTGGTGAACGCCTCCCCTCTGTCCCCTCCCCTCCCCGCCGCACTCCGCTCTTATGGATGCTGGTGGGCTGTGAGACGTGGAAGTGCAAACGGACGGGATGTGGATATGGAGATCCTGCTGGTGCTCAGGCTGTGCCGCAACTGCACTTATGGTAAAGACATCCTGGGCAGTGCTGCGTGCGATTAGACTATCGGTCTTTTTTTTGGTACATTTAATTCAGTTTGCATTGTTTGTTCCCTTTTCTCTCACCGGAATGCAGCACGGCAAGCTTGCACAAGATGTGGAGATATTTGTGTTTTGAGTTTGGTTCTGTATGCTTTCATTGCAGACCCAGGTTTTGGTCAATTAGCATAGCAATAGGCGGTTGCGACGTTCGTGACGGCTCAGCAGGCTGGTAGGATGAGGGGTTCTAAAGGGGGCTGCTTCGCCTGCGGTTTCTGGCCGGGGGTCCGCAGGTGCCTTGCGTGCTCAGTTGCCTTTTGAAGTTGCCGTACTTGTGAGAGGCTATGTTCCGGTTGCCTTTGTGTCCGTGACTGATGGATTTCTGAACAATCCCAGATAGCAGCTTGCTCTCCTAAAGAAGCATGTTTGGATCAATTGTAGTTCCAGCGATTGATGGGGCTTCTATAGAATGAGTCGCCTTGAAATGTGCATATTAAGTGACCTCATAGTTCATACAGGTTATCTGTGTGTGCCATAGCTGTGCACATACCCAGAATGCTTATAAGGGAGATCCTGTCCTCATTCAGTAGTGCTGGTGACTGACATTTCTCCTGTAGCTCTGTCAGGTTTAAATGTGTGTGAAGTTGGCATTTGGTCAATGTTTGTGGTGGACTGGTCCACATTACAGGGCTTGAATGGTAATGTACTGATGGTTATTTCCTTTACACTTTCCGCCAGATTCATCCCGACAGCATACTGAGCTTAGACTGCAGCGTGACCCTCACGTATTCTGCCCATCTCTTAAGGAGAAAAGCAGGAAGCCACACAAATGAGTGTATAGATTCTCTCTCTCTCTCTCTCTCTCTCTGTGTGTGTGTGTGTGTGTGTGTGTGTGTGTGTGTGTGTGTGTGTGTGTGTGTGTCATGGTGAGTGGTGATAATATTCTTTGTTTCTGTGTAAATTTCTATTGTACACCTGTTTGACGTTTTCTGTTTAGTTATACTTACCTTCTGCAGTACCCAGTGTAATGTTTAATAAAAGAGGTACATTTGCAAAGCATTGCCAGTTTAAATATAAATACGCTCCAGTCTTCATAACACTTTGACCTTGTTTTATAAGGTTAGGAATTAATGTTATAAAGACTAAAGGCAGGCACAATTTATTGGTAATTTGAGGAGCTATGATTTTCTCATCAAGCATTTTTATTTCATTCATTCTTTATTATTAACAGCTTAATCCTGAGCAGGGTTGCAGTGGTCTGGAGAGTTTTCGGTAAATATTGGGAATTAGGCAGTGAGATTACCCCACTCCATCGCAGTGTGGGTTTTAGTATGGATTTTCTCGATTTTTTTTCTTCAAAAAAAAGTTGTGCTCGTAGCTGTAGATGCCTGTTGCCAGGAAGGGATATGTCAGATCAGAGGGTTGTATTCATCATGGCAGGTAAGAGGATTTCTTGGAGAGGAAAGATAGGCCATTTACTGAATGCAAACACCTAAAGCTGTTGTGTTCCTAAGGATGCTCTATGATGCACTGCTTATCATGGCTGTGTTGTTATGGGGTTTATTGATATTGAACGTGGTTGATTTTTCTCATTTCAGCTGGCATTCCCCTGAGCGTGATCATGTTTCTGTATGGACTCGGTACATATTTGAGACTCGACAGGAACATCCCTGCAGTAGGGCCAGCTTTTCTGGGACTTTGATGAAACCGACGTGGAATTAAAGGACTTGTGATGCACCATCACTTTCATATCACGCACAACATATCCAAGATTTAGGTCTCCTCCACAATCTGTCAGCTCTCCTGGAGATATTGATACTTGCTTTAAAAACATAGATTGTGGCTTTGTTTATAGCTACAAAGCACCCCTTAGCTTTAGATGTACTGTTGTATCGTAATGCTGTGCTTCTGCAGCTCACTACTCAATTGACTGATAGTCGTTTCAGGGAAAGGAATTATTTTTCACATGGTTGGTGATTTTATAAATTTTTTAGGGAAAACAGGTGGTAAACTTTACAGAACTTTACAAAACTTTACAGTTTTAAACATTTTACATAACAGAACTCAATCTATTATGTAAAATGTTTAGAACTCCCCTACCTTGCATTGCACATTATTACTTGAATTGCACATTATTACTATTTTGGCACCATTCCTGATCCTGTTTGCCGTTGTTGTCATTGCTGTTCATTATCACTTGTTTGCTGGTTTTCATTCAGAATTTTAATAGGTTTTGGTTGATGTGATTTCATAATTTCATGACTTGCAAGATATTGTTTCAGCTGTCTGTCAGGGTGCTAATGAAGTAAAATCGCCAAATTCTCAGTTTTGCTTTAGTTATGATTCTTAAAGTAGTAGAAATTAGCATTACCTATTCAGAGACTGTATGCTTAATTTTTTTTAAAATATCTAATTAAAAAAAATATATAATTATTTATAGTGAATTTTTTTTTTTTTTAAAGGGGGTTGCTCCTCCTCTGTCCCATCCTCCTCCCACCAGCTTGTCTCCTGCTTCTCTTCAGTATCGTGGGATTCCAGAGCCCAAGCCTCATAATCCGAAAGGTTCCTCGGTCACACGGGCCTGAGTCAGTGGATACTGCCTTCCTCTGGCTTCTGACTTCAGCGTGCTTCTGCTTTTGTCTCCCCTGGGCCTTGCACCACAAGGGGGTTTACCATCTATACTTGTTATAGTGCTGACTTCAGTTCCTATGGTAACTATAACAAATGGTTGAAGAGGGTGGGATGTGCCCCTTGTCTCCACCCCCTCCCACCTACCTCCTTCCACTTCTTTTTACCTGTGTCACCCTTCTGGTATCCAGCGTAGTTTAAACAGTGTCCACTTCCCAGGGGAGCCACATTCCTGACCGACATTCCTGAATCACAGTCACGATTACCTGATAAGCCAACCTGCCTCTACAATCTGACTGCTGTTACCTGGAGTCCAAGAAACATAGCGAGCAGAAATCGGAGTCCAGCTGTTCTTCAGTTGTTCTCTCTCTCTCTCTCTCTCTCTCTCTCTCTCTCTCTCTCTCTGTGTGTGTGTATCTGTGTGTGTGTGTGTGTGTGTGTGTGTGTGTGTGTGTGTGTGTGTGTGTGTGGACTTTCAGATGCAGCGTAGTTCTGAGTCTGTCTTTCTGAGATACCAGTGTTCACTGAATTGTAGAAATGAGGAAATATTTTATGACCTAGTGTGAGCAGTTTTTTGCAGTACCCATTATTTAACTTTTCTGGTCGAATGCATTCGATTCAGTGATGGGAAGAATTTTTTGATGTGTAACCTCCGCAAAGTGGTTTTTGTGGTGAATTTAAAGAAGACATAGTACGATTATAAAATTAGCTATCCGCTAGACCATGGTGTGCAAAGAATGAGTGCATCTGTGTGAATCCCTTTTCAACTGCCTCTGAGTTTCAGCACATCGTTCAGTCTTGTGAAACACACATCTCTCCCCCTTTTCTCCTCTCTTCTCTGCTCTCATTCCTAAGGTTTCCCAGCAGAGAGAGCTGAATGCTTTCCCAGAGTGCAGTGCGTCTATCAGAATCGCAAGTACATGTGTCAGAATCACTCCACTTTGCACATGGTGTGCAAATTCCCCTATAGAGCCGTCACCCTGCAGCTACAGTTTAATCATTATTTATGAAGACCCAGGCCTCTAGAAGGATGAAAGGGAATCCTTTCACTGAAGCATCTGCTTTAGCCCCCCCCCCCTCCCCGACATGTTACCTGCTGGTATTTTGCATTGTTTTAACATACTTTTCTGGTCAGAACTGTTGCCATCCTTGCACGTTAGGTACATCATTTACAACAGCTTCAGAAATATTTGGACATTTACCAATCTTCAATCACCAGAATATTGTAACAAGATGTTCAAAGTTGTACAACAGAAAAGATCTGATTGTGTATGTAGTTTTTTCACAAAAGAAAATGAGCAGGGCATTTTCCTAATACTTGGATCCGCAAGCCTTGATGTTTCTTGTAGCATCTATTATCTTCTTGCACCTTTCTGGTAATTTCTTCTGCTCTTGCAGGATTTCTTTTACCTGCAACAGATTCCAGTTTTTTTTTCCAAAGGCTTTCAATGAGATTGAGATGAGGACTCATTGCTGTCCAGTTTAACTTTTTTCCTTTTTAGTCGTTTCTTTGCGCTCATTGTCCTGCTGGAGGACCCATGATCTTCCACCCATACTTTGCTTTCTGACACCAGGCAGTGCATTTCGCTCTAAAATATCTTGGCAATCCTCTGATTTCATGATACCCTCAATACGTTGAAGGCCTCGAGCACCAGAGGCTGTGGGACGTCCACCCTATTTACATGTAGGTAGGCTGTTCTTCTCCTTATGCGCAGTTTCATCACCTAAACCAATTGCTCTGTCTTGCCAGAGCTCTGTTTTGGTTTGATCAGTCCAGTTTTGGAAGATTTGGGCAAAGGTCCACTGCTCTTTATGTTGGTGTTCTACAGTGGGGTCCTTCCTTGGTGTTCGCCCATAAATCCCTGTTCGGTTTAGTGTGAAGCCTGTGACGGGTTGAAACCATCACTCCGGATTGGTCAGCTTCAAGCTCAATATTTTACAGTGTGATTTTTCAGCATTTCACACCAACCTTTGATCCACCCACCACCATCACCACCACCACCATCACCACCATATCCTGAAAGGTCCTTGACAGTTCCGTGAGCAGCAAACTTAAGTATGGAAAATGGAAACAGGGATGCCAAGTTCTCTGGAGATGGCCTTGTACCATTTTGAATTTTTATTTTTGATGATCTCTTGTCTTCATCTTTTCCAAAAAAGAGTATAGAATAATAGTGACTTTTTTTAAACATTAAAGTCGTAATTCAGAAGAACAACTCCACATCCTGGGGGATCTGTGCATTTGTACGCTTGTGTCTGAATACAGCCAATCCAGTAAGACAATCTATTGGGATTGGACTGTATCTCTGTTGACCTCACCCTACACTGTGGCTAGTCAGTTTAGAGTCAGCAGCATGTACGCTAAGGTGCTGGTGGTCTGGCAGGAGACCCATTAAGTGGCAGCCAGAATGTCTGTCCTCTGTTCTTCTCCTGCCTCCTTTCTGGCTTTTTTAAGACTGGATCTTGCACTCTGGCCTGGCAAGTTTCACATCCAGTATGTGTCATTTCTGGGAAATAAGCCTGACAACATCCTAGGGGAGGAGCTGGGTTCCTTTCACACAGCTTTGTTTTATTCTGTGGACCCGTGAGTGGGTGGGCAAAGGAACTGCGTGTTCACCGCTAATAAGCAGACAGGGAGTGAACATGCACGCAGAATTTAATTATCACTCCCCATCCTCACATTTACTTCAGTTGCCTGTGTGCGGTCTGTGTCCTCGAGTGACAGATCCATACATTTATATTTTTTAACACCCTACACTTGTACACTGTTCTGTTTATTAAAAAAAAAACTGCAACACAATTAAAGGGTTGGATTGCAAGTATATTGAGCTCATGAATGTGGCAAATATTCATGGATTTTCTCAGTGACAGGTAAATTAGGAAAAGCAGGTTAAAGTAGAACTCATATGAACATGCTTGTTTCAGCCTGAGAACCAGTTTTGTTTTATTACAGTGCCGTCACCTAAACCATGCAAACTGCCAAAGATAAGGATGCACTGAATCCTTGGAGAGTGTTTGGTGGTCTAAAGGAGGAGTATGTGTTGAGCTTTTAGTGGACTACTGCTGTTTAGAGGCCTGTGTAGACTCCTTAGGTCTTCAGTAGCAAATGCTAGTGCCATACTGGAGCTGACAGAGAGGGACAAATAGTCTGCAGATCTTTGCCCACTGACGCTGTAGCACATCCAGGTCTCCCAAGTGGTTGGGTGGAGCCCTGTTACCAGGTCAGTGTGATGAGAGGAACTATTAGGGATTCATTGAGGTTAACAGCCATGTCGCTGAGGGTGGCCTTTGTCATGGATTTCCTTTCTGTGAAAGTGTGGCCATCAGTAATGATGAAAGTGAGAGGAGTGATTGATGTTTTGGATTTTAATGCAGTATTGTTTTTTTAAATCAAGAATTTAATAGAAAGCAGAAGGGGGAATGCTTCAAATGCTCTTATTTTTCAACACTCCTTTTGTGGCAGGCAAGCACCAGGTTCATGATGAGGTCATTCTATTCTTCCACGGAGAAATGAGTTTATTTGGCATTGAGGAGACTTTGGAAAGTGGCAGTTGCAGAAAGGTCTCCTTTCTCTCATGGCCAGCAAGGCGTGTAATTAGCTGTGGTCTTATTTATTTATCTGTTATTATTTATTAACCTATTTATTTCACTGTTCTGTGTGAGGGTCACAGGTGGAACTTAAGTCCGTGATTCTTTCTCTCTTGCAGCTTTGTTGTACAAACCAATCGACCGTGTGACCAGAAGCACCCTGGTTCTTCACGTGAGTATCATTCACTACCTGCCACCGTCAGTTCACTGTGTTACGATCATCTTCTGCAACATGAGGTTCACGGTCTTTACAGCCGTTACCATTCTGTTCTGGAAAATTTTTGTGCCGGTTATTGTATGAAAGGTGTGTTGTCACTATTCATCATCCACTTCCCGGAAGTTGCTTTCTGTTGTGGCTCTTTGCGGAAATTCTGGAATATTCTACAGTTGGGTGTCTTAATATAGGTATTTGTTAGAATTGCTGTCCTTCTACAAAACAGCTGTACCATGCAAGAGGTGCCGTACAGGTGGTGAGAAAAAGACCACACAGCTGAGTAATTCATTTTGTCACAAAATGTTGCGTTGAACAAATCCGGCTTGCGCTAGACACAAGGTGGATTTCTTGGAGAGATCACTCGCATGTAGATTGTAAACATATATGGCATCTAAATGTGTGCAGCCTCTCGCTGCTCCCGAAAAACATGTGCTAGTGATAAGTGCCGCTCACTGACCTCTCACTTTATCGGAAGCCTGGCAGAACATGAACTCCACTTGGCAAGTATAGAACTGACCCACTTATTACTGGGGTCCAGCCCTGGTTGCCATGTATTGCCTGCACTGTTTACAGATGGTAATGGTTTCAAATGTTTAACATCTATTAGCAGGAAAGGACGCAGCAGTTTGAAATCCCACTATTTTATTTTGTCCTTCGGACTCCAGGATCTGCTGAAACACACTCCAAAGGATCACCCCGACTTCCCCCTGCTGCAGGATGCTCTGCGCATCTCCCAAAATTTCCTGTCCAGCATCAATGAGGAGATTGACCCTCGGAGGACTGCTGTCACCACCCCCAAGGGTGAGGTATGTTGAGGGATACCATGGTCAACACAGTTCCACTTACTTCCAGGACTATTGAAACCTACTGGGAAGGTGTTGGTACTCTGGGATTTTGGAGTCGAACTTGCTTAAAAATAATGTTCTGGTAAAGAGACAATGTGTTTCTGTGTCTGGATGGGAAGGTTTCATAAGGAAAATGAAGCTGGCTGGGTAATGCCACGAGATGTTTTGTTGCAAAGTCACCAACTTGCCAGCCTTAGACCAGGGTTACAACTTGGTCCTAAATGTCAACAGCAACAATAACCCAGTGTTTCTAGTCTAAGATCATTCTGTAAAACCTGCCAGACTGTTTCCCACTGGGGCCATAGCTGTCTACACTGTTTTTGCCTTATTGTTGACAATTAAATGATCCAAATTTTTGTCATTTTAGTTTGCAGGGTTTTTTGTTTCTCAAGGGCAGTTGCAAGGCTGTGCAGCAATCCCTCAGTCTCAGAATTTTTGCTATAACTGTTGTTAAAAAAATTAATACCTAAATATTGGTATCCAAATAGAAACACCCCCCCCAAATCTTATCCATAATAAAAATCAGTATGTAAAAATAACCACTGGAGCTGGGAGCACTTTTTTTCCCCTCCTACTTAATGATAATAAAAAATAGGTATTTGGTGTCTAAAGTTCTGGTATCTGATGCATTTTCAGGGACGAAGGCCTGCTGTACTTTTTAAAGTTTCTCAGTTATTTGGCACCGTGTAAAAAAGTGGTGTTTTTCGTACTGGTGTTTGTCAGAAATGGAGAAGTCTTCTGCACTGTGTTGCTTCATGAAATGAGAAATATGGAGTTCCTGGTTAATGTGTCATCCGTCTTTCCTTGTCTTCTAGTTTTTTTCTCTCTCTTATTTTTAAATCCCTGCTTCCTTCACTGGAAATTAAGCCCTGCCCACTCTATTGTGTTTGCAAAATCACTCAAGTTTATTTGCATTTCCACAAAGTTTTGGTTGTAGTCCAAATCTGATCGGTTCCAGTTATCAGTGATTCAGGTGTGGTAGACAGATCCAGTTGAGTATTGGGCCTCTGCTGTCCTGTGTGCTATAGCTCTGAACAGGCTGATGAAATGGAGAGCTTTGCTTTTTGCTGAAAGCACCCACCTTAGTATCTTATGAGCTATGACTTCTCATGGGGAGCTCTGAAATAAGTGATCCAGGGCTGCCCCTGTAGATATGTAGGGTTCCGTGAAGGGAGCAGTTGTTAAAGCCCAGTTAGCCAAATGGCTGCAGTTTCTAGTCTCCAACAAAAAGTGCTGTAACCTTCAATAACTCACTAAAGTGTCTTATAAAATGTTTTTCTAACAGAGTATAAGCATGCACGATGTGTATGGCTGTCGGCTATGTTGGGCAATTTGGGCAACTGCACCCACTGTACCACAAAATGATGTAATATAATGAAATATTCTTCTTAAAAGTGTCAACTGAGCACAGGGAGTTTTAGACAGGGCTAAGTGAGTCCATGTTTGTACTTTAACTGCCTTGTGTTCTGTGTTAGAAAAAATGTGATGTTGCAGAGCAGTAGAGTTGGCCAGGTTGTCCTGACTGCATCTCTTCCTGCCAGGCTCGTCAGCTGGTGAAGGATGGCTTCCTCGTGGAGGTGTCTGAAGGCTCCAGGAAGTTGCGTCACGTCTTCCTGTTCACCGACCTCCTCCTCTGTGCCAAGATGAAGAAGACCGCTGTTGGGTGGGTGAATACGTTGTGCTCAGCTGTCAGCAGTGAGGAGCATTGAGCGGGTGCTCGAATGTGGTTTTGTTGTCAGGAAAGCATTGGGAGCATTGAGCAGCTCAAAAATGAAATCATGCACGAGGTTTAATGGCTGCCACCCTTAGGTTTAATGTGCAGTCGAAGATGCTGCTTTTTCATTAGCATCATTAATTGAAGGCTGGAGGCAGTTCATTTTTTACATTACTGTATAACTGCTTAGATGTGTTAAAAAAAAAAAATGCCTTAAGTCTGGTGGGAAAATGCAATTGATTATAAGGAGGAGATGAAGCCTGGGACAAATTATTTATCACATCATGGTGCCATAAGGCTGCAAATTGCAGGTGTCAAGCTAGCAGGCAGTTAGCAGCAAGGCATTAAGTGTGAGGTTGACCCGAGGGTGTTAATGTTGTCAGTCTGTGTCTGAAGTGTTTGAATCCCTGACAAACTGCTTGCCATAGTTACTCTTCAAGGAGCTTGGGTCTCACAGCATATGTCAAGTCCTGCAGCTGTCATGCAAATATACCTCACACGGGAGAGCAAAATCATGTCATACTTCTAAAGAACTCGATGTGGTTTAAGCATCTCTGTCTTGAAATCCAGCTCAGGAGTGAACCTGGGAGTCTAAGAAGTATTTTTTTTAATCTTCAGCAAGTGAATGACACATCTAGGAACAAGCTTCCGTAGTACCCAAAAGAACCTCTCAAGTGATGGCAGAAGAACTGATGAACTAGCTGAGGAAAGCATCTGGACCTGCTGAAGACTGCCCTCCCCTTGCTCTCATGTGCCTCCTTTGTGGGTGTATAGCAGACCAGATTTGGAGCTTTCTTTTGTTTTCTTTGGAGGTCACACCTCCAAAGAAAGGTGGTGGTTACCAGTGCTATATTGTTTATCGCACAATGGGAAACACAGTACCAGTACTTCACTTTTGCTATTATTACATGAAGTACCTGTTACTTAGTATACCAGTGTCTGTTGATGGACAGGATTTAAGGCCCCAGCCTTGAAACTGGATGGTCTTAAGTTTCCCTTCTCATTTTAACTGCTGTTAACAGTTCAAAAATATCGAGTTTCAGGAACTAAACAGCGATCGGCAAGCACGAGTACAGTCCATGACATTTATGTTGGGTCCGTTTGAGTTTTGACTGAAGCCAAAAGTCACACAAACGGTATAGAAAAAATGTTTCCATCAAAAGTGGAAAAAATTTTAAAAAATTTTTTACCATGCGACGATATGCGTATTATTCTTGCACCTTGAATTTGTCATGTCCTGTCTTTCTGCACCGTCACTGATGCAAGCAAAAGTTTGCCATAGCTTTCAGTGGGACATTGCATGTCAAATGTCCAGTGTGATATGTTTTCCTCTGATAATGTGTATTAATGATACCGTATGAATTTTTATGTTCTGGAGAATTTAATAAGTGCTTATTATGATAAATATGAAGCATATAATCACATGAGAAGGGATTAAGATGTACAGATGTGGAAGAAAGTATTGGTACCCTTGCATTTTATTCAAATTCAAATTCACCATTCTTCCCAAAAAATGTTGAATCCAAGCTGACCTTCAAGCTCAAGGTGCAGCAGTCACACCATCTTGGTTGGTCACATGTTGTGTTAGACAAAAAAAAAGGGTTGAGGTGCTGTTTTAAGTCTTTGCATATGCAGTATATGAGGCTGGAGAAATTCAGTCTCTATGATGGGTTGGGTAGGGCAGCTCATCTGCAAATGTTGGGATTTTAAGGGTGTTTTAACTCTTGCTCTTGTATTGAGAGCTGATAAAAGAGCACAAGGCAAGTTGCTCTCCTCTAACACCACCCCCCAACTTTATCTGAGGATGATCAAACAGACTTATTAGGAACAGGATGAGCTTTGGTAATCCTCCAGGAGATCCTTGTTTTTGGGCAAATGGCAGTGCTCAGTAACGGTTCATTTATGTCCAAGAGCCTCTTTCTTGAAATGGTTATGGAGGAGCTGTCTTCAGCATTTGACATCTCTGAGAAAACTGTGGGTGATTCAGTGCCTTTCTTGTATTGGGTTTTGAAAGCATACCCTGTGGAAATGAATTATTAACTCTTCTGTGAAATACATCTTTGTATTACTGGAAGAGCAGAGTCGGTGAGAAGCGTCTGTGCTCCCCACAAAGGGAATAACAAATTTGCTTCAGGGCTACAAATGACACAAATAAAATGAAACTGGAGAAGGTGGAACCAGCAGAGGATTCATTTACCTCAGCTCATACATGAAAAGAATTCAATGAGGGAAACTGATTCTGTACTACACAGGGAAGCCCCACAATAGGTAATACTTTAATTTTACTTGTGTTTTTCTTTTAGGAAAGATTAGATTGGTCATGTTATTGCTTGTCTTGGTACCCTGGGTGCACGGCTCATTAAAAACAGCACCTTTCTGGTTGCCCACTGAAGGTTTATAGGCAATGCTTATTTTTTGAATGCATATATTGTGTGTGTGTGTGTGTGTGTGTGTGTACGTATATAATTTTTTTTTGTTTTTTATCAACCAGAAAAGCGCTGTTTTTAATGAGCCATGCCCCCAGGCGCGCGTGTGTATATCGACTACCTCCTGACAGATGAGATAGCGCCTCTCTAATCTGCATCACTCATCTTTCCCTGCCCTCCAAGCCTTTTCGTGCAAACATTTGCATTTTATTACAGTAATGTTGCTCTGCTTTACCTAGAAGTGAAACACTTGCAAATGTACAGTTTGAAATGCTAACAACTGCAAAGCTTGGATCTCAGTGCAAAGGATCTCTGTCATGGTAGAAGTTTAAGTGATATGTGTGGTCCATCTTCTAAGCCTCTTCTACCAGTAGGACTTCCAGTGTTCCAGTATTTGATGTCATAGCGGATTTAATTGTTGAAACTTATGTACTGCCTTTTGGGGGAAAACATTTTTGCTTCTCTGTTATACCTGCACTCTATGCTATGGTGTGGAATTACAACAAGGAGCTTGAATGTATGTGATTGTTGTTTTACAGAGTTTTACTGTCTGTCAGAACTTTGAAAATGGTGTAAATGTAACACAGAGCCCATAATATAACCTCTTTTATGTCTCTGTACACACAGGAAGCACCAGCAGTATGACTGCAAGTGGTATATCCCGCTGGCTGATCTGACCTTCCAGACGTTGGATGATTCTGACTCCTGCCCACACGTGCAGACACTGCCAGAACATGAGATTGAAGAGATGAAGACAAAGATCTCTGCCATCAAGAGCGAGATCCAGAAGGAGAAGGTAAGCATGTCTTGCCATTGAAATGCCTCCCTAGAACAACAGGCCATAATGAGTCACGCTGTGGTATGATGTTAGCTCACAGCCAGCCCACAGTTCCTCAGGGGCACTTTTCTTTTTGTTGCTTTCCCCTCATTCCCTCTTAGGGTCTTTATTAAAGAAGTTATCTTGATGAAAGAAGCTCTTCTAGGCCCAGGATGACTCATACATGCAAAGTTTTGTTGCTGCTTAGTGATGATGGCCATCGATCCACTTCTGTGTGGCTCTTATAAACTACACCATAACTCGCTTGCTGTGCAAGTTTTGTCTCCACCAGGTTTTCAGGTTGGTGGAGTCATGCAGGTACTTTCTTAGTGTAGAACCCTGCATCATCTGCATGTTCAGATACATTTCTGTATCCTGGGAACAGGGAACTTGCTTATTCATTTGTGGTTGCAATTAGTTCTGTCCAGCTTCTGAGAGCATGTAAGAAGGTGACCACAGGAAGTTTCCATATGATCTCTCACATCCATGTTCTGTCTATGTATGCTAGGACACGGCTGTACAATTTTCACTAAGGTAGAACATTTTACAGAGTTGCAACAGTGAAATTTCAAATGGAGAGCAATACCCACACTTTCTGGCCACTCAAACCACAACTGAAACCAGTTCAGCTCTGCTGCTTGGTTTAGTTTTAGGATGCTTCTGCGCAAGATGCTGCTCAGTCTAGGCAGTAGTCTAGTATTCTGTGTTGGTGGACTAAGTGCAGTCTCACTTTGGAATTATTTTGGCCCTAGTCGGTATGTTGAGCAGTTATTACTGTTTTCATGCTTTTCAACGTTGTTTTTCAACCCACAGATTAGAAATTTTACACACAGGTACTTCTCACCCTAGTTTTTGTGCTGTCAGGTTCACTGATCACCTTCTTTGGATTTGTGTCCTTTCAGAAAGCTTTGAAGGGCCAGAGCCGGGTGCTGGACCGCCTGAGGAAGAAGATGAACGAACAGGAATCCTGCCTGCTCTTGCACTCACCCACAATCCCATTTCGCATCCACAACAAGCACGGCAAGGTGCCATCACACCGTATCGTCTACACTTGCTAACAGGAAGAGGGTTTCGTTACGCTCACCTTTCCTGTAAGTTGTACATCTAAAATGCTGCCTGTTTTGTCCCCCAGAGCTACCTGTTCCTACTTTCCTCTGACTATGAAAGATCAGAGTGGCGGGAGGCCATACAGAAACTACAAAAGAAAGGTGCGTTGCCATACTTTTGAAATATATGTGGTCAGTAAGAAAAAGTAAGCATGAACTGAATTGATGCCTGCATGAAACTGAGCCGATTGGGATAAGAATTTCGTTCTTATTCTTTCTTGCCTTTCTTGCTTCTGTTTGCCTTCCGGTGTCATCCTTAAAGATCTCCAGGCATGCGTGCTAAGCTCTGTGGAGCTCCAGGTCCTCACCAGCTCCTGCTTCAAGCTGAGAACTGTGCACAACATTCCTGTCACCAGTAATAAAGACGGTCAGTATCATTGTGTGCCGCCTGGGGGCAGTAGAGACAAAGCCACACGGGCTACCTTGCCACCTCATGCTATCCACATGAAATTGAAGATGCATCTGGTTGATACATAAACAACATACAATACAGTATATTTCTACACATTTACTAATATGCCTTCTTTCATAGATGTAGATGAAGTTGTACTGCAGATTTTTTTGTGGTGCATAGTTAAGCACTGCAGGAATCTTAGTTCTTGCTGGTACGGCCACATCCCCACGCATCCATTGAAACCTTTCCAGCAGCCGGGGCAGCAAACGTGCTGCTCTTTGAGATGAATGACGACGTCATATCAAACCACATTGAAAGCAGACGGTGCCGTCCTTTTCACTTCTGCTCGCAGCTGCTCAGCGAAACGTTCAGCCATTCACATTGTTTGGGGGGAAAAAAGGGTTTGAAAGAATGTTTGTCCCCATCTGTTTCTAATTATCCCGACGGCTCCTTTAGACGAGTCCTTCGCATTACTGCGCTCCCTTCGCTGCTCCTTGCTTCCGTTTTGGGAAATTCTTTTATTGTTACTTCCATAATATAATGCTATTCACTCCAATACAAAGCAAAATAAAATCCCCTAACAGAGAAACCAGATGCATTAACGGTTATACGGCATATTATGAGCACAGACCTTTTTTCCTCTTTATCATCACTGATATACAAGGTTTTCACGTCTGAAAATACACTGTAGTAGAATTGGTGGAAATCTTGAGGTTTTCGTAACGGAATTTGTTTTTGTAATGAGTGATTTCACATAAACAAACTCGGAAGATAAACCAATATGGTGCAGCAGCTTTATCCTCTCCTGAAACTTGACAACAAGCTTTTCTCTTTCTTATGTAAGGCTGTTGATCTGAAGTTATTAGATGTTGGTGTTATGTCAAATACACACGTAGATTATCGTGTCGGTTTGGTTTTGAGTTGAGTGTAGGCACCCTGGCGGTGTCTCAGAGAAGTCTGCTGCTTTGAGGAGGCCTTGTTTTTGTTGCCGCACTTATATTTATTTACCAGTGAAGTGATTTATGGCCTTCAGCACCGATTTATACAGCCGGATAATTTTTACTGGAACACTTTTTAAGTACCTTGCTCAAGGGTGCTACGGGAGAAGGTCGGGCTTGAATTTGTAACCTCTGAACCCAGAGGCTGCAGCTCTAACCATGATGTTGGGTCTTGCACTTGGACACTTTTTCTGTGCTAACACAAATCAGCTGTGTCAAGCTGAAGTTTATTTGCCGCAGCATGAAAGGGCATGAGATCTTTTGAAACTCGAGCGATGAACATTGTTCTGTTTCTGCCTTTGTGTGCCTCAGAAGTGTAGTTTGCCATCTTGTATCTGGCCCTGGAGGAAAAAGGAGCTCAGGTGAAATAGATGAGCTACATATTAAATGCCATGTGTCTTACGGGCAGATAAGGCCCCTGCTCCCTTACTTTCCAATGGCTCTAATCACCTTTTATCTGGGATGTTTTTAGCTAACTTTCTGGTGGAGAAGTGTAGCGTTACCTTATTTATTTCTTGGCCACCCTTTTCAAATGACAGTGATAAACATTATGAGGAAATTATTCTTCTTGAATTACAGCTCTTTTCCTATGTCTGTGCAGCTCTCTTTATTTGAAAGGAATTATGCAGGCTAAAGGATGGCTTTCA
The DNA here is from genome assembly GCA_018136845.1 of Heterotis niloticus. Classification (NCBI taxonomy): domain Eukaryota; kingdom Metazoa; phylum Chordata; class Actinopteri; order Osteoglossiformes; family Osteoglossidae; genus Heterotis; species Heterotis niloticus. Next base: position 4,665,462 of record CM030899.1, read on the forward strand.
CCATAATCCAGCCTGACCCTGACATGTGAAAGGGTCAGCAGTGGGGGCATCCTCGGTTGAAGGCCACCCAAATGCAGGGCTTCTCTGGGCAAACGGCACTATGCGGTCAGACCCCTTGCTTGGAAGCATGCGTCAGTGGTAGAGCGTTGGATTGGGGGGTCATGAACAGAGACTGGAAGCGGTGTGCAAACCTAAATGCACCACTGTGCTCCGAGTACCTTACGCTACCATCACCACCACCTCCCGATAGAAGGTGAAGGATGACACTGAAGATGACTGGGCCAACCATAAGGGCTGGGGGGATAGACTACCCCACAACCTTGACTTGCTCCACTGGTGAAGCAACAGCACATGCTTTGCAACTTTTTTCAGCTGGTGCTCTAGCAGATATTATGTAAACCAAGTCCCCAAAAGGTTAAATTGAATGTCTGATATTTATTTATTTATTTTTTAAAAGGTGCTATGCGTCACGCTGGGAGAGGGCCCTGGGGACAGCCACCCACCATGGAAGGAATTAGTCTAGCGGTGTTATGACAGACCGCACACAGCTCCTGCATGCTTGATAGCGAGCCACTGTCTGGGGATGGAGTCCCTGAGGGTCTTCTAACAACAAGGCCTGGACATTGTCTTTGTGTTAGAGTAGTTTGCTTTTGCCTTGTGGGCTGTTTGCAATCCAGTTTTGTGTAGTCAAGGGTAATTTCTGGCCCTTTGTAATTTTTCACCCTTCTCAAAGAGAGGTACCCCCCCCCCCCCTCCCCCGCTTTGGGGCACAGAGAAATGCAGGTCATGTCGGGGCAGCTATGAATCCTTTTTTGACCCAACAATGTTCTTAATGTAATGTGTCACCAGGTCTGCACCGGGCATCAGAAGTGCATCACACACGTAACACTCATGAATGTTTAAATGTTCCTGAGAGCAAGCTGAAGTTGTCCTTGTGTACACCCAAACGGGGAGGGGGCTTTGTTAACCTGAGGAGCTATATTGTCATGAACTGACTGCACACACATTGTGAAAGGGTGCACTGCCCTACTCCAATAGACAAGCAGGGCTTTATGGAATGCAGGGGGAGATGCTGGCGGAATGGCTGTAGGGGACCTTGCAAACCTGATCTCCTTTATCTCTGCTCCATTACTCTTTGCCCCTATGCGGGGGTGTTCAGTTATTCTACTGGCATGAAAGAAAAGATGAGGGCAAAACATGTGTCAGACCATAGAACCTAACTCCATATGGTTTGCATTTTGTTAGGTTTTTGAACAGGCAAGACATTCCCAACAACGAGCAGATCACAATTCATTTTTGTTCCTCACTTTTGACTGTTCTGCTCATGCTAGCGATGCTTTCTTCTGTTTCAGATGAAGAATCTCCTGGGCTGTACGGCTTCCTCCATGTGATTGTTCATTCCGCCAAGGGCTTTAAAGAGTCAGCCAGTAAGTTGAGCCATGCTTTTCCACATTTCAAAGGGTCTCTTTCCGCTGGCAAGGGGCAGAATCACATACAAGTAACAGCATGTGTTTGAGTGTTGGGCACACATGTGATTTCTAGTGTTTGCGCACATGCCCATTGTGTTCTAGGGATGTACATTTTGCTTACAGGGTTCCATAAGTCCAACCATCTCATGTTTATGCAGCAAGCAGCAGTCCAGAGCGTATCTGTTTTATTAGCTATTTAAAGCCCAAAGGAAAAATGTGATCACCCCCGCCCATCCTTTATCCCCACATGAGGAGGATAAACAATAAAGCACCCAACAGTAAAGCCATTTACAAGGCCCTAAAGCAGGTCCGGTTACATCTGAGGCATCCAGTCTTCGCTGAGGGTCTGGCTGTGATGAGTGGACTATGATAAAGAAGAGAACCCATGCCCTAGCACTAATCCAGCTGGAATTCTGTGAAGCTACAGCATATTGCTGCCAAAATTTGGGAGCGGCTAGGGTACACACCAGTTTGTACACGAGTTAGTAGGACCCTAGCATTGTTGCCGCATAGCAGTCCTCCATGTAACCTCTTAATGCATTGCGAAAAAAGTCCCTTTGCTGCCTGCTGATTCAAGTTGACAGTAAGATGTGGCATGGAGACTGCAGGTATCTGGAACTGCCTTGCAAGAACTATACAATGCTATAATTCTTATACTAGATATTTAATTTAATTCAACACAGTCTGAAGGGACATGAAGCATCTGTAAACAGTCCTGAAGTGAGAGCGTAGGATTGCGTTTGGGCAGAATATGTCCTCGACACTCATGTTGACGGTCTGTGCCCTGTGCACTCAAGCATTGCTTTCCTGGAAGGAACTTTCAAACAGATGCTTGTTCAGGTTCTGTGAAAAGCAGCTCTGCATCTTCACAAACCTTCCAAAACTTCTTATTGCTGGGTGCAGGCACAGTTGTTTGGAGTTCCAGAAATGACTGACATGACTGGCACGTCTCTTCAGTGAGGCAGTTTTAAAGAATGACCAATGAAATCTTCCCCAATGCTCAGAGCAAACACGGGCTATCCTCCTAGCATCACAGATGGTTATTGGCGGGTGTTGGTGCAAATATCCCACTTCGGCATCCAACATACAGTGCAACTTCCTATCCATACCTCAAGAAAGTGCTTTATTTCCCATACGCAATTGGCTGCACAGGATGCTTTTCTGAATTTAACAGTCTTGACTGATGTCCTTACAAGACAAGCGAGTTTTGTTGCCGTTACTGTTTTGTGCCGTTTCCCAAGGCTGCCCTTGTACATTGGTGTACTCAGTATTTTTATTCTCTTTTCTCCTTTTCGATCAGAGACTTTGAGCAGTAAACTGATTTTTTGTACTTTTCCCCCCTCTGAATCAGAATTTAACATTTAATGCAACAGTTGCTAATTCTGCCCCTGTTGGCTTCCTGTGTGTTGTTTTTGTTTGAACTTTTAATATTTTCTCTTTACCAACTGGGAGTAACCTTGGCTGAATATATGAACTATATGGTTTAAATCTAAGTAGGTATATTTTTATCTTTGTGAAATGGAAAAATATAATTCATAATTTAAAGTTAATCGGTGACTACCATGAATCTGTAGTCTGTTCTATGGCTTTGATTAAAATTAGTTGGCAATGTATCCTCGGAGTGTTGTTTTATTCACTTAAATGTATCAGAAGTGCTCAAATGATGGGAGCACATTTCCCTATAACAGATGTTGCAGTAACTGTTCTGTAACGTAAGAGTTATACCTACCAAACAGTTATCTTCCAGTTAGAGTCCAGAGAATTAAAATTTAAAAAGCCTTGGAAAATTCTTGCCATAAAAATTTGTTTAAAAAAAAAAAAAAAAATTAGGGTGTGACATTTAAATGTCAAAATCCAAAGCAAACATCCAGGGTAGAGGAAGAGCAAATGAGCTTGGCTCTAATGGAACTCCCTCCTGGTCAGCCACAGAATGTTCAGAGCATTCTTGCATACCAGCAGTTCTTTTAAGATCTCCACTCCTTTCTTTGTAGGCTTTGACCTGACCCTATAAATTATGCCTGAAACAAGATGATTTGAATCGTCCTTTACTCCATCCATTATTATTAGCGACTTAATGGGATATTTTTTGGTGAGCGGTTATGACATCATAAATATAACTTTAGCTAAAGAAAAACATTATGCAGTAGGGCACTGGGGGTCCCGAGGCCCTGGGTTGAGAACCACCACTTTGTGCGTCAGGTTTCACCGTACTGCGATGTTAAGCCATACAGGCATCCTGTTCTCTGCTCCTGCTAATTGTTTGCATTCCAGTGACCGAGAGGCAGCGTACGTGAACACAACGGTGATTTATGCTCTCTGGAATTTTCTTTTCAACTCTGTGCAGTACATGGTGTACAGAACTTGAGGAAGGGGGAAGAATCTGGAAGCATCCTCCTCAAATACCCATCCCCCAAGGTTATTTTGTCACCGTCACCTCGCATGCACGTGAGCGTTTAGTGCAGCGGAGAAAATTGAAATAAGCATTAAAAGTGTGCAGCATGTTCCTGTTCTCCTGATTCTCCTGCAGAAAACCTCAAGCTGAGCAGAATTCTTCAAAGTTGGTGACAGTGTCCTCCAAACATGCTCAAATCCACATCTAACCCCCAGCCCCCCGTTCTGCTCTCTGCTTTGCATATGGCTTGCATTTATTATTGATTCGACATGGCCTTTGAGGTAATACAGTATGTACGACTCATCTGTCACCAATTTCAGCGCGGAGAGTTACGAAAGGAGGAGCGGTTGTGCACAGTGCATTTGAACTGCCGCTTACCTTTCGCGCTGGAGTGTGTAGTCAGAGGGTGTCTGTCTGTAGCCAACACTTGCCCGGGTACCTGTTGCCGGGTAAGTACCATAGCCTAGTACTGCAGGTAATGTTTTCACAGCTTCGCAGCTGACAGTCAGGAGCTGAGAGAGAGAGCAGTTGTGCTCAGAGTGGCATTCATACCCCTAACCGGTAGCCCAAGAAAACCCAGAACTCCTTCCATTCTGAACACAGCAAGCAATCCAGCAGTCACAAAGTCCACAGTTCCCTGTTCTTGTCAGTGTGTTCCCACAGAAGTACTCATGGTTCTGGTCCTTTACCAGGCCCTTCGGTGCTCCATCTCCCTCCAGCGTTTCATTGGAGCTCTGACAAGAGGACAAGCTACAAGGGTACCACTGAATGAACAGGATCCCTGAAGGCTGCTCCTCCATCAAGGGAGGGTACTGGCTGCCATGGCAGCGGACGCAGTGATTGATAGGTGCTTGAAAACAGACGTTCAAAGCTGCGCTGCATCTTTGCTTTGAAGCTCGCTTTCAAGATAAAGCAGTGCATCTCTGAGATAGTATGATGGTCTCTGATGCCTAGGATGGTACTGTAGAGTACAGGGGAACGCTTGTTAGAATTGATTGATTATTTTTGGGCTGATGGTGTTAGATGCTCACAGTTTCATCTGAACGTTGTTTTCTCCTTTCTTTGTGTAATTGAATACATTTCTTAGTGAAGTGTATTTGGAATAATTTTTTATTTCTCTTTTAGAACTACAGCTTTTCTGTTTTAGATTCAAGCTTCATGAGAAGCCTTAAGCTAGTGGTATGTGTGGTGCCGTTTAGCTTAGAAATCAACCACTGTTCAAACCCCTTTAACACTTATCTGCTAATATATGGGGCTGTCTGCTCAACTAACATTTTAGTGATCGGTGTTAAATGCATCTTTGTTCCTTTAGTACATGCAAAAAAAAAAAAAAAAACAAACACAGAACTGAAAGTGAGTTTTATCTTTAGCCTGTAATCCTCAGTAGTCTCTGTAATCTTTGAGCTGAGTTGGTGTATTGTTGTTTCAAGACTTTGCTCAGTAGCCTTTGGTTAAATTTTATTTGTAAGCTTTGGACTCTGGAAGGTTTTGCGCAGGTGATTTGAATTGATTCCATTATTCCATGTTAAATCTACAGTCATGTGTTATAAACGTGGTGCAATGCTGTCTGCTGCTTCCATGACAGAAGAAGATGAGAGCGAAGCATCCCTGGGCCCTGACGGATGTGGCATGTCATTAACATTTGCCCATGCTCTGGAATTGGGGGCACTTTGTGAGCCTTTTCTACTTAATAGCACTTGTGTACCTACAAGACCCTCCTCATCCATTCTGTAAAGAGATTTATATACATTTTGTCCATCTCATAGCACATATGTTACTGAAACTAACAAACCAGGTTGTTACCAAAGAAGCAAGCCATCCTGGAAGCTAAAACTGGAAATGAAGATCTAGACAGGCCGAAAGGAAGTGAGCAGCTTGTCTGAGTTACAAAAGGTTATCATGATAAAAGACTAAAAATAAAAGGCTACTGGGGAAGTACAAAGCCATTTCCATAGCTGAGGCCCTGGAGTCTACGGAACAAAGACTGACTACACCCACAGCCAGGTTATAGATACACAAAAGCGGCAGAGGTCAAAAGAACAAATGGCTTCTTCTCCAAAGAAGCAATCTAGCAATAACAGAAGAAGTGACACATTTTTTCCGTAAGTCTTTAAATTCAGCACAAAAGTGTGATGACCAGGCGGCGACACTGATGCTCTTCATTAATCTATCTGTCATGATGTGAACTTCTTGTCATATCCATAATTGTAAATGCTGACTCACAGATGTATGTTGAGGATAGCATGGTGAGAACTTTTGGGCAGTTGTACTATTTACCCTGAGCTTTAACTATTGTCTGCGAGCTTGTAAGCACCGTCCAAAGCAGCTGGCTGTACTGAGAGAAGCTGCGGCCCCCGTGATGCATATGGTCAGTATGGCTTAGACTAATACAGGTGCCACAGTGGGCTAAGCCTCCTGCAACTCACAAAAAACAGCAGCAATCTTTTTATACCTTGGCATTTTCTTTTTGCACAGATGCGAGGTATTCCTTTTTGTCAGAAGCACTAATCCGTCGCTGCCAGTCAGATTTCGCAGCTGAAATGTGTGTAAATCATCTGTACATCAACACTGTTTCATGGTTAGCATTGCAGCCTGATTGATCAAATATTAAACTAAATGTGAGGATACAGCTGATGGCTGCCAGAAGTCCCTCCTCCTCCTCCTCCTTCCGAGTACTGATTAAAAATAACCACACTAATACGTAAATGACCATATTTACAAGTTCGGTTCTCAGAAATTGAGTTGTGGACATCAAGGCTCAAACTCCTGATAATGCCCAGAGCCTTTTACACAACATCCAGCACTTGGAGACCGTACACCAGCCTCAAAGGGGGGTCCTAGAAAAAAGCTTGAGGAGGGCTGCCTCAAATAAAATATGAAACACCCTTGAGTACAACCCAGCAACGTCCCTTAAGATGAGCTGTTACTAAAATGCTTCTATTTCCTCAGTTGACCACCTTGCTATGGTAACTTCATGTCTGATGACTGGCAGGGCATTTGTGCTGGTAGGTCTGATCTAGTTCTTTCCATTCAGGTGACTCTAGGGGATTCTGTGGAGGGATTTGGATGTTGCCATCTTCCTAGTTTCTTTTTCGTGGTTCCCAGGTACTTGCAATGGCCTTGTTGGGGCTACTCTTGAACCTCCATCTGTAGTCACTCTGTTATGATCTAATTGAGGGGGTTCAAGCCTGTGCAGAACAGCAGAGGGGGTAGTGCATCTCCTTGGTGTGTACCACATTATGGTCACCTGGGCTGTTGTCTGATTTAGTTTCTAATATTGTCCTTGAGTTGTCCAGTAAGTTCTTGAGGAAGCTTGCCAATGTCTTATTGACCCTGTATAGCTTGAGGCATTCTAGTATCCATTTGTGTAGCGTTGAATTGTATACTTGTAATCTTTACTCTCAATCATTCATACTCTTGCTTAGAAGATGTATATTTATAAGTGTGTATGGATGGCACTTAACAGTACATGCTGTGATGTAGTTCATGGAAAATATGTTGCATATACTGCAGTGCATTTTTATTTAATATGAAATAAAAGGGCCACGTGGCCTTTGACTGACAGTGGTCCTATATGAAGATTCGGTCTTTTCCAGGCTACCAGGCAGCAGGGAAGAGGCTGCCGGTAATTAAGAGCCTTCAGGAAGCCTTGCTTTAGTGCTCCATTTCCAAAGGCTTGGCAGTTTACTGACATAGAAATGGCCAAATATATCAGCAATTCCTTTGAGAGATCAGTTCTAGGCACACAAACCTACTTTGGCTGAAACTTTGAGATAAATCAGGCCGCGGAGCACCGGGCAAAGATGGTGTCCACTCTGAAGCTTGCCTCACAGCGATAACGGCTTTCGTTTGGAAAATGCCTGGATGCTAAAGAAAGCGCGATAAGTTTCTGCGGTGTAAGGATGAAAGGGAGAAAAGGGCAAACTGGGAAGGCTGTCTTTCCAAAATGGAGTCTTGGCTGTTTAAATAGAATTGCAGCAGAGGAACCATTTTCATTATGATATGTGGTTCTGCTTTATTGAAATGCACTAATAATTGTGAATTTGCAGATTTGGTAAAGGCATTAGATTTTATTTTTCTATGTATTTTTGAGGTGGTGTAGGCGGTACTGCCATTTTATCGAAACGGTTGCTCAACCTCAGAACAGTCATCTCTGATGTGTCTTGATTCTGCTGGTAGCAGAACCAGGAGCAGCAGATGGATTCAGATATATCATGGCCATCTTAAAGTCCATAACGTTTTTATAAATTTTACGTAACTGAAGTATTGTTATATGAACCCTGACTGCATTTTCGTAGCACTTCAAGCTGGACTTGTGGTACATAATACTGATGTATTAAAGCTTCTTCATGGTGGATGCGATTGAATTAGAAAGCTCTTAGAAAAGCCATTGCAAGAAGTTTAATCATCTGTAACACAATCAAAATTAGACATTTGTAGGTCTCTGTAGACCTTCTTATGGTCTCTGTTCATGTGTGTAAGCCTCTGTATACCATCCCACAGTCCTCTGCACCCTAAGTCACTTCTACCCTGTAAGTCCCTCACAGTATTGGGAAATGCTGTAATTGTACACAGGAGGTAAACAGTGGAAAACACTTGGGCTGCAGGACTTACAGTACAGGATGTTGGATTTAATCTCTCTGCTATGGAAATGTTTTTTTTTTTCCTTCCCCCTGCACATTCTCTGTTTCTACCTCTTTCTCACCCTTAATCTGGTGGCTCTACACAAATAGCCTGTTGCCTGCCATGAGGCGGTTGTATAAGAGATCTTTGGGAGCACAGCAGATGGTGATCCATCACTGTGCTTACTGGCCACCCCAAGGTGCCCATCATTCGCCTGTATAGGTGGGCAAGGCACATTGATGGAGCTCCCCGTGCAGTTCTAATGGCCCAAGCACAAAAGGGAGGGGGGGATTTGGCACAAGTAAATGGGTGCATTAGCAATGTTTCCCTTTTCCCGTCTGAGGTAAATTATACAGCAAGGAAACAGTTGTCCACATAATGTTCACCACAGTATCTGCTGTGCTGTCCTTCTGTTCATATTAACAGGGCCTGGTTCTTGTCAAATGAAATGTTTAATTCTCACCATTAGCTTATAAAGGATAGCCACTGAGATGTCATTACTTTAGTAGGCCTGAAGAACAGTGCTCGAAAAAGGCCTCGATTGAGGTCTTCATATTGCACAGCAGTTTATATGAGGTGAAGTTCAGTCAGTTGGCATTCTGAGTTACTTGATCTGGACTGTTCTTCCGCAGACCTGTACTGCACTCTGGAAGTGGACTCCTTTGGGTACTTTGTCAGCAAAGCCAAGACACGTGTGTTCCGGGACACCACTGAGCCCCAGTGGAATGAGGTGAGTCATCTGGCGAAATAAAAGGCCTTGTTGTCCCATGCTGTTTCTACATCCATAATGGGCGCACTGTGCTTCTTTCACTACCTAGCACTCCCACAGCACAGCAAAATAGACTTTAAAGGTAATAAATATTGAATATACTTATCCCTTATATAACAGCATCGTTTTCAGCACAGAAGCCACTAGAGCAGCTTATAGAAAATACTGTTCATATTCTTTTTTCATATGAGTTTATGATTCAGTGTAATGGGTTTATTTGACTGTTATGTGGTGATTTTTACATCCACAATGGGTGCTTCATTCTTTACGGTGACTTGCAAACCTTAGTTTTTATCCTATTAATTGAGTCCTTATGACTGCTTTGTGGCCAAATTTAACCTCAGCCAAACCAGCTACATAATTCAAACTTCTACCAGGCTCCCAGTATCAGTCAATCATAAAAGCAAATCTCATTGTAGCTTAAATGGGATTTTTAATACTATTATTATTATTATTATTTATTATTTAATTGCCACTTTTGTCTAAAGTGACTTGTATTGCTACTGTATTGACAGTTATGTACACATTCATGTATTTTGGTAAATTTTACTGGAACAATCCAGTGCAAATACCCTGCTCGGTGATAGTACGGCAGGATTTAGTCCCGGGTCTGTTGACTGCAAGCCGACGACTCCAACCTCCAGTACCTGCTGCCCCTTTGAATCATATTAACAGCTTTTAAAAAATAAGTTTCCTTAAACTAATGTAAAAATGTTGTCTTGTAATCCAATGAAGGTCATTTAGTATCAGACAGTAAGGAACACGCATGCAACATAGTCTCTGTGCAGAGTAAAAAAAAAAAAAAAAAACTTTGCCGGCGATCTTGTAAATGTTATGTCATAAACATCCTTGAGCCAAATTATAAAGTCTTCCTCCACTGTGTATCCTGCTTTATACCCTATCAATAACAGAAGTGGTTATTGATAAATAATCAGATAAAATATGACTTTCAAAGACAAGCTTGGAAATTTGCTGTAAGTGCTATAAAATACGTTGGTTTTACCATTGTCATTGATAAAATTACTTTTTGTCTTGGTGTTGCTTTAATGCAACAATAAGTAATGTCTAAAAATGTTTGCAGGTGACAAAAACTGAACAATAGTGAGTTTAAGTGTATTGTTAGCTCTACTGTGAGCAGTTTTAATGTATGGATTTTTACCTACCCCAGTCAGTAAGAAAAGCACAGGAAATGTTTTTACAGATCATTTACGTGCAGCATCCTTGTTTTACAGGAATTTGAGATTGAGCTGGAAGGCTCTCAGTGCCTGCGGATCCTGTGTTATGAGAAGTGCTACGACAAGTCCAAACTGAACAAGGACGACAACGAGATTGTGGACAAGATCATGGGAAAGGGCCAGGTGCAGGTAAGGGGTAGAGCCAGGAATCTTTTTGAACCACATTCCACTGCTGTCCCTCTGCTGCAGCATGGCAGTCACCCCAAAACAGGGGAAGTTGTGTTGCATTCAGAATTGTTTCTTGAGTGTGAGTAACTTGGATTATTGCAGCACAATGGCAGGGCTTGTTGCATTCTTTTGCTTGAAGTGGTTTGCTGCATGGTCAGGAAGTGTACATTTTCCAGCCCTCATCCCCTCCTAGGAGATGCCCAGTAAAACCTCACTTGCAGTACAAAATTTCTGTTTTGTTCCTAGCTTGAGGTTTGCTTTTTCCTTGTGCTGAAGACTCTTGGAAGCCTCACCACTACATTTACACAATCTGCTTCTTTGTTCCGGTTTCACTCGTGATTAAGACCAAATGAAGAAATGATGAATCATACGCCATTTTGCAACAGCTGCCTACAATAAAAAAAGGAGATTTATCACTAATTTCCGCTGTGTTTTTCTCCGTCTTTAGTACCAGAATTTGAGCCAGAATTCCCTGCTTTTATTGTCTGGAGTAAGGACTTGTGAGTCTCATAATTGACAACTCGCATATGTGTTTTGCTGGAGTCAAGCGATGCTTTGCACTTTTCAAGTCCACTTTATTGCCATTGTGCCCTTACAGATGTGTGAGAGGGATTGAAATGTAGTTTCTCCTGGACCATCGAACTCAATGCATTGAATATGTTTGTTTAGTGTAGTGTGATGAATGTTAAAGCAGCACAGATGAATTGAATAGTAGGTGAAAAAATAAGTATGCGTAGAATAAATGCTGTCAATGGATCCTCATGGTCTGTGGCATGTTGATCAGGAAGACAGTTTGTTGACCAGCTGCTGGTGGACAGTGGTGCCGAATGCTGAATGGGCGTCACTTTACCGGCGTCTGTAACCAGCTGTATTGCCTGGGGAAAATGATTTGTTCTCTTAAAACGTTTGTGTGTAACTTGTCAGACCAAAGTAGTTCCAGTTTGCACATTTGTTGGAAGAACTTTGAGATGTGAAGAAACACTCAAAGGTAGTTTAACATTTTTCTGTTACAGTAAAGAATTTACCTGTTTTCATTGCCAGAACCCAGAGCATCTTCGGCTATTTTGGAGTTTCAACCTGTCTTTCCCCAGACACCCGCAGAAACGCTGGGAGACGGATTGTTAGGACATTGTGTTCTTGAGGTCTCCCTTGCTACCAACGGCAAAGTGATGGTTGCTGCTGAAGGGCTGAGGTGATCCAAGAAAGTGCTCAGCTGCCTTGCAAAGTGGGACAGCCTGCAAAACAAACAAACATATTTCAAAATGCGATCAGGCGTAACAGAGATGCGTTTTTACTTCCTTAAAACTCAAGGTCGCGCCAACACAGAGAATCCCAGTTCCAGTGACCTGCAGCTCAGATTAACGCGCGTTTAACTGTGCATCAGGGCAGCTCTGACTGAGCAGAAAGCGGACCTGACCCCTTGAGTAAAGGAATGGGTTCTCACTACCCTGTTGAGCTAATAACCTGTCAGCAGTAATAGTCATAAAGAGAGCAAATGTAGTGTTGTGTAGTGTGTAGGACATTAGTAATGAATAAGAGAAGCCCACAGTGCAGAGAATTTAATTTTCTTCAGGCCCCTGTATTTAGACTGCAGTTTAAAAAAAAATTCTCTAATTTCAAATGTTGCAGTAATACCAGGGCCTGTTCATGGCCTCATGAAACGTTTCTTAATAGGTTCCGCGGCCGTTGGAATAGAGGCCTTCCATTCCTCTTGAAAAGGCCACGTTTCGCGGTACGAACTGGTTGTCTCTGCGCTTCGACTATGCCGAACCTTGGCTCCTGGTGCGTTGTTGTCATGCTGCATGCTCTGGTTCTGAAGTCACAGCATTCTGTCATTGCACTTCCTTAGTTGCTTTGAACTGTTGCTTCACAAGGCAGCTGTGCATGTCGTCCCAGCCCACCAGCTTCTCTTATCATGGTTATATTCAGAATGCTGGTAGTAATAAGATGGGACACATTTTTCATACATAGATGTTTCTCCCAGCACTCCATTCAGAGGCTTAGAGAAAAATGACCTTGTTATCTACACTGGCCTTGTGCCTACTGTGGTCTTCTGTTGCGTTGTTATTGCATTCCAATCACTCTTAGATTTTGAAGTAATGGTTTTTCCTGCAGCAGGTCTCCTTGGGGGGTTGCCAAAGAGATGAATTTATGTAACGGGCTGAGAGGAGCCTAAGGTGCTTTAATACTGTGCGTGGGACAAGACAGCGAGCTTCATGGCTCCCACATGGACAAAGTCCCCGGAAGGTTTTGGGCCTCTTGCTAAACATTGAGGAGAAGAAAACATGAACCTTGCCAGCATTCAGTGTCACATGGTGCTCGCTGGAGCACATTAATGGCCAAGTGAGATGGGATGTTGCAGTTAGCGCCAATCCTTGAGTTGAAATGGGAGGATGGTCAGTCAACAAGCAAAAACCAGCCTCCCGAAGGTGGGTTTGGTTGGACTTGGGCCTCTGAGCATAGCCATGTAGGCAAAACAGCACAGAGCCACAGAAAAGGTGACACGGTAGGAATGCAGGGTCCACTCTTACCCAGCACATGAAGCTGTAGCTCAGAGTTTCTCTTGGAACTCCTTTGTTTTTTGTAGTCATTAAGCTACTTTAAAGAAACTGAAATCTTTTGGCTTCCAATCCCTTCTGTGTGTGTCTGGTTTCTTTAAAAAGATATGTGGTGGTAAAATGTAAAAAGTCCTTAAATGGTCATTTTGAGCCATTGCTTTTCTTTTTCTTTGTCCCCCTGTTGTTGTCCCTGACAAACAAATATTTTCATAAGGGACAAAAAACAAGACGGGCAGCGTGATAAAGAGGAGTTGATGAGCTTAGCAAACAGAGGTGGAAGAACAGTTTGGTAAATTCTGTGATGGTTGGTGGGAGGGAAGTTGTGCTGGTGACAGAATGCTTGATGCGAATGCAGTTGTCCAGGCATGGGGGGGACTGAGCTGGTCAACCATGGGAAATGTTAGACCCTGCCCGTGACTTCTCAGGCCAAAAGTAAATCTGTCTGTCCCTCACTCTTGTGCCCATGAGTGACTGCAATGAACCATTTGAAGGGTCTCTGCATTTGTGGAGCTGTATTGATTTCTTGATTGAATTTATCTTGTTTATAGGATTGTGCCTCAAGGCTATTAATTTTACAATGTTTGATTCAGAAAGTTACTTTGATTCTAAGGTCAAATGGCCAGTCCTCCAAATTGGTGTGTTTGAAAGCAGTCCAAGAGGAGGAGCATGTTCCTAAACATGCATTACACAATACCGCAGATGACGTAAAGTCTTTGAAAGAAGTCTTTGAGCAGAGGAAATAGTTGCAAACATCCAAAGTGGCCATTTTGGTTTTATTCTTTATCTCCTCTGGGATCTTCTATGTGAAGTTCTTATCGTGCCTAAATGTTCTCTTAATCGTAATGTTTCCTTTACGCTGATGCAGCTACTAGCCCAAACACAAAGGATTGACTCTTTGGGAGACATTTTTAGCTCTTCCCTGCCCTACCTGATATAAAGTGTTTCTTCTATAAACGACCACATTACATTTTAATGGCGAAATCTTCTTATGTGCAGATGCAAGATAAGGATTTAAGGGTTTATCTCGGCCCAAGTTGAAGCACTAGCGCAGGTCACATACTTAGTTGTGCACTAGATTAGTCGTGTTTAGAAATGAAAGCCCAGTCCCCACTGAAGGGCAGAAGATGTTGTCACGAGACCCGGAGAAAGCGATACGACCTGTGAGAATGTTTGTTGTGCCTGGTTTCCTCAGTGTGGCCTTGTGGACATTCCACAGTATTTAGTTCACTCTGAGCTACCGCTGGGAATGGTGGTCCCACGCTGGCAGGGGATTCATGTTTTTGCCCTGTCACAGGCTGCACCCCCCCCCCCCCAAACTGCACTGGACAGAAAGGCACATTCCCCTTGACAGGTGGTCCTTCTGAATCAGCCATATTTGTTGTTTCTCCTGGTACATCACCATGGCAATCATCCTACAGCTCAAGAGGGTTCGATATGGAACATGAGATGTGAAAATTTGAGCCCTTGTCTAACTGCTGGAGATGGCTGAGACCATGAATTGGAATTGCCTTAGTTGACCTAGAGAAGTTCTGTCTGGCCCTCTTTTAGTTGTTGAAAGTGCTCAAGCGATGGAGATGCCAGAGCCTCTGCATGAGAAAAGGGGGGGGAAGAAGGGTCAGACCATTTCTCACAATGGTATTCCTCCCTCCCTCCCTGCAAGTATATTAAAGTAACTCTGGATGGAAAAAATCTACCAGCCTGACTGTTTTCGCTCCTTTTTTGTGGCCAAATCCTTTGTACTGCTTTCCCAAGGATAAGTGATGTCGGAAAGCAGGTGTCAGGAGCGGGGAATAAAGCAAGACGCCATGCTTGTAGTACATTTGCTTTACTATGTTGTTATAGTACGTTACATTAGTGCAGAGATGCAGGAAGGCGGGAGGCACAGATTTATTTCCCGGTAATTTTTGGGATGCCAGGCTAGTATAGGGTGGCCAGGTATGTTTAGACAAATTATATTACATCTTTTGTTTAAAGGTTTGCCCATCAAATATATTAACAAGTGTTGAAGACTGACAGTGAGATTCTTTCATGTGGCCTTTTTTGAGTTTTCCTTTCTCGCTGGCACTGGCATCCACACATGGAGGACCTGGTACACTTACACACTGCAGTTTAATGAGCTTCCAAGGTGGCACGAAAGAGTACACCATGACCACCATTCAGAGCTTCAGTGCGCTTGTTTAAGGGGCAGCAAATGTACTTAGCGGCATGTGAAACATCAGGATATTTACAATCGCAGCTTCTTAAATGTTACAGTCAGCTGGGCCAGTGTGTGCATCTACTGAACATCTGGCAGCTTGCAAGGCTGAGGTTGACGGTGGCATACGTTCAGCTTGGGTTACTGTCTTTCAGCGCCCGGCCCTGACTGGTTTTCTTAAAAATTTAATCAAGGCCCATGCTCATAGAGCAGTTTTTCCCCCATCTAAAATAAACTCAGTGAAGCAAGGAGTAGTTGCTCGGTAGAACAGAATAAGTTTGTGTTAAGCCGTAGTTTTTCCTTCCCTCACAGGCTGCTGCAGCTTTTATTCCAGTACACAGTATTGTTTATAACAAAAAGCATCCTGCTCTTCTTTCAACTGTTAATATTCCAGTAACATTTTATTCTTAATTAAAAACACGATAAATTATTACCGAATGAAGTTACGTATCCATCTGAGTGTACGCTGCAAAATTCATTTTTCTGTCGACGGGGAGCTGTAACAAATGCATGTGTGGCCTGGTGAATCCATTTACGGCATTTTGGTCGTAATGGAAATATACCTGGTATGTCAGGGCTTGTACTCCGGTGTGACTTATCCTTTTTGTCAGCGGTGTACATTTTTAGGGCATTGCGACTTATATTCCACAGCACAGGAAATACGATAACTAAATTCACCCATGCGGTATACAACGAAGGATTCTGGGAAGGGTCGACTATCTCAGGTGGAGCTTGTAATGTTCTGACACAGTGTAATGTTTGCATTTTAACACACGTATTATTATTGTTTATTATTGATGGTTTATGAGCTGCCCGTTCCTGTTTTGTATTTGGGGGGGAGTGGACGTTATTGTCTTAGTTTGTCCATTCTGATTGGTTTAGGAAGAACGTTTTAGATATTAACTGCTGTATTTTGTTCATATACATCACTTGGCCTGCAAGCCTTGTACAAGTGCACGTCACTCAGGATCAAGATTGCTTCACCATCTCATCTCCCCCCCCCCCCCTTCAACTGTCACTCCAACACTAAAATAATACAGCTCTGCTATGTAATTTTGGGGGTTATGAGACACTTTTTTTTTTTTTTAAAGACCTCCTCAGGCTTCATTCCATGCTCCCCATTGCCTTCTCTTCCTCAGGTATGCCTGGTCAGCCAAGCTCCACTGTCATCAAAATCACTTGCAGGTCTCCACCACCAAGAGAACATGTATCCACTTTGTCTCAAATATGGAAAAGAGTCGCTGTTGCTTATGACGTAATGAAAGTTTTTCTTTTTTCTACTGCTGGATAAATCACATTTGTCCTTAAGAAACCTGATTCTTTTTGGATGAAGGATGAGGAAAATAAAATCCGAGGACACGCTGAGGCCACAGCAGAAATGAATTCCACAGATAACTTGCTCTGTTCCCCACGACTGGACACTGGCATCCAAAGTTAAAGGTTTTCGAGTTTATTGCAGTTAAATAACATTAAAAGCTGATGGAGAGTGCTGGTCATGTTTGCTACGCTATTTTTGCACAGCATGTTGTGATGTTTCCACGGGGGTAATGCAGTTAAATCAGTTCTGTGTTTTAAATGAATGTGCCTACCAAGGACTCGGACACCTGTCCGTTGAGCAGCTTTTGCCACTACGAGCACAGGTTAGCATTAATAAATGGGAGGTGCGGTGCCACCCCAGTGTGATAAATGTTGGAAGGGGGACTAACTTGATGATGTCGTCCCCCCCACCCAGTGAGAAGAGCTGGCAGGCTCTCAGCAACACCTTAGCCACAGGCTGCTCCATGTTCTCTGCTTGCTTCCAAATCAGATTTCAGACGAAAAACTGTTCCGGCTATGTTTTCTTCGCTGCCTGTTTTCTTCCTCCTCTGTCCCCGCAGGGTGCGGCAAAAAGCACATTCCCTCTGTGCTGTTGTTGGCAGGAGCCGTGCTCACATTTTCGTAGCGATACCAGAAATACACGTTGTCCTAGCGGTGTGGGATCTTTCCGATGCTTTGATGGGTGCAGCCAAATTGTGGGCTGAGTTTCCCCAGTGATTTCCAATCGCTGTGTTTGTGTCCAGAGCAGGTTATCCTTTAAAAATATGAAGCAGGAATTGATATTGTTGTGTTACAGAAAATGTTGAAAGAAATGGTTGCCTGCACTCATGATTATAACACAAACTGTCTGTTGCGCAGACTAAAATTTGGACAGTTTTTTGGCGATGGGTAAATGGAACAATGCTATTACTATTTTACAGTAATTATTTTGTTTTTCAAAATATAACCATTTTATTTTTCATATGTTTGATGGTAAAATTAAGGACAAAATGCTTTTTCTATTATCACAGGTTCTTGTCATCAGCTTGTGGTGTTGTTAAAGATTGTAAGGTGATGCTTGCTCTGCTGTTAGGCCTTTTTAGCCAACTTGGTTTATTGCTACAGTCAAAATGGCATTTTATTTGACAGGGTACCCTCTCTGGGGAGCCACGTGGATAAGACTGGGCCACAGTATCTGCAAGTGCGATTTTTCTGAAGTTCTTTGCAGGTCATGATCAGCATGTCCCTCTGGATCAATGCCCTCATCCCTCCATGGCCATGAGCGCCATCTCAAACGCCACTATGTTTATGGATTATGGTCTATGAGAGGATTAGCTTGAGGCTCAAGGTGTTTGAAACATTAGCTGTCTGTAGCTTTCAGACCCTTCTCACTCCATGTGCTCCGTGCCATTGCTAGTGGGTACAAGAGACAAGCAGTGCCATGTGGTAAAGTTAACGTTAAGGCTACAGGGAGGCTTTTGCTTTGATGTGTTTCTATGCTCAGCTGTGAAGCTGGATTCTGGGCCACTTACAGAGGAAGGCCAGCTTGACTTGTCTTGCCTAGGATGTGAAATTTGAGGTTGTCAGCAGTCAGCGGTGCTCTCACGGTTCAAAATACTATGGTAGAACACAGTGTTGTGTTCCAAAACACTGTTTTGGCAAGAGTTTGTTTGGAGATGATTCACACACTTACAAGCCTGCTGGGAAATGTGTTTGTTTGTTTGTTTGTTTATTTATTTATTTATTTATTTATTTATTTATTTATTTTGCCATTCTCCAGTGAATTTCCCATAGAGGAATTGCGTTCCCTTGTCCTGTAGTTTGGTTGCCTTGGGTGGGCCCTGAATTAAATCAAAATCCGATACTCGTATTCATATTAGCCTCAGTCTGAAGCTGGAGTCAGGTGTTATCCTGCTACGCATGGTGGCCTGAAATGAGGTTGTGCTGCTTCTCTCAGGATTTCAATACAAGCAGCTTTCCAGCCTGGTGAATTTGACCTTCAACCTGAATGATGGAGTAACAGCTGAACTTTACTGATAACCTGTGTGTGAGTTATGCAGCTGATGGACATAAACAAAAAAGCAGACTGTCATATATGTCATTTTCCTCCAGCTCTCGGTGTGTGTCTAGACTTTTCATGCTGAATGTTTCATTGAAATTTTCAAAGTGAATTTGAAGAAACGGAGGCTGAAAATGTCAGTGGAACCTTTTTAAGTCTCCTTTAAATACCATTCAATTATTGGGCTGTGTTTTCTGCTGTCAGACATGTTCTCCGAAATTTACATGCAGTGGTCCTCTTCAGCCAAAGTCATTAAGCTGTTACGGTGTCAATAAATTTGACACAAGTAAAATCAGTTGCCTTTTGAATATAAATTTTGACATATTGCATATTTCTTATGGATGACACGTCAATGTCAAACTTGTAAACCTCTTATCATTCGTGTTTTTTTTTTTGAGAGGGACTCTGTAGAAAGTCGAGAGACTAAGAGGTGAGAAGAATCAGCCTTACTAAGGTCTTGCATATAAGAGGAACCAGCAGAACTGCCTTTACCCAGTTGGCCCTTAGCCTACGATAATACAGGTTGAAAGGGACACTTCTCATCCATATTCTCCATTATTGGTCCATTCTTTCTATCTAGATTTCTAAATGTGTAAAGAAGAAGCAGAACTGTGGCAGACTATGAATAAATCATCGTTCAGCCCAGCTATATTATCCCCTTCTGTTGGTGAGGCTTTGTAAGCAGACTTAAAATGTACACTTACTCATCAGTTCCTTACTGCATCAAAACGCATAAACACAGCACATGTTATGTAATGGCTCTTTTTACAGATGCTGACTGCATGGTGAGCCACACTAGGAGCTCCATGTGAACGGTTTTCAGCTCAGTTTCATTACTTTTTTGTAAACGCAGCAACTCGGAGACCCCTTCCGAGATCCTGCACGTGCGTTTCTTGGGTGAGGGGAGACTGTCCAGTCTGTGGGTGGCTGTATCTCTCAGCGAGGGGTTGAAATCCACCATAAATGTGTGCATGAGCATGTGCACACGTGTGTGAAGGAGGACGACTCTGGCCTCTGACCTTTGACAAGTTAACCAATTTGTCAGCACGAGCAGACAGACACTGTGACTCAGCACTGGAGTCTGACCGGATATCTGCCCCCGTTTCCTGTAAAAAGTAGGTTTAGCCACTTCTGACTGTATAGACTACCGGAATTGAATCTACATAGCTGTGTAGTAGACAACCATCCATGTCACTGATGTGGAGTTTGCCAACTTATTTAGGCAACTGCAGCATAGGCACGCCAGACAGATGATCAACTCAGATGAGTGATTCATCCGATACCGTAGTCATTGAATCTGCAGTACTTCATCTGTGGGTTGCAAAAGAGGCCGTTTCCTCTGCAGACTTTGGAGATGCAGAGAGCACTTGAGCAAGAGCCATGCATCCCTGTTTTTTTATGCCGAAGTGTAAAAGTTCAGCAGCCTTTGAACATGGTGTGTGGGATACAGTACAGAGGAGCTCCTTTCTTCCACCTCTGTATAGTGGCAGTCTGTGATTTGTGTTTAGATAAGGTTTAACTTACATTTAAAATGCTGGCAAACTAGTCACCCTTATAAATGTAATTTTCAGGACTTTCTGCATACTGTTAGCCATAGGAAGTTGCGATGTTGTACAGCTATGGTTGGTTTTAATAAGATGTGACAGTCCCAATTAATGTGGTGAATAATGAGGTTTTATTCTCCAGATGCTCCTGATTGGTCAACAAGCTGAACACAAGAGTCTGGTGTTTTCTGTGGAGAGCGTGGTTGCTGCAGCATGTGTATTCCAACAGCATGAAAAGTGACAAAGTTCTATTATAAATGTAATTGCTATCATCTGGGCAACCCCACCGCGGCCTTTCTGTGACCTCCGAGGCAAAGCAATTTCCATTCCAGGTCTTCTGCGTTGAGACAGCGTGATGGTGGCGTTTTAGGACAGAAGGGGCTTGGTCCCCACATAGGGTGGGATGGCCCATTTGCATCAGCCAATAGGTTCCCTAGACCCTGCACATTTGCAGTAGTGACTGTCAAGCTGGCAGCCAGGTTCATGCATCTTGAGATCATTCTTTTGGGTTCTAGGTGTCCAGTTTGGAAAGCTTCTTGGTGTGTTTGTGCAGCATTCTTAAAAAGTTAGAGACAGATTATTGTTGACTTGAGACTGCTGCAAAAATATTACGAAACTTCTTTTGTAATCTGCCGAGCTGCACCTTATTACTTTTTGACGGTGCGTGGCAGTAACTTTTCCACAGCATTTTCCATATTTTGAGTACTGACTGGTACATTGGCCCTTTTGGAAGAATCCTCTTGCGTAACAAGTTGCCCTGCTGTGTTCATCTATAGAAAAAAATAAATGGTTATCAGCTGTCGGGACGAAGGAACAATGTGATGTGTTAAATATTTTGCTTTCAAAGAGTGAAGTGGGTGAGCTTTTTTAAATAGATGTTCAGTACATTAAATTATGTAAAGTGTTACGTAATACAGGGAACAGGCTTTGTGGGGCTGGTGAAGGCAGAACATGCTGCACTGAGCTGAGAGAAACTCGTGTTGCCATAAGGGCAGAACAGGGCCCTTTTCCAGCAGGCATCAGGCATGTAGGGCCCACGCAGGGTCAGATCCACTAGAGCAGCAACAGGCCTCTGAAATGAAGC
Source organism: Heterotis niloticus (assembly GCA_018136845.1). Taxonomy (NCBI): domain Eukaryota; kingdom Metazoa; phylum Chordata; class Actinopteri; order Osteoglossiformes; family Osteoglossidae; genus Heterotis; species Heterotis niloticus. The sequence goes on from CM030899.1 coordinate 4,686,853, forward strand.
CCATACCGGGGGGTGGTTGAAGATATAGAATGGTTTGTGGTACAGGAAGTCACATTGCTGTCGGCGCATTCGTGACTCCACCACTTTCGGCGATGCTCAGCACACATTTGCTTACCCCAGAGCAGCTGTGGAGAGAGTGCGGATTCAGCCAGGGGCCTGGGCACAGACCTGGAAGACTTCTCATCAGATTTCTACCTCGGACATCAAATGTTGATCCTAAGCACCAAAAGCAAAGGTTCTCGTAATGGTGTGGTGTTGTACTGTTTGTATTCTGTTAATCCATACGGGGGAAGAAATGATAGAATGAGAATTCAAATTCTTTGCCTATTATGTATGCCCACTCGCAAGGAGCTCGAAACTTGAACACATCTGTGTTTGTGCATCTCTGTTTGGTCTATTCATGAATTTGAGTGACTCTCCAGCTGTATGAGAGTCCTGAGGTCTACAGACATCTGATACTCTGCGAGCTTCATCCTGTGTGTCCCCAGGTTTACGCGTGCATTTGGAGTTATGTGTATCTTTAAGTGTTCCAGCCTTCGGGGGAAAGAGGAATGTGAATGTTATACATGACAAATGTTTGCCTGAAGAACAGTTGTGAATCAGGAAGAAGTCTGTTCACAGACAGATTAGTGATTTAATATCCTGAATTGCTACGGTTATTCTGGGAGGAGAAATGTGCAGGTTTGCTTATTCATTTTTCCAGAGGAGAACTTGGATGCAACCTGAAATGGTCAGTTTTCCCTTTTATTTTGAAGGTGGACATCTGCTGTTGAAACAGCAACAAAAACATCTTGCTCTTCATAAATTTCCTCAGTTTGATCCGAGAAGGCCAGTATAAGGCTGAAATTAGCCTGGTCTGTTGGTGTTCTGGGGTCCCAAATGGGCCAACGAACATTTGTTCAGAGATCATAGTTAGAACTGCCTGTTTAAACCCTCCATTCGGTGAGCTTCACAGGGAATGAACGTCATCCCGCTCCATATCAGGAGGTGTTTGAAGGGCTTTCAAAAGCCACCAGTCAATCCAAACTCCCAGTTTTCGTTACAAATAGCAGGAAAATATTTTGTGAGAAGCAGCAATGAGACAACCCTAACTCCACTCTCCCCTCTGGATGCGAATGTTTGCTCAGAGGTAAACTCGGAGTGGAGGCAACCCACGATTACAAGCAGATGTTCTTTTCTTACGTTAGTAGTAAACATTTGGGAGTTTTCGGGGGGTACTCTCTTCAAAGTTGTGGTGGGGGTGTTAAGTCTGGTAGGCTTCATTTTCATCAGCCCTTATCTGTGCTGCCATAAAGATTATGGGGGTATGGCGCACTCATAGGTGTATGTGATGCCATGTAGCATTTTTGGTGCATCGCCTGAGCTATTCTGTTATATAAGGAACACTGTGCTCTAGTTATTGCTGCGAGAGGTGTGGGAGTGAAGCAAATGCATTTCCAAAGGAATTGAGATGTTGCGATTGAAGGTTTGCCATTAGAAAAGCAAAAAAAAAAAAAATCTGTGTGGAGTTTATTTATTTATTTTTATTAATGCTCCTCAATTTATTGTCACGTGCTACTGTCATGAGAATGTGGCAAAAGAATTCAATACCAACTGTGTTGGCTTCAGATTCGTTTTTATCAACCCTTTTTATTTTGAAACAGGTTAGAAATAAGATCCTTTTATTGCACATTTTAATATTCATAGACATACAGCAACTTATATGTATCTAGGTCTTTCTACCACCGTTGCTTGTGTTCAGTTTCAGTTGAAAAAAGCTTTTCCCAAGGACAGTAATCGAATCAGTTGCCGGTGTTTTGCAGGCCCATAGTCTCAGCTTTATTTTCAGCGAAAGAAACCATGAATCGACCGAGCAACAATAGCGACAATCGCTCTGCGCAATATGGAAGCCATTTAAAGACGAGCTGCATCGATCCGCTAACAGCATATACGTCTCTTGTTTTCATTAAAGTTCCCCATGTGTGACAAAGGAAACTAATGCAAAGCAGATCATATAGCAGTGCAAAGTGCTTGCATTTGGTCTCCAGAGAAATGGCTTTAAATAAATAAAAGGGCAAAACAGGAAATCTGCAGCCAGCGTTCATTTTGACCTCGAGGAGGCTGTTCCTGCTTCCATTATTGCGAGGAGACATTTATTTACATGTCATATTAGTGTGTTAAGCAGTTCTTCTCGCTCCTGTACGTTTGTGAGGTCGGCGATCTAATTTAGGAACATCTACACGGCGAGCCTGAGATCCTCTCAATTAAAATGTCATTACAAAGTAATGGTGTTTGCAACCTCTTTCCTGTTCCTGTTGAGCGTGATGAACATTTATTCCTGGAGCTGGACGGTTCTGTCTCGGGGGCCGGATTTTGTGGGCCGTAAGGTATAGCTGCACAAAGTAGTCATTTATTTATTTTAATTACTGAATTATTTAAGGCAGCAAAGCCCCATCGAGAGCCTGGTCTTATCGCAGTCCTGTAAGTAGGTCACAGAGCATTGCGGCGCTTCTTGCAAGCATGGAAAAGGACATTGATTATTTCTAGGAGTGCAGAAATTCACACTGCACTCTCTGTCTTCAGCCATAGCGGTTCCTGCTGTCTCCTTGGCCGAACAACATTCAGCATTTTTGTTATTTACAGTTGTAGGAAGGAGTGTGAATGCTGAAATGTGCACGGGTCTGAGCGAACTAAAGTCAGCAAAGATTTTCAGGGAAGGTTTGGAAAGTGCTAGGGACTGCTCGCTGGGTGTCACAGATGGAGTCTTGCTTCTTCTGCAGTCTTCCTAGAGGAAGTCTTAAGACCAGATGCAGTCTAAGTAGTGTATGAGGACCCTTGTGGATGTTTGAGGAAACTTTAGATAATCTTATTTTTTTGCATGTAATGCCATTCTGTAAAATACTCAGATTGGTAATTTGTCATCAGCATTACTGTTTTAATAACCTGGAGAGCCACCTTCATGCTTTAACATGCACTTTGGCTTTGTGTGTGTGTGTGTGCGTGTGTGTGTGTGTGTGTGTGTGTGTGTGTGTGTGTGTGTGTGTGTAGTCCTGTATATCTTTTCGGCGTACTTACCTGTAGAAATATCCATGCATGTTTACAATGGATATAAACTTGGCTTGCAAGATCTGGGAGCACAGGGTCCATTTCTTTGCTTGGTTATAGTCCACCTTCTCTGTCAGGATGTTTATCCTTCAGCATGTTCTGCTATAAAACAGCTGCTTTGTTCCACGATGAAGCAGCCTCTAACTGGCGTGTATGCAAAAAAGCGCATAACCTGCAAGTCACAGTGTGTTTATCTTACAATTTCCTTGCATTTTTTTTGCAGCTCCCAGATGAAAACTAGTGTTCATTTTTGAAACGGCGTATGAGAGGAAAGGTGCTTTGAAAAGGACTAACTTGTAACTGGAGGGGGTTGCCAGGGAACCGAATTTGTCAACTGTGTTTTTCGCGTGTGCAGCGGGCAAAAAACTGCTGATGAACATGGACTCAAACTGCAAGCTGACAGAACACCAAGCTTCTAAAACAAAGATGGCCGAGTTCATTTTGAGATGCGAAGCATTAAATGGTTCCGAACATTTAGAAGCCGCATATCAAGCCTGTAATCATTGCTCCTCCTTAGATAGATGTTGCATCAGACCACTTCTGTAAATTTACCTGAATTTCGAAGAGCAGCTTTAGACTATGCTGATGTCAAGGCAGGTTACAGTAGGCAAATACCATTGCCATGGCAACGGAACACGGCTCAGCCCATAGCCACGATCAGATTGTGAGCTTACAGGCGAGAAGCTCTGAACTCAGTAGCCTGTGCAGATGGTCTGCTGTATACTCCAAGTAAAAGGGCAAGATGTTACGCTAATGGTGGATGGCATTACACTTTCCTGCTCTAAGCCCAAATTCCAGGACTTTTAGTGCGAGGTTCTCCTCAGACCTCAAAGGGGGAAAATTAGCCATGAAGTCCCCGAACAGTGAAGACCATGCCTGGCATCTGAAATGCAACGGCAGTCGCACTTCTAAAGATATGGCGCGTTTCTCTGCAGTTCACCATTCTGATAGAGTAACTGTGTGACGACGTACTGTATATTTGCTGAGGCTGTGCTGTGGTTTATCCCTTTGGCATTCTCCATTAGGCAGCTATCTCACCCTCTACCGTGGCGGTGGTCCTCACCACGCATCTCTTAAACAAACACTCATTGCATGGATTAGATTTATGGATTCTGCTGCAGTTGTTGCTTGGAATGCTTTTGCTGTTGGAAGACGCCCAGTTGTGCTGTCATTACCTCAGGTGTGTGTGTGTGTGTGTGTGTGAGAAAGGTCTGTGCTCCCAGCCTGTATGGCATCTGTTGATGTTCAAACTACAGAGCACTAGATGCCTCCACTGTATGATGTGCACCACTTGAATGAACCTTGTGTACACTGAGGAAGTGAAAACCCACCTGTTCATCCCTGGGTGAAATTCATCAGCATTTAAGGCTACTCTGTTTTTGACTCTCTAAGCCTCAGTTGCCCTTCAACACAGTTGGTGCCAACAGGTGAATTGGTTTTTTCTGCATATGTGTGTTAAACGGGTGTCTGCAATGTATATTTCACTGTGACAAAGACGGAACCATAGGTGTTTCTACCCCACCAATCACAAAAGGTTTCAACATAAAAATGATCACGATGACGTTGACTTGGAACAGCATACATTTATGCTGTTTAAAGGGCTTTGGAGCCAAACACCTCCCAGACTGAATGATAGGTTACAAGTTGAGAGAGCACAAAAAGGGCAGCTTTTCAATTAGGAACCATTGTCAGGAGAATGAGAGAAACCTCCTGTTTTGCGAGATGAATGTATGAGTTATAAATAATTGGTGAGGACATGGATTTGACACTGAGCGAGGACAGGCCTGTGATTTAATGCTTGTCTGTGGATTATTATATTGTGATGGCTTCCATGCAAGCTATCCATCACAGGCAAGAACACTGTGGTGTTGGGTAAATGAAGTGTCATTCCCCCATTTGCTCCACCCCTGTCTTTTGGAGTTGACAGCGCTGCCTGATGTATAAATAAATAAAGGGCTCCTCTGTATAATTTACCGTATGAACCCCACCAAGACCTTTAAAACGACAGGTAGGCGCCTGCACCATCAGTTAAACTTCCATGGCAGTGCTGTCAGGATCTCTGCTTTAGTAGGCTTGGTCTTATTACCAAGATTCTGGTCCAAGCCCTTTTATATTAAGCTGTTACAACATCAGAAACCAAGTCAAGAAAAAAAAAAAAAACAGGATATCGAGAGAGCTGTAGAAATCTTGGACATCAGCTGTTGTGCTTCACATGCATTTGTAGAGCAATGATTAGCAAAAGATAGCTAAGCTTGTAAAAATGGCAGCTTATTCGGTTTATTTCCTAAGCAGAAATCATTTCTAATGAGGATTGTTTTCAAATTGTAGAGTTTTCATACATTGTAATGGTTTCAGGTGAGTTCACGGTAACCAGCCTCAAAGCAGCTTTCTCTCTTTGTTCTTCTCGATGCTGGCTCTGCCTGAAGGTGTGGGCTGCACTGTCGACCTGTTCTGTCCTTCCATGTGTCTGTGTTACCTGAGCAAAGTATTTCAACCAGATTATGAGACCAGGGTGGTAGTCTCTATTTTTTTCAGTTATTTTCATTATTGTCAGATAACCTGCAGACCCATGGCCATAATGCTTGAAAGTATGATAAAGTATCCTTGTAGGAAATTGGGTTTCACTGAGTCTCAGGTTTTTTGTCTTCTGTGTTTACTGGAGCAATTCTGTTGACCATAAGGGTCTTTTCCTCTTTAGCCCATACAAAGCGTATGGAAACCACAAACTGAGACTGAGCCATCCTGAATTTGGCTTCAGCCCTATATATTCCATTTTACTGCCTTCTCTCAAAATTCAGTTCTCCAAGGGATTACATAAGCCAGCTATATGGTTCCACACCTGCAAAATGCAGCCAAGTAAAACCTTGATTGGCATTCTACATGTGTTGCTTAGAAAGGGATTGATTCCTGAAACAGTGCTATGAGGTCCTTAATACAGTACGGTAATCCCTCAGGATATGAATCTAACATCTCTGAAAAAGCAGCGGATACCAAATTTTCAGATACTAAGTGTCTACTTATGGGAAACAATAAATAATGCACTCCCAAGCTATCAAAAAAAACCTGTATAACTGACATCAATCCATAACTTCAACATGGTAAAACACAGTAAGCACCAGTTACCCATTTAGAAAACACTTAATGCTGTCCTTAATTTTGCATGGTACAATATGTACAGTATAGGGCATTTCACATGTTAGTGCCTCCATCTGCGTCATTGCATTACACACGGGAGATAAGGAGGTGCATATGTGGGGTTCAAAGTGGGACCTTGGTGTTATGAGAAGTACAATTAATAGCAGATATACAGAGAAAACAGTATTTTATGAATAACAGATGCATAGAAGTTGTTTCAGAATAGTTTTTTTTTTTTTTTTTAATATGGTTTGAGTTACTCCAAGGGTTAAAATAATTGTGCTGTACTGTGCATGCAGAATGAAAGCTGAGGAGCAAATGCAAATATTGGCAGCCTTGAGTAATTGCTGCTTCCTAAATATTGAAGATGAAAGTCCCTGTTTTTCAGTGTAATTTTCCTTGAAGGATATTTTGCTTAAGAATTAAACATTAGCAATGGGGGGATGAAAAGCATCTTCTGTCGTCAGTGGCATTGTTTAAACACCAATAATTTGTCTCAGAAACATGATTTTTGCATGAATGGTAAGCTTTCTGTTTACCCCCTTTAAACTGGCACCCAGGTATCTGGATCTATGTAACACAGAACAAGAGCATCCTTTCAGCATCATTTTCAAAGAATAAACTAGAATGTCATTCAACCGCAGTTTCCAGTGTGGTGGCTTCAGGTGTCTACATGCAGCAAAATGCTGGGGCTGCAAAAGGACGTCTGAGGTCCCTGCGCGCCAGCGTTCACGTTCTAGGACTTTCTGTGACTTAACCTAATTTTCGGTAGAGGTTTTGTCTTTGAGCAATGTTCTGGGGGTAGAGGTCCACTCCTGCTTAAATAACAGTATGGGGGGGATCAGTGAACTGCAGCTAAGCCCCCTGGAAAGATGAGGAGATTGCAGTACAGGGCAGCTCGAGGGAGCAGCCTGTGAAAGCAGGGAGGGGGCAGCGAAAACGGCTCGATGGCTCTGTTTGAAGGCACACAGCACAATAGGAAGGGTGGCATAACCTGATGAAGAGATGGGTTTTCCACACCCTTGTTAAACAGAAGACATCGAGAATGGTTGTGGCCATCACTGGTCTTGTGGCAAATTGGAAAGCAGAAAGGGATAAATGTGGACCCGAATATTTGTTTTTTTTTTTTTTTTTTTATTTGTTTGTTTTTTTTTTTAGAGGTCCCCCCCGTGTGTTTTATTTTGAGTTATTCCCTTCCTTGTGCAGCTGTGGGAACAGTCTGGGAGGGGGCAGGCACAGTGGGCTTGGTCTGTACAGACCAGAGGGATTGCACCCCCTTCCTCCCTCGCTCACCCACATGCCTGCTCATGATCTCTTCTCAATCTCCCACCCTCTTTGCTTGCTTTAGAGGCGTGTTCGCATATGGAGGCTCACGCCATAGGGCTGTGCTGACAACACCCCCTCCCTCTCTCTCACTCCCCCCCTCTCGCTCGCTCGCTCAAACCAAACCCCCCTCTCGTGTTCTTCTCCATCTCAGTTTGTCTTACAGGCAACGAGACTGGGAACAGAGAAGATGCTGGCAGTGGGCTGTGGAATTAGCCAGAAATACTGAGAGGAAACAGTGTGGGATTCTCAGACTCACAGAGAAGGAAAACCTTGGCTCATGTTTTATTTGTCTTGGAATAAATAATCCTCAGCTCTTTCTCTATGCCGCCTTCTCCTTTCTCATTGTGATCCAGCGGACATCAGAACTGCAAGAGTTTGCCTTTCTGATTCTTCAGTTTTCCGCCTAGAACTCCACCGTCATCCTTGGTTTTTATCTGTCGTTCTCATCCTCAAACCGGGCGCTGGATTTTGTTGAATTGAGGGGGGTCCGGATTTGGGGGACTTTTACTCCCCTCTCCCTTGGATTCTGCACACCGGGGGCTGGGCCAGAAGTTAGGCCTTCTCTGTAGGAGAGGATGACAGACGTGCTGGTATCTGACTGCAACCTGAACTCAGTGTGCGAACGGTTGGAGCACTGCTGCGTGGAGGCCAGCCTGGAGGAGCTGCCCACGAAGAGGCAGTCCAACACCGGGGCCAAGCTATGGGGTCGTGTGCGCAGCAAGCTCCTCCGACAGAAGGTCCCTTCTCTCCGACTACACGGGAATTAACCATAAGAGCACCGGGGTGAAGTGGGCTGCGAGCACAAGGGGCTGCATTTGGCCAGAATCTGGCTGGTATCGGACTCCTCTGCTGTTGAGTTTGAGATTACCTTTAGATTCAGTGCGAATTTGTTCTTTGTAGCAGAGAGTGTTTGCGTTTTGTTGACCATGCTGGTAACTGAGCTGTGTTTTAGGGAATTTAGGGGTTTGGGGGAAGTGGGTCTGTACTCCTTTCCTGTCTAGCATGGGTCAGTGACAGGGAAAATAGTTTGATCGTTGTGATTTTGAGCTCCTACTTGAGGGTCCACTGGCCTCACTGCCTTGTGCTACATGTGTGCAGGTTAAGTCCAGTTTTAATAAAATGTTCCTCCCTAATATTTGTGTCACTTGTTGAATTGGATCGGTTCAGGCTTGTTTGCTGGGGGAGTTAAAGTGGTGTGAGTGATTCTTACCGAACTCTGCCCGACTTGCGTGTTTTGAGTAGACAGAGAGGGTGTCATACATGTGTCTGCTGATGCCTCATACACTGGGTGCTCTGGAGCTGAAGTGAGGGTACAACCGATTCATCTGGAATAATAATGCAGAAAGAGGAAGGAAGGAAACAGGACTGCTGAAACGTGCTTGAAGTGGGCTACATGTTCCAAGTCATCTGTCCATCATTGTGCATTCTTAGCAGACTCCAGGCTCAGGATGTACACCTGCCATGCAGCCCCACTATCACTCGGAGCCTTTTGGTTTGATGATGTGAGTACGACTGTGTAAGTGCATGTGTGGACCCCTTTGTTTCAGCTCACTTCACACTTGGTTGTGAGAGTTGTGGGTAACGTTGACTTAATGTTTTTCCCCTTTAAAGCATGCACCCTGGATGCCCAAATGTCAGTTTGTGCTTCTCTGTGTTAAACAATTGCAGCTGTCCAGATCAAGGGTGGAGGGGAGAGGCCCTTGATCAAGCTTGAAGGATATGGATGGGCTGCAGGCTGTCGATATGGTGAAACTGAGGCTTGCGAACTTTAATCTCCCTGTTATCATTCTGGCAGCGTCGGGGCTGTGGGCAGGGATGGTGGAGATGCAGCCTTAGACCCACTCTAATGAAAAGCAGTTGGGGGAGCTCTGATCTCTCGCCTTAAGTGCTTTGAATTACCTGTCAGCTTTTCCCTTGTTCAGTAATATCAGTGCTTTGAACCAAGGAGCACGCATTTCCACTTGAGAGCCGGCATTGCGGTAGTTGTCCATGTGGCGTTTGCGTTCACGCGCGCACAGCCATGCACGTTGACTGGCTCAGAGACCTTGTTCACTTTGACGCCTGTTCTGTGCGAACACACAGGCTGGGAATGACTGCTGCTAAGAAAGTGTCAGTTATTTGCACAATAAAATAAGAGTAGTGGATCTAAGCGAGATTGTGAGCCTGCCGCACGAATGATGTATACCTCTGTGTTGTCCTCTAGGACCCAAGGGGAAAAGAGGGTTTGTATGCAGACCCAGGAGTGAGACAGCTCTGCTTTTCATTAAGTTATAGAGGGCAAGGAGAGGGCACACTCCAGTTGGTTAGCACCATGAAGTCGATTTTCTCAGTCCTGTGCGTTCTTACAACTCCAATAAATCAAGTTGAGCTTGCTGGTTGTACAGCAAAAAGTGCTTCATTCTGCAGCCCACGGATACAACCTTTTACATGTGAACTTGGCCGTATCAAAATGTGATTGAATGTATTTACTGCCCAAACAATTACTAAGCATTGCCACCCATTGTTGCTATTGGCCTTGTAGCAAGAACAAAACTCATAATCATAAATCTTGGGTACACTATTTAGTAGAATATGTGCATAATAACGAAATAATGTTGCTAATAATATTTGAGTGATTCTGGTTTGTTCGGATGGTCCATGGTGTGCGCGATTGTCTCACATATGCACCGTTGCCCTATGTATGTGATCTCTGTGCTCCCCTCATGGCTCCTAAACTAGTTAGCTAACATTATCCAAGGTGGCCCACAATGCTAGACAAACTATAAAAACAATCATTTAACTAGTATTTATATAGCAGGGTAACAACACACAATTTTAGAGCTACCAGTTCCAGTGAAACACCTACCTTTGGACTGTTTGAGGGAACTGCAGAAAAATTTGAACCTACATCAGCTCCACTGAGTCATGAGGTTGCTTGCTGAAGAGTTGCCAACATAGAAAAGTGATATACCAACCGGGTGGGCCAGTCTTGGACAGGTCGAAAGTTTAGCTGATTCCCACTCCTGAGTCTTCAGAGAGTTCCTAAACATGAGTATGTTCTGTTTTTTGTGATGAGGCGCTTGTGAATATGTGAGGGTATAGAATATTACTGCGTCCAGTTCATGGTGAAGCTGAAGCTCTTTGTGCTCCACAGCCAAGAAAGCACTGTGCTAACTTAAAGCTTAGCTAGAGTTACACTCTCTAAGATGTGCTGGTCAGTTGCTGGCTGACAGGATGCTTGTGTTTTTCACGTGATTGGAGATCCGAGCTGGAGGACAACTGTGGAGAACAACCAGGGTGTGAATGAAATGCAGCAAATGTGTGCATGGTGAAGAGGGAGCTCTGAAGCGTGAGGATCAAATACATTTCGGCCCTGTGATCGCACTGCAAGTGGTGAAAAGGTTCTGTTTCCCAAGGAGGCCTTGATGTTTTTCAGGATGTCAGTCAATGAGTCCAACACATGTTCATGAAAACAACTGTCGTTGGGTTTGCAAAATAACTTTGGAATATTCAAGGAAATGGGGTTAGGATGCATACCAGTGATTCAACCCATGTGCATCGCTGGTAATTAAACTGGATGTTAATAGTGTGGACTGAAAAATAATTTTTTTTTTTTCTTTCTCACACCAACATGTCAAAAATGGCAAAAACAAGACCGATAAAAGCTGAAAGCAAAAACTGAGGGGAACAGGAAAAATGAAGCCCGTGGAAATAATTGAATATTTGACTACTGTTTCTCCCTTAACATGGATTTTAATGTGTGTTCAGTGGGGAGTGCTCGAGTGCTCAGTTGCTGCTGAGTGCTTTCAACCTCATAAAAGTTCTGCCAACCTCTGTGTATTATAGCAACCCAGTTTTCGAGAAGTTTTCCTGGGTTAGTCAGCAGGAATTGACCGCTCCTCTTACTGCATTCAATGAATTCTGGTAATGATCGGTCACCCCATTTGTTCTTTATATGACTTCTTCATCCTTATATTCTGGTTGCACAGCTATCATTTCTCTCACTGGTGCTACTTAAACCTCTTGACGTTCCTACAAACTTTTCCAGTTCTGGCATAGCTTTTTGTCTGTCTGCACTAGTATGGTATTCACATTTTCATTTTCATTTCATTTCGCAGTGGCGCTGCAGAAGCGATCTGTTAGCTCAACAAGTAAATCTTGTGCAGAACAATAGGTTCTACTCAACGTATTTTTGCTTTACTTACTATGTACTGGTGTGCGCAACACAAAATTGTCAGTTATATGCTGGACTAAGGGGAATACCTAAAATGAAAGAATAATTTTAAGCAATGTCATGTTGGTGACATCCAAATTTGTGGTATTGCAGTTTATGTTGTTAGCACCGCTTTTAAACTAGGTATCGAGCTGAAAGTGGATATGACAGTTAGCTAAGAATTAACTGCATTTTCAGAGAAACTTTTTTCTTCTTCTTAGTTTTATATCAAACTTGTTCACTTGACCAATCTGAAAACCCCTCTGTTCAGAGTGAGTGTTTATGGATTTATGAACAGCGATGATCCAGATTTTTATTTTTCATCTCTGGCTATCCTGTCGTATGGCCGGCACCAAGGTTAAACCGTTGGTGCCAGGCAGCTGGGACTCTTTCCTCCCCCCTGCCAGATGTGCCGTTTGGGACAGAGCTGGACACAAAGTTACTCCAAAGACTGTTTCAGGGATAAATCCCCATTGCCATTTTCTTATTGGGGGCAGTGTAATGTAGGAGCATGGTAATGGGCTTTAAATGGTTGTGATTTGTATAGGGGTAGTTGGCCAAGGTTTTCAACAGTGGATGTCAGGACTTGGAGGAGATATCTGTTCCTATTATTAGAAAGGGGGGCTTTCGGGTGCTGGCTGAGAGCCCCGGCCTATTATGAATACAGTTAATATACTGTGGGAGTTTACACATGAGCTCTTTCTTTGCTTGCTGGTAAGCTCTTGCTCTGCTGTATGGCCATGTATCTTGTCTTGCTCCTCTTAGCTGCCCTGGCAGTGCTTTATTGTGACTTAAGGCCCCTCTTTCAGGGCTGCTGCTGCTACTTTAGGCTCCACTCCCAACTGCTCACTAGCTTGAGGCTAGGACTGCTGCCAGTGCTTGGCAGAGGGCTTCCCCCCTCCAGCAGAGCCTCATCTGGTCCTCATCACCTTGGCTTAGTCCCAAATGGCCCTCTGCTCCTGTGTTTCTGGTGCTGGGCCGGCATGTCCCTCGCGTGGCGACAGGACACTGCATTCCCTCGCCCTAGGCAGAGGGTTTGGGTCAACCGCATCACTCAGCCAGCAGAGATCATCAGTCAGCGATCAAAGCAGCAGTTTTATGTTTTCTTGACTGACCTGCTCAGCGTTCAGACTTTGCCTGGCTACAGGACTCATTATACAGCATTTAGACTGTGTTTTGCATGCTGAGATGCAGTCAATTTCGCAAGCTGAGCGTCACTGGGTTCCTCTGTTCTGTTGTCTTAGTGTTTATGATGAGAAGGTTTGTATGTCTGGCTTTTTTGGTTTGTTCTTTATAGTCTGGGATCCCCGCTAGTTGCCTTAACTGGTGCATTAGCAAGCCCCTTTGCTGATTTTGTGCAACTTTGCCAGCCTTTGGACTCAACTCTGATGCGTGTTACCTCTTTTTTGTGTCGAACGGTTTTCGTGAAATTTCCGAGAACCCCATAACAACATCAAGGGAGTTACAAGCAAGTCTTCCTACAGTCAATGTCAGCGTATATGACCCACCCAAAAGACACAGCACAACTCTGACTTGCATTCAAGGGAGAACTCTCCGCTCTCATCGCTCTCACAGGATGTAGCTGCATGAATGCTTTTTGTTAGACAGCATCTAGGAGAAAACCAGGACTACTGGAACAATGTATTGTAGACAAATGAGACTAAGGTAGAGCTGTTTGGGCACAATGCTAAATGTCATCTTTGGCAAAAACCAAAAACTGCTTTAAAAGAACGCAAGGTGATGGAAGAATTCTGGTCTGGACTTGCTTTTTTGTTTCTGTGCCTAGTCAGCTTGCCATCGTTGAGTCAGCAATGAATTCCACCTTGTGCAAGAGAGTACTTAAGGAGAAAATGATGTCATCAGTCAGAAAACTGAAGCTGAATCATAAGTGAACCTTGCAACCTGACAACGACCACAAACACCCAAGCAAATCCACAAAAGAATGCTTCAGAAAGAAGAAAAGGAGGGTGATGGAATGGCCAAGTCAAAGTCTGGATCTTAACCCTGTGGAAATGCAGTAGTGGGGCTTGAAGCAGGTGGTACATGCAAGAGAGCCCTCAAACATCACACAGTTGAAGGAGTTCTGTAGAGAGGACTGGGCAAAAATTTCTCCCAAGTCAGCGCAGGAGATGGATAGACAATTACAAGAAGCCATTTCTGCCAAAGCGGGCAACGCTACCTACTGAAGCTAGGGGTGTCTTTATTTTTCCCATGTCAGAATACTTCATTTCAATTTCTTTTTGTTGCATAAATGATTGAAAAGTATGGTTGCCTTTGTTATTTGTTAAAATTAGATCCTGTTTAGCTATTGATATTTTTGTAATGAGCATTAAATATCCATGCATGCAAATACTGTACTCGTATCTTGAACTACAGTTTTTCCATGGGGTGCACTCACTTTTGCTCGCCACTGTGATTGACCCCATACATTTTTAACTATGTGGACCATAAATGCTGGAATTTAATCGAGAGGGATGTCAAAGATGTAAATCCTTTTTAGCAGCACCTTCAGGGTCTATGAGTTGGGCCTCTGCCCAGGTGGCCTGATATAAAGACGAAAGTTAGCAGCGCTCTGTTATTCAGTATAAAGTGCACTTCTGCTGTGAAAATTGGCTCTTACTGTTATGGGGTGCAAGCAGTTTACATGACATGGACTTGTCTGTTAAAAGATTAATAAACTCCTTGTAAAGCAGGCTCAGCGGTGGTCCAGCAGACAAAAGTATAGTTCAGCGTGGATTCCATCCCTGCTCAGTTTCTTAGATAGTTGGCTTGTTATCCCCTGTGGATTTCTTTGGGGAGCTTCAGTTTCTTCCCAAAATCCAAAGATATGTGTTTCGGGTTAATTGGTGACTCAAGATTCAGCCCATTGTGTCCATGTGAGGTGTCAGTTTTGTTTTCTCCGAGTTGTATGTTGTTTTGAAGAATAATGTCTGTTAAACGAATATATAAGTGTTAATGCAAAGTATAACCGCCTTGGTCATGTTATAAGTTCAATAACAAAGGGTTTGAAGGCCAACAAAAGATTTGTACTTTTTATAAATTAAAAAAAAAAATTGTTGGATGCATAGGAGTAGATGATTTCTTATAGCTGTTTCTGAATAGTTTTGAAAAGTTTTGATTTTTACTGAAATTACGATTTTACCCAGTGCTTTATTCCTCAGTTTTAATTGTGAGGAAATAAAAGCGTGCCTGGTTTAGATGAAGTGGATGAGCAGAGCCACGCTTGTTTCATTTCCTTCTGCACTGCCTCCTGGACGCTCCATCTCCAAAGTTCTTAAAGATCTGTTTTCATTGTTGCTGATGCAGATAAACTGTTGTTCGGAGGGAACCAGCCAAGCCCTCGTCCAGCAGCTTTGAGGATCGTGTCTGGATGCATAACCATGCGGCAGTCATTCTCTAATCCAGTGATAGTCAAGCAGTGAACCTGTTGACACGGCGCATTTGTCAGACATTAGATTAAAAATTAAAGTTGGACTGAGCTATGCGTGCTAGAAAACGTGTACCAGAATCACAGCCCGTTCTCCTCTTTGGAGCAGAACTTCAATGTGAGTTCTGACCACCACCAGGGTGGGGCTTTGCATGGACAGCTATTTTACTTATAGTGCAGCACTCCCCTAAACAAGAATATAATGCAGGGAAATGGAAGGAATACCAGTCATCTCACAGATTAATGGTAGGCAGAAGAAAGCAAGTTGCATCATCAAGTAAACTTGGGAATTTCGCTCTTTTATTTTTGTGCCAGGCTTAGTTCTTACCAAAGGCCACTTAGATTATGTAATGCTCCATTGTTCCACTTTAAGCAAACTCAAAAGAAGGACAATTAATTTTGCTGTCTCTGTTTTACATTTGCGAGGATTAATTTAGGAAGGACTGGAGATTATCTGACTGGATGGAAGGGGTCAGCCTTGTCATGCGATGTGATAAAAGGATGCCATCAATCTACCTGGGTCCAGGATTCCATTAAATGCAGGAAGAGCGCTGGACGTTCATCGGTGCGCTTTGCTAAGACCGTCTGCTCAGTCTGTGCTTGGCTCGTACTTTCAGCGGCGTACTTTCATAAGATTTATTTGTCACTTCTTCAGATCTTTTGTGTCCTTAAAGATGTGGTTTTTATCAGCAGAATGGGATCTGAGAAATTAATATTTTCTTTGTTATTTTTTATTTATTTTAATTTATAAAAGAAGAGTCTTGGAATGCAGAAGTTTTTTTTTTTTTTTTTTCCCCCCCTCTTTCCTTCCCCTTCTTCAGTAAGTTATTTCCCCTTGGTTTGTTTTGGGTGGAGATGCGTAAGAGCCCCCAGCCAAGGGGAGAATGCGGCACTTTGATGCCGAGCTGAGGTCCTGCATCACCAGTGGGGCGCTTTGCACCTCCCTAATCGATGAAGGAGCAAAGCCGAAAAAACGGTGGTCTTGGGTGCAGTTCATGCTGTCAGATGTCCATATTGAAAATTTTATGGCGGGCAGAGGCTAAATGTCAAGCTGGACATGAAGTTCCCAGGCATTTTTAAATAGACTCAGGCTTGTCTGGAAATTTCCACACAGCAGTGGAAAATGGGGTCTTCTGTGATTCACTATAAAAATATTGCAGCGACGTTTGACTGTGGAGGGGAAGCTGCTTGTGATCCCTTGCAGAGATTAAAAGTCACTGCAACTCTGTTGTGTTTTGGATGTGAAATGCGTGCAGAGGTATATAGAAAAGTGCACAGCACGCTGAACAAACTGCAGTTGTAGGCTTGGTGATGGTGGTGGGGGGTCTGATGCTTTCTGGTCCTGGGCTGAAGTTCAGTGTTCCTGCTTTGCAGTTTGGCGGTAACTTAGTTAAAATTTTAAGGGGCGCTCGAGTCCTTAAGTCTATAGTTTTCACTACACGCCCCTTTAAATTGAACTTTAAAATAGAAGTAAAGTTGAGTATTTCTAATAAACAGACAGCTGCATTCTAACATTTGCACTTTTCAATTGAAGTGCGGCACAGCCATAAAGTTGAAAACATTCTGTTCTGTCCCAGGTCTGAGCTGGGGAGCGACTGAGCTTGAGGAACGTTTAATGGGGCTTTACTGCTTGTTCCGCTAGGGAAAACCTGTCACTGTGTGTGATGGTTTGTTGAGCACAGTGTGGGTCTGCTGCCCTATGAAGTTGTCCATGTGTTTGCATGTGGGAGAGCATCACTGTCAGCTCCCCCCCCCCTGCAATCTGGATGTTTATCTTAAAGCTCTTTTGCTGATTTTTTTATGGCAACAAATCCCACTGAAGGGCTGTTCTTCCGTTTTCTGAACATTCTGGAAGATGAGCAGGTACAAGTTTTACGGTGAATGTGTTGGGCGCACAGTTGTTTTGAGGCCGATTTTGGGGAATAGGAAAGAAAACGTTAAGAAAAGGTCTGCTCTGTTCTGTATCTCAGTTGAATATAACAACTGTGGTGTAAGAAATACACAATAGAAGGCTCAAGGTGGGGGGGAACAAAACTCTTGAATCTGTCTTTCTCCTTTTTCTTTTCCAGCTGGACCCCCAGACTGTACAGTCCAAGAACTGGCACATGGATGTCATTGAAATGAATGGGGTAAGGAGCGGAGCATGCATGCCCAACTACAGATGAGTCCTCCGGTGTTTGAAATCATTGAGGACACAGCTGCTGTTTGACATG
The DNA here is from genome assembly GCA_018136845.1 of Heterotis niloticus. NCBI lineage: Eukaryota > Metazoa > Chordata > Actinopteri > Osteoglossiformes > Osteoglossidae > Heterotis > Heterotis niloticus. Next base: position 4,704,230 of record CM030899.1, read on the forward strand.
AATATAATTTACCGTTTTGGATGCGAAGTTTGCCGCTGCTCTCGGTTTAAAGTCCTGACCCGATTCTTTTCAGATCAAGGTGGAGTTCTCCATGAAGTTCACGAGCCGGGACTTGAGCTTGAAGAGAACCCCGTCGAAAAAGCAAAGCGGGGTGTTTGGAGTTAAAATCAGCGTGGTGACAAAGTAAGTCAGTGACCCTTTTCCTGTCAGCTGTACAACTCCCTGATGCAGCTCTAAGGGGGGGCACATTATCTGGTCCTGTGTCACAGAAATAATGATTCAGGGTTGTCACGTGTCCTTCCTCAGACGCGAGCGCTCCAAGGTGCCTTACATCGTTCGCCAGTGCATTGAGGAGGTGGAGAAAAGGGGCATCGAGGAGGTGGGCATCTACAGGATCTCTGGCGTGGCCACAGACATCCAGGCCCTCAAGGCAGCATTCGACGCAAGTAAGAGAGCAGGCTTGTTTGCATGGGAATATCGGTGCTCAACCAGAGCCGACTGTATGCCGTCCTTTACTGACGAATTCCAGAAAATCTGCACAAGTCCTCGGGTTGTTGTTCTTTCCTGCAGCTGGACCTCCGTTGGCATAGTCTGCTGAATCTCACTGATAAACTCTCAGCTGCCACATTGGGCACTTTGCCACCCTCCCAGTGCATCATGGTCGGTGTAATGTGTATGTTTGTGCTGAACAAAAACAGCCAGCATGCGTCCTCTGTCCACAGATACCAAAGACATCTTGGTGATGCTGAGCGATATGGACATCAATGCCATAGCTGGAACGCTGAAGCTATATTTCCGGGAGCTGCCAGAACCCCTGCTCACAGACCGTCTTTACCCAGCCTTCATGGAGGGTATAGGTAGGCTGCTGCTACTCTGATTTGTGTACATTATTCCCTTAGATATTAGGAGTCCAGATCGGGTTGTAACATCAGCCCATCCTTCCACTTTCAGCAGATGAGGCTAAGTAGACTGCCATACCTTGCTATACAGTATAACTGGTAAATTATTGCAAAGGTGCTCATCTGACCTTGCAGGTTGTATGAAGGTGTCAGTGAAATAATATTGCTACTGTTCCCTCTGCAACACTATAGCTACTGTAATGCATTTACCCATAGTCCATTGTCAGTCCCGACAAACAGGGAGGAGGTAAATGAATGTAGCTACACATTATGAATAATCCTTGTCCTTGTCTCACAGCGCTGTCAGACCCTGCCGCTAAGGAGAACTGCATGATGCACCTCCTGCGCTCACTCCCTGACCCCAACCTCATCACGTTCCTCACCCTGTTGGAGCACCTCAAGCGGTAAGTGGCATCCAGCTTCTGAAAGAAGGATTTGCCATGTTTTATGGGAGCGCCACAGGTGAACCAAATGTTTGGTGTGGGGAAACAAGAGACTTTCTATTGGGTGGAGATAAAGAGGGAGGACATAAACCAAAAATGGGTCAATCTGAGTGGCGTTTGCATGTTCTACCGCTGTCTGTGTTTCCTCCAGGTGATCCGTTACTCCCACAGCTGAAAGATGTTTCAGGTTAATTTGCCCCTATTAACGTGTGTGTGTGTGTGTGTGTGTGTGTGTGTGTGTGTGTGTGTGTGTGTGTGTGTGTGTGTGTGAGAGAGAGCTTCTGATGTACCCAAACCTAACATTGCATGCAGTCACTCAGGGATAGGCTCCAGATCACCCTGACTAAGCAGTTAAGGAAGATGGATAATTAATGACACATAATGCACATAACTAATGGCAGCAGCTGGTGGAAGAGCTGGAAGTGTTTGTTTAAAAAGCTGTTAAATTCCAGCCAGGCCCCCCATTTCCTTCGCAGCATCTCACCCAATTCTCTGCAGGTGTCCATACAGAATGAGCAGAGCCGTCTGGCTGACATCTGCTGGCCGCCACTAGGAAGTACAGCTTGCATGAAACGCACCCAGAGCAGGTTGTAGGGCAGAAGGAATTTGTCTGACCAAGTTTGATCTAGACAGAGGCGCACGGAAGGATGTCAGGCTGGTTTGCGGATTCGGCTGTAAACGTGGATTTAATTGGCCGCATGAAGTACAGTAATGCAGAACAGATTTTACTCCAGCAGTGCTGTCGAACACCAGGTAGCTGGTCTTCCCCTGACATTGCCTCCTACGCAGATTTTGACGTTTGAATCATACTATTCATCCCTTGTTCATTATATGTTTCTGCATCACCATGCTTAGCAGAACACTTGTTCAACGAAAGCTTAATCTGAATTTTGTCTGCTACCCAGAGGTTCTTGGTAGTTCACCAGATTTAATATTGCTGCATCGAATTATGGAGGAAGATATCCAGATCACGAGCTGTCCGTGGCTAAGACGGCATCACGGTGACACTGCCACTTTGTCTCTCTTATCCCATCATCCTGTCTGCGCAAGTCCTGATCCTTCACTGTATGTAAAGCAGAAGTGTGCTGACAGTTAGTTTGAGTCCGTGACAGCATGCAAACTGACCGGAGGACGGTGTCCGAGATGGGCAGAACGGCGCATAATGCACAGTCCAACACTGCTGACACACACATATGTGCTGCAAGTTTACACATCAGCGTGAGGTCAAGCCATTTGGTAGAAGTAGCATGGCTCAGGATGGTGTCCTCAGGCGTTTACTGTGGTGTAGAGAACATAGCAGCTGTTAGGTACGTTGAAGACATTTCTCACCTCTCCCAAAGTAGCCATTGTCTACGCTGCCTATGAGTTTCCAGCAAGCTGTGTAAAACTAGGGTCAGCAAACTGATTTGCGATGCTTCTGGAAAATGGCTTATTGAGTTCGAACTGTGGTTTCTGTAGGCACAGGATGTCGAATTCAGTTATTTGTTCGCGTTAAATAAATTCCACTTTGTCTGCACAGGGTTGCTGAGAAAGAACCCATCAACAAGATGTCTCTCCACAACCTGGCCACTGTGTTTGGGCCCACCCTGCTGAGGCCATCTGAGGAGAGCAACAAGGGACACATCACCCTGGCTTCAGATATCTGGTCACATGACGTCATGGCACAGGTAGGCTTCGGGGGGACATGGGACAGGCGGGGCGGCTTTGGCTTTTACTTCTCTGTACTTAGCAGTTCCATCGGTACAGACCCGGCCCCGGTGCAGCTCTATTTAAATCCGCATAGCCGCGGTGTTGCTGTCAGAGATGGATACTGTGGAAATATGGCACTTCTTCATTCGAAAGGCCCAGCATGAGTAGAACTTGCTATCAAACATCTCAGTCACATTGATTCCTGTGTGCAGTTTGTTCTTGTCATTCTACTAGAATAGTGATGCCTTTAAATCTCGCTCAGCTGTTTGCACCCTTGTTTTTTGTTTTGTTAAAGTTTAAACATGTAAAGTTTACACATGTTGGCCTTTACACTTGAAAACCAAATTATTCCCATGCATTTTTGACAAAAAGGGAGCACTGCGTGATGAACGTCGCCATTGGATATGAAGTTAGACAGCTGAGCCTTCAGTAAACAGGAAACTGCACCGCCATCAGCGCCTAAATTTAAACAGGAATCCTATCTTTCAAAATAAATAGTCGGCCTTCTGCTCCATCAGTTGATGCTGACTGTGATTTATTTTCCCAACCTCAAGCATGAGGTTATTTTCCAATGATAAATAAGCAAGACCCGTATAGCCGGCGAAAGAGTAGGACGACAGTGTTTAAAGAAGCTGAGCAGGAACCGAAATGGAACTCAGCGGCTCGCCAGCAGGATGGCTCCAGGCTTCCGTAAGCTAGAGAGGAGGCACCCGATTTAAACTTTTCCCCTGGGAGACGCTTTTGTGGTTTCGCTCTCGTCGGCCGGTGTATCTGTCCACCTGCAGTCAGCTGTGGTCATGAGAACTTGGCCCAGCTTGAACTTCCTGCCTTCCAGCCCTTCTGCATCAATGGATTCCTGGCAACACGTTGCCTTGGCAACAGATGTGATGACGGTGGGCCTGCGTGTGTGCCTCGGATATGTACTGCCGAAGTCTCGGAATTTAATTTGAATTAAGCTATTATCTCTGGGTGCCAGTAAATCATCTTGAGCCGTTTGTCTCTGTGTCATTGTTGTGAAAGATGTGTTAAAATAAAAATTTCTGCTGAATGTGTAGGGAGACAAATAGAAATGGTGAGATGGAGCCTGCAGTCTCACTGTCTTCTCTTCCCCTCTCAGGTTCAAGTGCTACTCTACTACCTGCAGCACCCACCCATCTCCTTCACAGAGCTCAAACGCAACACCCTCTACTTCTCCACCGATGTGTAGCCTGGGTTGTTGCACAAGCGCCATCGCCAAGTCCAGTTCCAGCATCTCCCCAACTTTCCTTTTTACTGTACAGCGCTAGCAAGACACAGGAAAACAAACAAACACTGTGTTCGCTCTCCCTGCATTCCTCATGGTGTTATGCCGAGCGGGTCAGCCTGGGCCTCGTTGGCGAACACTGAGGAGCAGCAAGAGCGGTGGCCGCTCACTTCATCCATCAGCCACTCCGTCCTGCCAAGCTTCTCTTCTAGTCTTGCATCCAAGGCCGCAAGGAAGAGTCGAAGGCCCGGCTCCACTCATCCGTCCCACCGCCCACGGTGGCTTTCGCCTCCCGGTTTGCGTCCCTGCCCTTGGTGCCTGCGGAAGGCAATCCGGTCCGTTGCAGCATTTAGGGAACCACTGCAGTGCCCCGGTCCTGCCAGCCAAGCGAGGAGAACCCGTGGCTTGGCCCCCCAGCTGCTAGGCGGCGGCAGCGAACGTGGAGCGTTGTGACTGTGTGTAGCATGGTGTGTCTATCCAGTCAAGTGGTTCCAGAAATTTACTTTTTTTCTTCCCCCCTGAGGCACTCCAGAAATGGCATTTTACATATTTTATAAATATTTGTTCGATGGTTCCTTTTGTTTCCTTTGCTTTGTGCATGTGATTTGAGGGGGGTTGTGTGCATGTCACTGGGGCTCGGAGAGAAGACGTGACCCCACATGAACAGTCTTCATTTTCTCACTGTCAACATCTCTGTGAGGAGCCTCATCCAATTCAGGAGTCCACCCCCCTCTTGCGTGAGCTTAGGCGAAATTTGCCCTATTTATTATGAATATATAAATATATATTAAGTGTGCCTGTACAGTCCAGTACATCTATAGAGTGACTCTACGCGAGTCCGTTGTTTGAAGTTTACCTATTAGTGATGTTTTTAGTTGAATTTCTCTCATTTACAGTCACATGTTGACTGAGCTGTACTGTAAAAATATGAACAAAATGATGTACAAATTCTGCCAGATGATTCTTTGCTCCAGGAAAAAGTGAGGGGTTATGAACATTAAGGAGAAAAAAAGCCAAAAGGTTTAGTTTCAAGTCCATTGCAAGCTAGTATTAGTTGTACAATGGCATTCTAGTTCGACCTATCAGATGGTTTATGTAGTTCTCCTCACTGCATGTTCAACTTGTCGTCTGCCAGGCTGGGTGACAACAAGGTCCATCCTCCCTCCTGCCGTTCTGTATGAGCAGTAATGATTGGTCTCTGTAGAGCCATGCAAATTCAGCCTTTCTGCTGTTAAGCCTGCAACCTATCTTAAAATAAGCACTGTTAGATGAGTAATATTTGATATTTTTAATATGATTAAAGAAAATCAAAACCGTGTATTTTACTTCCATTGGGAAGGTATTGAGTATACTGTATTAACAAGGGTAAATGTTGATGTGAACTTTTCTTTTTTTTAGGAAAATAAAGTGTACAAAAACAATTTCCTTGCTTTCAGAGACATGTTGACTGCAGGACCTTACGGGTCAGACTGTACGGGAGGGTGCCAAGTGTTGGGAGGGATTACGTTTCCAGTTTTGTTCCTTTAACCTGAACACACAAGACACAGAATGGCCGAAAATGCTTCTCGGTTGCACAATGGTTTTATTACTATCTAATTTCAACATTACAACTTGTCAGGCCCACTTCCCCACGGGGAGCATGACTGCACATTTATAAACCAACCCGGCCTTTTCATCCGCGCTTGTCTTACAGGACCGAGCATCATTTCGATGCAAAGGAAACTGACTTCAAAGGTACGTGATGCGATGCAACATTTACGAAGTGATTTGGGTGCCTGTCCTCCATCAGCACACTCTACTGGATCCTTACCTCCAAGGTAAGTCAACAGTACTTCACCCTGCTTGTGTCCCCCAGCCAGACAAACTCATCCTAACAACAGATGCCCAAATGTCCCGGAGCAGCAGTGTGCGACTGACACCTGTGGGAGGCCAGGGGTGCTGCAGCGATGGATGCGGAGGGCCACTGCTTCCAGTCCGGGTGCGGCACTCATCGCAGGTAATACTCTATTGCAGCAGAGAATGCGGCGAAGCCTCCGCAGCCCAGCACTCCCGCCTTTAGGCCCGCTGTGGAGGGATAGAAAACATTAGCGATGTGGCGTTCGACGCCGGGCGCCTGCATCGCTTAGCAGAAAGTCACGTGACCGACGACGACGAAGGCCTCCAACCAGCCCTGGTGAGAGATGTTGGCACCCTGATCGATGAATCTGGCTGCTGTGAGTTGCTGTCGCCAGCACGGTGGTGAATGAGGATTCCAGTGATGAGTGGGCTGGAAAGCCTCGATTTTCATCACTTACAGAGCATCGTTCCAGCTGAGAAGGTAAACTTCCGCTACAGATCTGCTGCACAGCAGTCACTGCTGCACAGCCCTACAACTGAACCACACGTCAGCCTTTCGTCAAAGCCTCATGATGGTTTGCAGACGTCAGATCTACACCTTGTAAATGATTCGTGATAGAGCAGCCTGGCACTTTTATACACAAATGGAGGTGTTTTGCTTTAACATCATCCACCCACTCCCAGGCCTTCCATCAGCAGCCCCAAGGCTAAATGGTCTTCACTTTCTGGTGCACAGCTAGAAAGGCCAGTCCACAAAGGGCGGGCAGAATTATTTCAAATTCAGTGCCTTCTTGCGGACAAACAATACCCACCGCGGAATCCAATGGCCCCTCCGGTTACACAGCCGCTGTATACAGCATTCTTCCAGTCAGACTTCCCCCTGTGCTAAAACAAAAAGCAAAAATATCTTTGTTCAAACCTTCCATTCTAAGGTACCTTGGATCCAGGTCACAGCTAAATGAATAAATGCATTAAAAAAAAACTGGTACAGTCATCCCCAAAATGCTCCTTTCAGCGATTGCAATGTTCCTTCATGGCCTGTGAGGGCTAAGTTTGTACACACATTTGTTCATTCATTTAGCAAATGCTTTTCTCCAAAACACCATACAGCAAGTATTCATATTTACTGTGTATCCATGGTGATTTATAGCATTAAATACACTGCACTAAACCCCCACAGTCACTGATACATTTGGACAGCCACCACTGAGACACAAACCATGAGGAATTTAGATCGATCCAGCGGAAACACATCTTTGGACTGTGGGCTGAAACCTACATCAACAAGCTGGGGAAAATGAGATGCTAATATATATCCAGTTTATATTTATTTAGCACAATATATTTCAAACTTTTGGCATTTTATCAATTTTGTGTCGAGTGTTTTTATAAGGGACAAACCACATTCACACACCTTGGTAGCAGCAGAGCACATGCAGGTGCGCGCACACACAGTAGGTGTAGCTCTGCAGAACAACATGGAACAAAATCCCACAGACTGCAGGATGAAACCCTTCTCTTCTCGCTCAGTTGAGGGTATCTAACTTTGCTGAAATTATTTCATCAGCTTAACTGAGAGCAGCAGCAAAGGACCTTAACTTACTGATTCAATGATGCACTCGGTGCAGGAGAACATTGCGCCCACAATTGCAAAGTTTTTGGCGTATGACATTCCTCTCTGGCCCATGTCTCTCAGCACTTCCCTGGCAGTCGGCGTCCTCAACGGGTCTTTGGGGTCGAATCCAACGTTGGAGTCGATGCCTGCAGTGAAGACCCCGAATGCTCCTCCCAGAACGAACCCTACAGCAGAACAGTGCGGCCACAGAGCTCACCCATTTGTGCACATTCACACATGCGGTGGACATAAAACGTCTACACACCCATTTTTTCCCCCATTAAAGATTGGGAAAAATAATTTTGATTTATCTTCACTTCTGGCCTTATGAGAAAAACATGCAATTTCAATAAGGGTGTGTAGCCTTTTGTATCCACTGTACATAGGAAATATTCCAGCAATTTGTGTTTAGCTGGCATACTGATCCTAGGCAACTTAAAATGCTGAAATATTTCTAGAAATACACTCTTGATAGTCATGATTCTGTATTCAAAGTTATAAACTATGTAGATGTAAAAGTTTTTGACATACAGTTCTGGTCAACATTACTGACACCCTTGCATTTTCTGTTTATTTCTGCAATGAAATGGCGCATTCACTCATTTGATGCAGAGCAGCGCATAATAAAACAAAGATAACTGTTGAAATACTAAAACTGAAACATTGTCAGTTTTTGGCACTGTTTTAAACCATTCAGATCTGTTTTATTGGAATAACTAAACTCTCGTTGCACTGAAAAGACTCACCTGCAATAAACTGCCACAACTCACAGGACATGAATTAACCTATGGTTCACCAATGAATTATGACTTTAATGTTTAAAAAAAGTCACTTTTATTCTATGCTCCTTTTTGGAGAAGATGAAGACAAGAGATCATCAAAAATAAAAATTCAAAATGGTACAAGGCCATCTCCAGAGAACTTGGCATCCCTGTTTCCATTTTCCATACTTAAGTTTTTACCAAGACATTTTAGAGCGAAATGCACTGCCTGGTGTCAGAAAGCAAAGTATGGGTGGAAGATCATATTTCTGAAGCTGTTGTAAATGATGTACCTAGCGTGCAAGGATGGCAACAATATTAACCAGGCCTGTATTTATGCAGCTGGGTATTTTACTGCAGGCCCACTCAAAGGTACCACAGAGTCGGACTTGCACCCACAACCTTCCAATTATCATTTCCATTTTCTTTGCTTATAAGCTACTTAGTGCCCTTGGTCTAATGGTCTTTATGGATAAGAATGGATTTCAGAAATTGAAGAAAAGGCACGAAAAAGAGCTTATGCGAGGAAAAAAAATAATAAAAGTAGCTCAAGGACTGGAATTTGACCCGACGTCCTTAACTGTGCCACCTGCTTCTGCTCGATGCTCAAGGACACCCGAGCGGTGTCGGAGCGGGACTTAAACCAGCAACCTTCAGGTTACAAGTGCTGCACAGCGGGCAAAATCATAAGCCTCGACCCCCACCGAACACTGGCATTTCCCCTAAATGCGGCGTGGCAGCGAGGGGGGGGGGGGTCCTTGTACCTCCAACGCAGGCCAGGAGCGCTTTGAACGCGCAGCTCTCCATCCCTCGCTCGATCATCTTCTGCTCGTCCGATTTGTGCGGGCTCGGCAGACCCCCCATCACGGTAGGATTCAGCTCCTTCACCCGTCTCCTGTCTCCGACCAGATGCTCCAGGAGGAGGCTGTACTGCAGCTGCCCGCCATCGTGACTCGAATCGGCTGGGTTCGCACCGGACTCCGCGGCCCGTGAGGACGCCGCCATGCTTTCTGTCCGTGTGACGCTTGTGACGTCCGTCGACTTTTTGTACAGATCGGCACATTCGATACAAGGGCAGCAACGAATTCAAGCCGAAACTAGGAAAATGGCAGCTTTCATTTGTAAAAGTCATGCTGATTTAAATTATAGTCTTGAGTGCTTTGATTTAATGCGCCGCTTTAAATTAAATTAGTGTGAGAATTGTCTAAACTAGACTAGACTAGACTAAAGCAGATTCGACAGAATTGAGAAAGGGGCAATGAGACCTGCCAGCTGTGACCGCTTGGGGGCGACAGACGCCGCAGTTTTGGGGATCAGTAAATAAATTTCCTAGGGCGCATAACTCAAAAGTGGCAAAAAAAAAAACAAACCAAAGTAAGTTATTTAAATGCCTCGTTATAGGGAAAGGTGTTTGTGAGGAAAATACTGTGGTAAGACATATGCTTTACTGAAAAGCACTGCTTTTTTCCCCCACATCTGCGAGAAAATGCGTCTGCCTATTTGGTACAACCGCCTACACGCAAACGCAGTAATGCGTTATTATATCAGAAAAATAAGTCACATTTACACAATTCTACCCCTTTTTGTTTATTCGCACTAAGTAAACGTAGTGTTGAACCGGAATCCACCGCTGGCATGGATTTATTAACGCAAAGTTATGAATCAAGCTCAACCTCTGTCTCTTTGTCGTTTATTCTTTATGAACGGCTTTTTTTTCCAAGGTACCGACATACAAGTCTGTCACACGGGTACTTCTCACCCTACGTGCAGTTTTAACCTTGTTAAACTCCAAAAAGTGACGCACTATCTTCCAAACCTCACGTTTTGCCTTTTAAATAAGGCTGGAATGCGCGCGTAGTGACGCCATACGCCGCGCTGACGTCACGCTGACCGAAGGACACGACTATGATGATGACGCACTTTTAAGGGTTCAAAGTGTTAATACAGTTTGGTGACATAAATTATTTGCTTGTCTATTTCTTCGTTTCGGGGTGGACAGCTGGGTTCACACCCACGTGTGCCAGCAGGCAGTTCCCAGCTAATTTGTCAGTACCCGCCCCCAACAAATTTAAAGTTTATAAAGTTTGGTGATGTATAATTTGTTACTCTTTGCATATTCAACCTTTTTCAGGGGAGGTCGCACTCTGCACATAGATGCACCCCCTGTTAATACAACCTCTTGAAGGCCCTGCTGCCCAAAATACACCCTATGGCCTCCCAGCTGGACAAGAAAAGAGCCAGAATTTGTCATATGTGAGCAAAACAATGAGTAAATTCTGTGCAAAGTGAAACTGTAAGCATTAATAAGGATTAAAACAAATTATTTCATTAATCTGTTTTTTTTTCCAGTATTCTTAGAGCTGAGCGTTCTGTATTTCTCTGTAATGTATGTATCGCATGCAATGTGTATGGATGAGCGTGCAGCACATTAAGTATGAATATTTAAGCCCCGATTCACCTGAAGCTGCCGCCTTTCCGTACACCTGTGCGGTGCGACTGCTCGATCTTGGAAGACGCCGCCAGGTGCGCAGAGCACAGCATTTACCTGCGCGGCTCGGGCGCGACAGACGTTAAAACGCGCGGAGCGTGAGCCACGCGAACGCCGAGCACTACATTTCCCAGAAGGCCGCGGGGCACCGCAGTCCTGACCCTGCGCACCGAGCGGTGGCGCGCGCGCCCCCTGGCGGGAAACGGCGCTCCTCCTCAGCATCGCGCAGCGCGTCAGCGGCTTTCGAACAGGTGAGGAGACGGACTTTTTCGTCGATATTTGCCCTTTTCTTTCTTCATGTCGTTGCGTTGGCGCGGTGTCCTTCCGTGTGCCTGCTGTATTGCGCGTTTAGTCCGTTCGCCAGGCCCGCCAGTTCTGTCAGAACCGTGAGCTGAGGTGAGCGGGCAGCCTAGTACTTTAGTTCGATGACGTCTCATGTCCAGAGCAGCGCTACAGGACGTAGAAATATTTATATTTTCCGTCAACCGCGCGCTTATTTCTTTGTGTGTTTCTGGTTAAAGTCTGTCTGACGGACTGCCCGTTCAGTACTGACACGGTAAAAATACTGCAGTGTTCCTCCAGTAGTCATGTCGTGCCGCACTGTACTAAGAATAATAATTTTGACGGCTCCTACAGTAAAGGTGAACACAGAGACACGAACCGTGCCGCAGTGCCCGGTGCCGGCGCCCGTACGTCTGTACTTGTGTACCGCACACCAGGCAGGCAGCCCGCATCGCCCGCCGTGTCTGTTGCGCGGCGGTGGCGTACGCTGTGGTGAACTTGGCAGGACACGAACGGTACCTCGGCGACGGAGTGACTTGTTGAGTTTCCGGGGTCTCCCATCGTGGCCGTCCCTCCTTCGCGACCTCTGGCAGTGCCTCTGTTTGTTTGCTGCACCCCGATCACTTCAGCGTATCAGGCGTCCACGTCCGTCCTCCGGTTCCGTTCGGATCGTCAGGTATTTTGCGAGCTGACAGATCCACATCGCTTGCCCCTGAAGGGCAATGATGGAAATGTACAAGTCTGCGTTCCAAGCCCTGTCCAAACGGACATCTCTGGGCTTCTGCTTTCTCGCTGAGCCACTCCCTGCACTCTTGACCCCAGTTTTTCTTGTTTACACCTTTTTTTTGTCACCTCATTCCATTTCTTGATTCATCTTCTATTCTTCACTTTCCCTTGGAAGCCACCCATCTGTCAACACCACTCCCCGACCCCCGCTTTGGTCAAGAAACCTCCTCAGAACCCTCAATCCAAAATTCCGTAGTTTCCTTAACCGCCTTTTCTTCCAGAACCATTCGATGCTCTGTTTTTATTAATTCGGTGCTTTAATGACCAGAAAGAACTTGCTGATGGATGTCAGTCTTGAATCACGGTCGGTCAGTCATTTCGTCAAGAGTGTCCTCCTTGCTTGGTCAGAAGCTGTATCATTTGCTGGAGTTTTCTTTCCCTCCTCACTTCTCATCATCTTCAACCTCTCTGCCGTATTTGACAACTGCATTCTGTTTACCTGTAAAATGGTTTGGAGTCAAAGAATCACCACTGATAAAGTTTGAGACTTACCAGGTGGATTGGCATGCCTCCCGCTCTCATCCTCAGTCTCTCTCAGCAGGTGCTCCACTGGGCTCATTTCTGGACCAGTTACTGTTCTCCATCTACAACAGTCCCTTTAGCTCAGTCACTGTCACCGATGGGTCACAAACAATAATCTCCTTTCCTGGATCAATCCATTCATATTTTCTCACATTGTGGCATGCCTTTCTGCCATTGCTCTGTGCATGACTAACCAAAATCTGTAAAATAAACTTTTTAAGAATAAAATTTTTCTTCTCTTTGCTGGTCCTTTCACATGTCAAGGGTTCTCTATCAATCTAGACAGCTTGCTTGTTTCACCTTCTTAGTCAGTCAGCAGCCTGGGACTTGATTCAAATCTCTGCTTCTCACAGCAAACGCCAAGCCATAACCAGATCTTGCGGATACCTTCATTGTAACATTAGTGGAATTTTCTGGTACCCCACACAAACCAGTAACAAGGTTTAAGCTTTGATGATATTGTATCTGGAATACTGCAGCTCCTTATTGTCAGGTCTTTTGGTGTTAACAGTCAGTCCTCTACAGATGATCCAGAATCCTGCAACACTGAAGTTCTGTCTGACCTGCTAAAGCATCTTCATCTCTGCTACATTTTTTTCTCTGCAAGACTGTGGTTTCAGCCTAAAAGGCAGTCAAATCATCAGCACCCTATTAGCTACGGGACATGAGCAATTCTTAAACTCTAGCAACAGCGTTGTGCTCCTTTAGGCCTAGCTGCTATCTCTTCACAAGGGGTTCAAAATTCAAAAGCTGTCTGTTCTCACTTTTGGCCCTGATGTGGCAGAAGTGTCTTCCCATCCCCCTCAGAACTTTTGAAATCCACTCCACATTCAACAAGGGTCTCAGAAGACATCTTTTTTGACAGTTTATTCTGTCATCATAGTTATGTAAATTTGCTTATCAACACCTGCTATTATAAGTTATTGGCAAAGTTATCTGGAGTTACCCAGGACAAAAAGCATTGCAGCATTGGAAAGATAAAAACCAATGATAGATTGTGTAATCACCAAACTGTTTTACCATTGCAGTAGCTGCATTTAATACATGTGTTGTTAGTACTGTCGGAGGTATGTGGAGAGCGACAAAATTTGCCTGCCTGATGTAGCATGCTCAGCATATGACTTTATTGCATGCTGCATGTGACATTGCGACATCCGCTTCTCCAAACCTTGTCAGAGACTGGATTTTAAATATTCAAAACACTAAGAACTAAATGTACTATATATGCACACAAAGATATACACTGATCTTTTTCCTCTTCAGCACTCAAATAAAACAGCTTTCATTTGCATGACATTTTAGCGCAAAGAAATGAGATAGAATTGCACTTAGATTGATCACTTGACACGGAGGTGGGCGTGTCAGTAGACATTAGCAATGCATCATGTTGTTAACTTCGCATCAGACTCCAAAGTTAGCTGTGAGTGGTGGCATAATGGGACAGAATAGCAAATGCAGTGACACATTCCATGCATTGCCAGGTCAAGAGGGAAGGTTGGCAGCTCCTTGAGAGAAATTCCATGGTGGCAAATCTGTTACGAGATGACGGGTTGGCAAGATAATGGGGCAATAGGTTAAGACTGTTCGAAGATTGTCTCGTAGACTCTTTTCTTAGTAGACATCTGATTACCCTGTATAAACATAGTCACTGACTTAATAGTATGGTATAGCGTGAGTTGGTGGTACGTAACGGCGCCCCTACTGCTGAGTTCTGGTATTACATGTAAATAGCAATTATATTTACATGTGTTCAATTATGATTGAACATATTTATCTACGCGTTCAATTGTCGGTGAATATGTGTGTTATTTTGCGGGTTTGCATGGTCCGGTGTGTGAGAAGGTGGACTGTGGTGGTTAACTGGCCTCGGAGCAGAAGCCAAAACTCTGCCATGTGCCCTTCCTGGCTGTTACTTTCATTCCTTGGCAGTTGTAAATCAAGGCTGTATTGTGGAGACTGTCTGAGTGTCTTTGTTCCCTCCATCCCTCCAGTTGTTAGACCATGGGCTCTATAAATTAGTGTTGGACTTTTTAATAAAGTAGTAAAACAAGAGAAACAGCAGTCTTGTAAGGACCTTTCTTTACTTTCATTACAACTATTTTGACATATAATTATAATATAATTCTCTGGATTGAGTTCAAGGGGTAAAAGCTCATTTGTAAGTGCTGGTTATGTTTTTCAATGCAACTCTAAAGTGAAAGCATTTAAGATTTAAATGATAATAACACCGGTCAAATTAATATCACTTGTTTTTATAATACACCTTGTTTTTGCTTTCATGTGCTTAAAATATCTTTACTTTCCCAGTTATGTAAGAGCTGTTTGTGGATAATTATCTTTATACTGAATTTCCCAGCATGTACTAATTCAAGAAACAAATCAAAAAAGAACTGTTCTCTGGCTCAGAATGCCAAATTCTCTGTGTAGAACATGCTGTCTTAGGAAAAGGATGTTGTTTCAAAGAGATTAGGCAGAAGTGTGCGTTAATCTGCCAGCAGTCTGCCTGCACCAAAACCCATGTTCTGCTTGAATATATTTGGCAACATATGTAGATAGATTTGAAACGTATGTGTCAGCTGCCGTCAAGTTAAATATAAAACCTACAATGTCAAAATTAACATTTTCGTATAAATGAAAACAAGAAGCCTAATACTTAAAATATGAATAAATTATCAGTTGTTTTTAAGATGTGTGATGCATGAGAAGTGGCAGGTAGAAATAAAGCCTGATGATGGAATGTACAGTACATTCTCTTTGCTGTCTGGGAGTCAGAGAGAACGGTCATTCGACTGCCAAAGCACTGGGTTACACATTGCGCTTCCCAGTCACATGTCCTGCTGCTGCTAAGCTAAATTTAAAAACTAAACACTGAGGGAGCAGGTTTCTATAAATAGGCAGCCAAGGGATGTGTCCTGCCGTGTGAGGGGAGGGTGGTACTGTAGGAAGTGGGGCTGCAAGGAGGAGGCTCTGTAGTGGCATTAAGCATCCACTTGCTTCACACTTTCATCTTGACCGAGCACCTTAGTGCACAGGATGTCAAGGTGCAAGTGATTCCATTCACAGCTTGCCCACAGCAAAGCCCTGCATAGCCATTAGCAGCTGCTTCATACAGAACCTGGAAAAGGTCTCAATGATTTGTTTTTGCCCTTCATACTGCTGTCTCTTTTGAGTTGTCTTAACCTTAGGACATACATATTCCATAACAGTTAATGAGCTCTACTAAGTGCTTCATAGAGAAATGTTTTATGACTTGTGGTTTCTAATAATTAATTGCTTTATTTTCTGCTTCACTGACAAATGTACTTTTGTGTGTATGTGTTCATGTACCGCTGTTCAGAAGGAAGGACAGGAGGTGAGGCACTAGGAGGAGCAGGGGCATCTCCAAGCACTGACCTGCATGCTGATGCATGACGTAGAGAGCAGGGCTGAAAAATGAGGCTGTCAGTGTCACTTTCACCCAGATGCAGCACATCACATTGATATGACAAGCTCAAGGGCACAGTACAAAGCGTATGGAGCAGCCTGCACACACCAAGGACACTTTTAATTAGGCAAGGCACAAAATGGTTCTCTGGCGTTTTCTCCCTTTCATGTTTCTGGGTCAGATAAATGTGCTATGGATCTGATATCAGTGTGCTATGGAACAGACAAGCTCATTCAAAACAATGGCGGATACACCTATGGTGTGCTGGATTTTTGACTATTTAAATAAGCTGCAGTTTGTCAGGCTTTGGAGTTGTGTCTCCAAAGTGGTGGTGAGCAACATCAGCCTACCCCAATACAACTGTCTGCATGTCTATTCAGCCTCTATACCTCTGACTTCTAATATAGAACTGAGCTGTGTTATTTGCAGACATTCCCTGATGACTCTGCAGTAGTGGGTTGTATAGAAAAACACAGTGAAAGGACTCAGGAGCTGTTGGTTGTTTTTTGCTGTATGAAAGCTCTTTGTGTCAGATTAATACTGAAGGTGTTGATGTGGAAGTATGTAGGTTCTAGTGGGGTTAATATTAACTACAGGGTCCTTTGATATGTACAATTAAATTGTTCACATATTTTTCCAGCTGCCTTTTATGCTGTTTTGACCTGGGGAAAAACGTGTCTTCTACTGGGACCTTACAGACTCAACAAACATTCAAAAAGGCAGGTTCTATAATGGGTGTTACTCCAGACCCGGTGGAGTCAGTAGCAAAGACTAGCAAGGTGGAAAATGATGTCCATTATGGACAATGGCTCACACCTTCTTCATGAAGTGATCATCACTGGCTCTTGTAGTCGCAGTGTAACTAAAAGATTTTTTTTTTATATTTGTAGTTTGACTTTAAATTCGTTACACTTGTTTGTCCAGCTTTACTGTGATTGGTAATTGAGATTTGTAACATCAATGAAATCTTGTGCCATAGATGGAAAATTAACAGATGCACCACTGACAGTATATTTGTGTAAATGCATCAGAAAATATAATTTTTGTATGTGCAGCCTCTCCTTTAATCGTGCAGATGCTGCACTAAACTGAAAGCGTTTGCTGTACGAGGAGAAGGTAGCTGTGCTGCGACGATTGTGCACGACAGTCTAGTGTTCTAACTGTAATTAACCAGGTAGTTAACCACAACTATAGTAAACATGGGGTATTGAGAATACAGTTACTGTATGAAACCAAACCTCCTTGCTCAGTATTCCAGTGTTCTACGTACAGTCAGCATTTTTCAAACCATTAAGTAACAAAGCTACAGCAGCAGTACCACAAAGTGTCTGATTTGCCCTTTTAAAGTGTAAGCACTGCAGTGGTTTTGTGGAGATGCATAAGAAAGTTACCTACTGGAAGTGCAGGCATACAAAATCAGTGCTGTTTCCTCAAGCACGGAATTAACTGTCTTCCCCAGCCATTTCTGTGTTGTTAGAGCTTTTTTTCTGCTGCTGCTTGATGCAGTTGTTTGAAGCCAAACACAGTTGACAAGCTCATGTTTCTCAACAAGAACTGGAACATGTAGCCTTCAGCCTGTGTGATGACTCCTCACTGTACTTTTCAATGCGGTGCCACTGTGCCAAGAACATTTGTGCACAATGTGTACTGTACTCAGTGCAGAAACTGAATTGCAGTTGTCTAGAATACTGAAACCTTACTACTTTATCTGCAGAATGTCATAATTTTGATATCATTGACCAGTTGTGGTAACTACAAGTCCCTGCCTTACAAACTTTTCACAAATAATACATTTTAAAATGTGACCAAGTGTACAAATTTAAACTCCTCACCACCAAAATAGTGAAAAATAGGCATTTGGCATCCAAAATTTAAGCATTTCCATTATTTTGCATGCTAATATTGTGTGCTTTTTTGTAGCCTTTTGTCTTAAAGAAATGTCTATTGTCTCATTTTTGTTTGACAGACCTGAAATGAGTTTTCTAGCAGTAATTTCAATATTAGGGTTATAAAGACACCAGGGGAATGCTCCTTATAAGCCTAAGAAACTTGTTCAGTGGTAACAAGCCATGTTAGTTCCATGCTCTTATTAGAGGAGCAGCGTAGTGTTTGTCTGTTATCACAGTATCTTTAAGGTCCACACTAAGTTAAGACTTTGGCACATGCCCTTGTAATCGATAGGCTTCCAGTCGTGTGGCAGGTCCAGATATGTCAGGCAGAAGTGTGTCTTCCAATAAGCTGGCGAGCTGGTATTTGATACCTTGCGCTGAAAATGTAGTGTTGAGGCTCATCAGATAACATGATAGTGGGAACAATGAGACTGAAAGGAATCTGACACCCTAGTAACTGAAACACAAACACAGCGCTCATCTAATAAGATGCATCTGTTCTGCCGCTATCAATATAACCACCTTCTCTTATATTCATTTCCCACACATCATTCTTATTTAATGCTTTTTTTAGCTATAGGAAGCAGCAATCCTGTTTTTCCTTCTAATGAGAGTGGTTAAATTCCTGCAAAGTTAGATTTGCATGAAAGGACTCTGGAGTTCCCTCCTATTGCCCTTTTATTAAGAGAGCACCCCTGAGTTATTGCTGCTTTAAGGAAAGGACATGTATTATGTAGGAAGCAGTTCCTGCACTGTTCCATTTTCTCTCACTGAGGCACACATTTCAGAGCTATGAAATGCTTTTGCTGCTATAGGAAGCTTCACACTACAGCAAGCTCTGACCATTTCCTTTCCTTGTGTTCAGCAGGAAGAATGCTTTTCACAGAGGGTTCAGTATGTCTGAGTCCCCGTGTGCAAAGGACTCCTTGCCCTTCTTCCAGTTGTCTTATGAGACCACAGCATCTTACCACCCTTCAGCCCTGCTAGAGGACTGCTCAGGAAAAAGGGCCCTTGTGCTTACCCACTTTGAGCACCTGTCAGTTTACAGTGTGGCTCACACTGTGATGTGTTCCTCAGCAGCACCACTCCTGAAGTGGCAGACTTGGTGCCAGAGAGTGTGTGCTGTCAGAAGGCAACTCAACACAGATCCTTTGAGAACTCATCTTTTGCATGCATTCATTAAAAAAATGGGACACATAGCTATTCTTAAAGGCTGTGAGTCTCTGAAAATGGATTCTTCTGCCTAAACATATTTTTTGCATTGTCTTTGTTTGTTCAATAAGGTAGTGTTTCGTTCCAATCTTGTTCTCAGTATAATCCCTGTCCTCATGTGTTAATTTGTTAGTCCCCTTCTGAAGCAGTTGAATTATCATTAGTTTTCATAGAAAAACTAATTGGTTTCTTGATGGATGTTATTTGAATTGTTTAAAATACCAAACCATAGGGTATTTTTGCACGCACCAGTCGAAATACGTGTTATAGTGACACAGCGGGTAGCACTTTTGCATTGTAGTGCCTGGGCTGTTTAGGTGTAGGTTTGAATCTGTTTCAGTTTGTGTGGATTTTGGTACTTTTTCCCTTGTCTGAATAGGTTTTCTCTCTGTGGTTCTGTTTCTTACCATAATCCAAAAATATGTGTTTCAGGTTAATTAACTACTATAAATTCCATGTAGTGCATGTGGCAGTTACCCTGCGATGAACTGGCATCCCATCCAGTGTATACCCCCTCCTTGCCTTGTGCCCAGTGATTCTGGGATAGGCTCAAAACCATTGCTATTCTGACCAGAACAAGGAGTCAACGAAAATGGATAGACAATGATATCATCACATTTTACTATATTTCTAACAAAAAATATTATTTCTGGGTTGTCTTGTACTGTTATATTTTATTCATTATCAATAACTGCTTCACCAATCAATGGTTGTGATGGGTGAGTGTAGGTTTGAGCAAACGTACATCCTGGTTGGAGACATTTTGTTAGTTTGGTTCATACATGTTCGCAGTAAGATTACTGCGCATTTCTTTCACTCTGACAAATCTGCCGCCATTTTTATCTTGTTCACAAAATTATGAACCCCTGAATATCTTATAGAGAAATAACAGGATTAACATAGATGTAAGAAAAGGTTCTATACATACTGTAAAATCTCATATGAAAATTGTAGTGTTAGCTATTGACCAAATTAAGCTTTAAATTTACATTTTGCTAAATTATGGTTTAAAGTACTAGTACCTTTATGCCTACATTTCAGTTGCAATTTCAGTTTTATCCAACTGCTGTGATTCACAGGATTCCACTGCCGGTATCTGTGACGTGTATGAGGATAAGCTGTTTTTTGAAATGGGTGGAAACATGGATGACTGGAGCTGCTGGTAACCAAATAAACACAGACGTCAGCAGCTTGTTTCTCCAAATCCACTAACAGAAGAAGCATACTTGCTGACAGTCAACTTTATTTGACAGACTTGCATCTTCCGTCATTGTGATATTTGATTATTAAATATAAAAAAAACCTTCAATCATTTAAAGTAACAGAAAGAAGGATAAAGGCTTCTGTATCTGAATACCGCATATAAAGATAGCTTTTTAAGCCAAACAAGAAAAACAAGTTGGAAGATTTCTATTAAAAAGCCACCTGGGTATGTCGAGCATGCCTATCATTGTTTCTTCACAACCATAGATGTTTTACTGAAACGTGATGGTCTTGTTCTCCACCTGCATGAGCCGTGGCCAACACCCATGATTTTCAAATAGCTATCATGCTTGGATCCTTAGATAGTAGTGGAACACAATGATTTTCATTGCTGAGTTATCACAAAGGGAACATGCCTTTTGACCTCTGTTGGTGAAGTGGTGAAAGGTTGTTGTGTTTTACAGGAGAAAGTAATGCTTCTTGTGGGCCTTCTGCATCATCTGGTTATCATGAATTTTTAGATGTAGCTCTTCCAGTGAAATGTAAACAGTATCAGAATGTGAGCAGTTCAGTAGAAATTGTGAGGCTTTCTGAAAAATGTTCCATTTGCTATGATGAGAGTTAGTAATTTCCTTTTTTCACATCTGAAGCCTATTTTGAAGAAAGCAAATGAGGGTCACTGAGATACAGTTAATGTGTCATTCACATTTCTTCTCACAAGACTCAAGCATACAGGATATGGCAACAGTGAGAACAGGAAATCAAGACTCAGGGGACCTGTTCTTCCACAACTTGGAAAAAAATGAGAAACAGGACTAAAAGTCCAGAAGTTTTTATATCATGTTGTCACCCAGGTGTCAGACTTATCACATTCCTAAGAAAATGCACCTCTGTAAGCCTCACTATAGAAAATAATCTTTAGTAGATTCTACCATTAGATTATTCCTGTCTCAGGAAGTTGCAAAGTTTGTCTTTCCTTTTTGATATGAAAAGTTCTTATCAACACTGTATGTCTTGCAGTAGTATTCTCTGTAGGCAGTTTTGTTTTCAGCACATTATAACTCTATCTGTAGCACCACTGATGAAGAGAGAGCACTGTCATGTCATCGCTTACTTTATTTGCCTCAGGGACAACCTTCATGTTGTTGCCTTCTTCCCTTACCTCAGACAATAGCACCTCTAGTGGAGGCTCTGCAATGCAAGGAGGATACATAAATTTATTAGCTAAATTCCTTGGTCTGAATGCAGTGTCCTTATTTCTCAATGAGCCATCACTTTGCTTTGACATTTAACAGAGAAGAAGTGGAGAAGATACTGGGTTGTCATTTTTGGCTGTCTTTAGTCATGGCCATTTACCCAGCTTTTATATCTCACCATCAAGGCACGACGCCCATGCTAGATCAAGATGGATGAGCACCCAAGTGCATGTGCTGTGGACTGCAGGTTCTTGTCACTCATTTTTATTAACTGCTTCTCCTGACCAGGAGTGCAGCATTCTGGAAACTAGCCTAGAAGCACTGGTTGCAGGGCAAAGAGGGAGTCCACCCTGAATGGGATACCAGTCCATCACAGGGTAGTCACACACATTCATTTATACAGGCACACATGATGAATAACTATGCTACTATTATAGTGTGTACCTTTTGAATATATAAAAAATAAAGTGATAAATGATGTATAAAATAACTAATTTAACATATGTACAAATAAAAAATTGGTATCTACCTTTTGAATACAACAGTCCACAGCTGTCCGACCTGTATTCGCAGTAGGATCGGAGGTAGTTTTAGGCTAAAAGTGAATTAACAACATAATTAGCCTTAAATCGTGTGAGAAACTGTATAACATATTCAATGATTACAGAATATTGTGAGGCTTCTAAAAAGAGAATTTTATCATGGCTTCTAAAATTTGCAGTGTTTTGAAACCATAATATTTAAAAAAAATGATGAGCTATTAATTTCAACACCCCTAGCTAGAAGAGGTCTGTCCTACCCAAGACAACACAGCATGTTTTGGGGCCTTCTCACTACAGGCTACACCTTGGTCGGGATGCCAGTTCATCACAGGATGCCCACAAACATGCACATTTACACACACATAATTTTAAGTGACTATTTAACCTGAAATCTATGGCTTTTCAAAGAAACCAGTGCATACAGAGAAAAGGACAGACACGGAGAGAAAAAGCAAACTCCACACATACTGAGCCAGATTTGAACCCATACCCAAATAGCCCAGGTGCTGAGAGGTGGCAGCACCACTAGGCTGCCGTTAATAATTGATTTTATGGTTAAGTGGGATATTTAATATTATTGTTATTATTAGTTTGTAGCATTTACAAAAGTAATACTCACGTGAGGGAATATCTAATAATAAAATTAAGTTGTTTTAATTGTTATACTGATTTATACTCCAAGCAGGACAGGATGGGACGGGATAGGATAGGATTGTGGATTTCTCGCTTGTGCTAGAATATAGATTTTTAAGTTCTGTTACTTCACGGATTTCTAAAGCACATACTTTTAACAAGTTTATTCCCTGAGAACTTAGTGAGGTTTGGCTTTTGTATCTACCCACAAAGTACAGTACACAGTGCTCCCACCTCATGTTAACATCTGGCTGGAGAGTAATGTGGCCTCTTGGAGCACAACTCTTCATAAAACATAGATTTGTAGATTAAAAAAAGCAGTTTGAACTCAAGGCTGTTTAGAGTGTTAAGCAGCGTATTTTAAGGTCATTTTCTTGAGTGGGCATATTGAGGGACATCTATCAGTGTTAGCATTGCCTTATTGGTGTCCTCTTCTGAAACACATTGAAGATAAAGCTTCACCAACCCATTTCATTTTGTGTGTCTGCAGCTGAGTGTGTTTGTAAGTAAATGGTTGGTGGATAAAATGGGACACGGTAATGTAAGGCGAGGAAAAACAGGCAGCACATCTTCAAAGACTTTAAGTATATTTCCTTTTAGCCTGGCGGGCATGTTTTGTTAATCCAGGGCATGATATAACTTTTAAAATAACATTTTTGTAGACTTAGTAGCTTAGGTGTTAATAGGAGAGACCTTGTTTATTCCCCTCTACACAAAGTAAAGTGGTAAGGTCTGTGGAGAATAAGAAACTTGGGAAAAACATTACATTTTTCCCGTAGATTCTGGCAGTCAGCAGCAGAAAGCTGACTGACTCTTATGTTTGTTTTGGAGAAGTAAGAAACAGAATAGATTCACCACATGGTAGAACTGTCAGTTCCACATATTGTTTTATAAACTAACTTTTCACCGGTAGTCTTGCTAGTAATAAAATCGGACCTTAGTTTCAGAGTCAGGAATAAGGTGTTTATGCAGTAGTCTGATAACTCCCAGTGTCTGGTGTTGATTAATGGGAATGCACTATGGCCAAGTGAAAAGGCAACATTAAAATCAGATGTACAAATTCATTTTTATGGTTTTTTTTATGAATCTGTAGAAATTTTTTGTAGGACTGGATGAACCCTTTGGAAAAGTTTTTTATTCTCTATAGTCAGCAGCACTGCTTTGGGAAAAAAAAAAACAGTCTCTGCATGGTACTGTATAAGGGTGTGGTGGCCCACTCTTTAGAACTTCCCTTTACTGCTGACCACAGGAATCATGCTTTTAAGAATGTCCTCAAAAATGTTTACTTTCTGTCTACTCATTTTCTGTAATATTATACATCAAGCTGAGACAAGAACAAAATGGGAATACAGGGTTGTTTGTGTACCTTACGATAATTAGTCATCATTTCCCTTCACAGAAGTCACTGCTCTATTTAAAGCAGTACAAAGTAGGGTTTTGTCATTTTCTATGTTAAGGGTTTCACTGAGAACACTGAAATCAACTTTTCATCGCAAGTGAGTCTTTCATTTTTGTTTTCAAAGGATCGCTATACACTTCCCTAGGTAAAGTGGAGCGGCTAGCACTTAGTGTTCTGTCCCATTTATGTGTGTGCTTCTGAGCCTAAAACCAGACCTGTATGCAGCCAAAGGTATGTCTGGTCAGAGATTATGGCTCCCTGAAGGGCAGAAGGGTGTGACAAAGCTTGAGGAATGTATTTGAGTGGTGAGAAGGAGAGTGTCTCCTCTGCCTCCAGCACTTTCACTCTCCATCCTTCTCACTCTTGTTCTAACGCTATCACTCCCTGTCTCTCTCTCTCTCTCTCTCTCTCTCTGTCTCTCTCTCTGTGGGTGAGCTGCGCAGCTTCCGCGTATTGAAGACTGTGCACACTACTGCTCTCAGCCCAGCTGCTTCGCAACTGCTCTCTCCAGGAAGCACACCACTTACATACACACACATTCACGCACGTATATGCACATGCACGCACACTCATACACACACGCACACACTACGGACCTCATAGCTGCTGCCAGGGCTGCTTCGGACTGCCATAGTGTCTGTGAGTAGCCCCTTCCATTCCCACTGTCAGTCCATTACCAAGGGAGAACGGGGGAGACTGATGTGGAGGACACCCACAGCCTTTCTGGAACGTAGCTTTTACTTAACTTTTTAAAAAGCAGAACCAGACATCGAGGGTGATTAGTGATTAACCTGGATTTTGTCCTGGCTAATTTATATTACATTTGTTATCTTACTGTGAGTTCTTTCTAAATTCAGATTTCTATAAAGGCTCCGAAGAAGAGTTCTTTTTCAAAGCCATCTGTAGATCTGCCTGAAATTCTGTTAAATTGCGCATTGACTACTATATTATTTTTGGATTGCAGGGACACGTCGTGTTAGAGCTGCTTTGAGTCTCACAAAATACAGGTCTCTCTACCTAAGTCTAAAATTCAGAGAAATATTGCATGATGAATATAAACAAGATCTGTTTACAAATGTGCAGGACACATCTGTTCACTGAGGGATGCAATGAAGTAATAGATTATGAAGTGGTGTGGCTCTGTCAGGGAGATTGGAGCATGGGCATGTTTGTCTTTCGTGATCCTGATCCAATACTTACATGAAACCTGGTTTAGTATTTGTAACATTGATTGCAGGCCAAGAATATATCAAACCTTATTTTTGCTGGGACTAGGACTTTCCTCTCACTTTTCTTTAATGATGTCCAGAAAACCATAAGGTCAATCCTCATACAGCAATTCAAAGAGGGGGAAATCCCATGGGGACCTGGGGAACCGCAAAAAGAAGAGGACTCAACATTTTTTCCCAGTGTACATTATCTTTTTACAAATTTACCATTCCTGTTTTTTTAGTGCAGTTAAAATCACTACACCATCCATCTGCATGTGGAAATCAGACATTTGAATGGGGGTGACACACAAAAATGACATAGCCGCTGCCATGTTCACGAGATAAATGTTACGGCTTAATTTGTGAGGGCTTCGCTGGGAATCCCCACCTGCGAGAATACAGTAGCTATGGCTTTTATTTGTCTCCATCGTTGTGTCTTTCTGCCCTACTGAAGGGGTGATTTTAAGTGTGAGGGAACAGAAAGAAGTACCAGTGAGGCTTGTTATCAACCCCCTCCCCCCAAAATGGGCCTGTTACACCAGTATCCATATCTTACCAATTTCCAAAGTGTGTTTTCTTTGTGAACATCCATATAAAGAAGCAAGCATACTTTTCCTGTCCACATTTTTTTATATCCAGCACAGTATATCAGTACAGTTTAAGGTATACTTTGCATTGAGTAAATTGCAGTCCAGCAATTCAATATTAATCTGAATAAGTAACATAGCACTGCGGCAGAGAAAATTGACTCCAGTTGTGTACTTGCCATGTGTTTCTGTCATGTAATGCTTCAGTAGGGCTTTTTTTTGGTTTTAAAATTTGGCAGGAAGTTGACGGGCGGAAGACTAGTGAGTCACTAGAGAAAAATAGCTTGGTCTGCTATCCTTTTCCTACTGATGTGGGAGACAGTTGAAGCACCGCCCATTATAGGCAGTTTTAGTTTGAAATGATAGTTATGCTATTACAGCCAAGCCTCTTTGGCGTCTGGGAGGTACGCGTGGCTTGACGTTCAGGGAGCCAGCGGGTGTGTTATGGTTGCCTACTCTGGAGACTTGCAGGTTGTTTCTAAGGTGATAAGGAGAGCAGGCATTTCCTGTGCTCCGGACCACTGATGGCGGCGCTCTGAAGCAGGCGTGGCCTTTCTCTGAAGAGACCTTCTAAGGCTTCACTCTGCTCAGAAGAAGTCAGATAGTAGTAAGTCAGTTGTGTAAGTTTGTGTGAGTGTGGATGCATGTGCAGGAGGTGTTTTATGTGTATGCATATATCTTGGTGCGTTTCACATATATGTGGAATCTGTGCATTTCTGGATGTCTGTCTGTACCTGCATCTGTGTGTGCCATAATATACAGTGTTCCTGCGTGTTTGAAGATTAGAAAGTCCCAGTTTCTTTTGTTTGTTTGAAGATGAAATATGGCTCAAATAGCCTTCATAATAAAGCTGATAGTCTTTTTTTCTTTTTCCCTTTTATGATACTTTGAAGCTTGTACCAGGTATACTGTCTGCATTTTGCTATTAGCTCATGTAACCTGTTTTCTTATCTGCTTCCTGCATATTGACACATCAAAATCTATTGATGTCCTTAATCTCCAAAAGGAGATGATTTTTATAATACTGGCTTTTTTAAACCTCTGTTGCGTAGAATTTTATATTTTTTGTAATATATACATGATTGTAAGGTGTTTTAGAAGTATTTGGCTATCCGCTTTGAAGGCTTTTGGTGGCAGCATTTAGCATTTTGAAGACTTCCCTTTTTAACACTGCCACTTTCGTAGAATTAAAAATGGAGAACTAACAATGGTTGGGTGGTTCTTCTTCTGAGATACAAAATAAAAAACTGTTTAAAGCATTTCATACAATAATGTTATTTCCTCCAAAAAAGATAGTTAACTATTTATATTTCCCTTTATACTGTGCTAAAAATGTATATTTTTCTGGAATGTTTTTGCAGCGTTCCGTAAAACCCAAAGTTCATAAAATTGAGTTACTATATGTTAAATGAAGGCTAGACTGAATATTACTCTTGGAGCGCTATTTGTTTATGTGACAATTTTGTCCAAACCACCAAACTTTACACACCAAGATACTTACAATGATTTACACATTTATCCAGTTGGATCGTTTTTCCTGTATCAATTCGGTGTGAGTACCTTGACCAAAAGGTTTTGGAGCAGGAGGTGGGATTCAAACCTGTGTCTCTCAGTCACAAGGCACCAGTTGTGAAGTAGCAGCTGTGCTAGTGTAGACATTATTCAAAGTTGCTTTCCAAGCCTGGCTAACAGTAGGATGAATGAAGTCTCTTGGGGCTGCCCTCTTGTACTGGAAAAGGGAGCGGAGTCGAGACAGAGGAAGGAGTGGCAAGGTTGATCAACATCAGTCGCTGTGGCAGAATCACCGGGCACCCATGTCTATGCATTTCTCTAACCTGTGGGCCACTGGAACTCAGTTTCATTAATATGACTCGCTGGCCATCTGCAGTTACCCTCCAATGCCCATCGATAAAGAAAGCCACAAAAGATCTAAATTCTGTTTCAAATGATTGTCTCACTTCAGTTTTTCTCCAGAAATTTCCAGATTGTTTTCTGTACATTTTCTGTGTTTCTCAGTGATCTGTGAACTGAAAGTGTTGTTTTTAAATACAGCTGTCAAGTGAGAATGTCCCTTTTCTCTTCAGTTTGTTATTCCTCTTTCATCCGATTTTCATGTCCTCATTGACCTCAGGTGTTGCTAAATTATTCGGAAGTTTAACCTTTCTCTCAGTCACATGTGCCAAGTTTGCTTTGTGTCACATGTGTATTATAGGAGCGATAAGAGTGGATGTTGAATGAATAAAACGCAAAAAGCAACCCCTGGTTTCTCCTGGCCTTCTGAGCAAGCTTGTGCATCACATGAGCACCCTCGCACAGTGCACGCTATGTCTGCTAATCACATAACAACCTGGGGACTTTTTCTAATTACGATCCTATTAAATGTGGCTTTGTGTGGAGTTTTCCAGGCAGGAATCTCCACCACACCAGCGCTAACCTTTGTGGGTTACATTTTGTTGTGTTTTTTTTTTTTTTGGTTAATGGTTAAAGCAGGATTTGTGGCCCACTAAGCCCTTCTTTGTTGCTCTTAAGAAATCATGCACTGGTTGGAGTGGAGTTTCAGGTGCTTTTCTCGGATATGTTCTGTAGACAATTTACTGTTGACACTACTCCAATCCAATTGATTCTTTTACTCACTAACTTTCAGCAACACACACACACACATAATTAAAGTCACCAACTCCACGGAACACATCTGGTGTCAGAAGAGTAAGATCATTTAGGTCTTAGGTGGGAATTGAATCCTTAGTTGTGTGTTATGTGGTCACAGCTTGAACCGCAGCATCCAGTGTGTCCCAGGTTGTTGCTGTCTGTAGAAAGATCTCACCATGTTGTCATTTCTGATTTGCATGTCGGCAGTGGAGTTCAGAAGCCTGGGTGTGTTACAACACTTCCGGTTGATTGTCAAAATTTGTTATCAAAAGAAAAAACATCAGAGCAAACTGTCAAACCAAATGAAAACTATCTTACCATGATTGGCGATTTAAGGAATAAAGAATTGTACTTACGTATACGGTGAAAAACATATACAGGGACACAAAGTGAAGTTCCTTGAGTCTATGGTCCACAAAATACTGCACAGGGAGAAAAAAGTAAATATAGAGGAATACATTTAAAAATGAATATAGATAAATATAAAGATAAATGTAAAACAAGTGATATAGAAATAAAAAGTAATGTAGAAGATAGCTATACTGTTAGTGATTCAGTGCAAACATAATATACTGTAAATGTACAGTTGGGAGTCATGGGCAGAGGTCGTGATCAGTGGTGGTGGTGATCAGACCTGAGCTGTTTGAGTTCAGCGGCCTGACAGCCTGTTGTAGAAAGCTGTCCCTGAGCCAAGTGGTTTTGGCGTTCAGGCTGGGATAGTGCCTCCCAGATGGCACCGGTAAAAACAGATGGTGGAGAGGGTATGAGGTGTCAGCGAGATCTTTCCTGATGCACCACTTGTTGAAGGTGGTCTGAATGGTGAAAGTGATATCCTGGCAATGGGCTGAGCAATCTTAACTACAGTATTTGCTGCAGAGCTTCCCAAAGAGAAGCAGTGCAGTTTCCATACCAGACTGTGATACAGGAAGACAGGATGCTGTCTATGGCACACCCATTGAAGCTGGTGAGGATGAGGGATAGAAGTCCAGCTCTACTGTATTTAGTCTCTTCAAGAAGCAGAGATGCTGCTGTGCCTTCTTCACTAGGTGGGTGTGTTTTGGTTTCAGAAGAAAGTCCTTAGTCCTTGGTGATGTTCCAGCTCCCAGGAGCTTGAAACTATGCATCAGTTGCACTGTTGAACCATTAATGCACAGGGGATTGTGAGCGACTGGATTTTGTCTGAAGTCAACAATCATCCCTTTAGTCTCAAAGACAGATTGCTGTCCTTGCACCAGGGTACAAAATGCTCTACTTCCCCTCTGTAGGCCAACTTATCCTTGATGGTCCACAGATGGTCCACAACATTGGTGTCATCAGCATATGTGGTTGCTGTTGTATTTGGTGACACAGTTGTTGGTTAGGTGGGTAAACAGCAGTGGGCTGAGCACACAGCCTTGTGGAGTACTAATGATCAAGGCAATGGTCTGGGAAGGATTTGCCATGGATCCTCACACCCTGTGGCGCATTGGTCAGAAAGTCCAGTGTTCAGACACAAGGCGGACAGCTTATTGACTGAAGATGATGGTACTGTATGCAGAATTGAAGTCAGTGAAGAACACAACAGTCTTTACCCATTAGATGGGTCAGGGCCAGTTGTACTGTGGTGGAGATGGCATCCTCAGTAAATCTATGGGCCACAAATAATCTTTTATTCATGTGCTGCAGATGTTTTTTCTCCTTTTTATTTAATAATCAGTAGAAATGCATAAAACCTGTGCTGCTAAGGACAGTTTAATCTCACTTGATCTGGTCCATACATGTAGACCTGCTACTGGATCAGCTGCTACAGCTCAAGCTGGAACCATACAAAAAATTCCAAGTTTTTTTAAGCTGTACTTTGGCAGAAACTGATTTTCTAGCTTCACAGATAAACTCAAGGTGTGAGTATTGTATGAGATACGGAGAGGCAAGGCTGTTGTGCCCAAAGATGTCTTTCTTTGTTGTCTGTGCAGGCATATTTCTCTGTGTATACCTGTCATAAAAAATATAACCAAAAAAATCAAACCTAATGTGTACACTGCATTTCTTTTTTTGCCCTTATTAACATTTATTAGATTAGATAATATCTATATTTATTACTATAAATTTTTCTCTTACTGTGCATTGGGGTACCAAATAAGGTATCTTCTCCAGGTGGTGAATACCTTAGGTACGTCCCTGCATTTCAGCAATCTCTGGAAAGCGCTTTGTGCTCCACTGCAAATGTCTTAAGATGAGCTGGTTTTTGACCTTGAATGGACTGTTCTTTTTGCATGTCAGTGCAAGTTAGGCATCAAAAAGTCCAAACTATAAATTTCATTGCATGAAGAACATTACTGGATATTTGTTGGTAGAGCAGTGTTTCAGTAAACAATGCATTTAGAAGTTTTGTCTTGTGGCAACTCTTTTTCTATGGATTTTGTAGACAATTTGAAAGACTGGATTAAACCCTTGGCTTGTTGCTTGATGGTAAGGTGCGGAGGTCATATGTTTCAGTTCCTCTATTGGGGATTTCTCTGTAATATTTGTATGAGATAATTGACCAGTCAGACTCCAGCTAGAATTTCACTTCTTCAATCTCAGTCATTTAGTCTGTTATTTTAACTGGGTGGAGCTCCAGACAAATCTGCAACGGCATGAGTTATTTGAATCAGGTCCTTCCGTTTCATGCTCCTTTTTGTTTTTTTTAGTCAATATTTGTAACTTTATTTTATTTTTATCATTATCTTTTTTGTACAGCTGGCATTCTTTATACTTGATCCAATATTCCATAGGGTTATTTGATTATTTTAGCACACCTGAAATCGGCCTAGTTCAATTAGTTTTATTATGAATTTTATCCCATTGCACTGCACAGCTGACATTGCAGTTTCAAGTCATCTTTATTGGTTCTTTCCACAGAAAATTATGCATTACAGAGAGTGTTCCTGTATGGCGTAGTGAGCCCTGCAGTAGTTGCATCAGCAGGCGAGAGTAGCAGATCAGCATAACCAGTTTAGAAGTGAGGAACAAAAAAGACTCATATGACCATGTATAGAAGTATTTTTATCTTCACTGGTCAAGGGAGTTCTTTGTTTAAGAGATACTGACTGTACTGCTACTGTTTGATATTACCCCAAAGTTGCTAAAGGTGGATGCTCATACACTAAAACTATGATGCCTCTCCAGGTAGGAATTTAATTTTCTCCATCAGTAAGAGTTCTCCTACTGATTGTATTGTTTCTCAGAGTGCAGACACAGACTGCATTATTTGTCATTTTGGATCCTAGATCTGGGCTGCTTCAGTGCAGACTTCCATCTGAAAAGTACAGAAGCACCCTCAGACAACAACATTCAGCTGAAAACTAGGTGTTTTTGAGTGGCAGAAGGCGGTAGTAAAATTGTACTTTCTTTCATTACGTCAAACCCATACAAAATACTGCCACTACATCAGCTGCATTATTGGTTGTTTAATACATTTTGTCAGGAAGTGTTTCAATAGCACTAGTTCAAGTATTACAGTAGTGGCTTTACCATGCTGCTCTGGCTGTCCTGGCTGTGTTTCTTAGCAGGTGCAAACCCAAAAGGCTAGGAGTGGTTTTGTCATGCCCTTCTCAAGTGCTCTAAATGATAAAAATCCTGAAACTCTCTTCACCACTTAAAGGTCAAATTTTAATGCAGGAAACTCTTTCATAAAAAATCAATGTCATGTATGCGGATCCTTTGTGAAATCAAGCAAAATTCATGAAGAAGTTAGAGTTCGAAGTGAGGTGTCTCTTTCTAATTCTGGGACCAGTTATCATTGCCACTGATGCAGGTTTTTTTTCTTTCCCCAAGGGTCTGAAGAGCGTCAGCTAGAAAGAGCCATGTTGAAAGGAGGGGCTGCAAAGGGGAGTCTGCCAAAGCTGGGACTCCAAGAAAGGGTGCGGGTACCTTCCACTGCCCCTTCTACGGGCATGAAAACCTCCAGATCCTCCAACACACTGGTATCAGACTTGCGTCTCAGCAGGGTAAGGCTACAGTAAGCAAACCCCTTCTGTCAGTTACTCTACATCCTCCTTCAACACCATTCCCCACCACCCTAGGTCCTCTACAGACATTAACTGTAAAGCCTCAGCAGCTGCAATTAATTTCAATCCTATCTGGTTTTCCATTACTGACAATACTAACATTCAATTTTTGCTTCACTTCTGGCATCTGATTTATTCCCAAATGTCCTCGAGCTCTGCTGTCTCATTGCCCTAAGCCCAGCCATACCCTCCTGCTAAAGCTATTATAGTGACAAATAACAATTTCTACCGCTGTGCAGATAGACTGACTTCATATTCAGGAATAATTCATTATCTCACAGAATTGTTGTAATAAAAACACATCACAGTAGCCATGTGCTTCTGATCCTGACAGCATGTGTGTGATTTGGGGTATTTTCACCCCCAGAGCCATTGAAATTGAAAGCTTTCTGTATCCAATGGTAACAGATGGCAGCATTCAGACTCTGATACTGAAAAACTGTATGTTGCACTCCAGCTGAAGAGGGCAAGCAGTGATGATGCCCTGGCAAAGCCAGGCATGGCATCAGCATCCACTGCCTCTCGCATGAAGAAGACCATCACCACAGGGGCCATCTGTGAACTGGCAGATACCCGACCTCGCAGCTTAACAGGTAGTCCTCTCTCTATTATTATTATTATTATTATTATTATTATTATTATTATTATTATTCAGAGTAGCTTTTTCAGGTATAAACTTCAGGGCACATTTCACTACATGGTATACTTTGTAACTGTGTAAGTGACAAATAAATTGTTTTGATTGATTGATTGATTGATTGATTGAAAAAAACTTTTGTAAAATAATACTATGCATACCAAATTGAATCTCATTCAAATGCTTCATTGGATGCATCTGACCGATAGCAGTTAAGAGTTTAAAGATGGTTCTGAGTGGAGAAGGTGTAAAAATGATAAAGAGAATGTGAATCGGTTGTAGGTCATCTAATGGTTTCTGTATTTACCAGTTTAAGACTGACAGTGAAACCCACCTCTTTTCATTGTTCACCTCCACTTAAAACCTCTGGTTCCAATCTCATATGCAGTTACTGTTCTTACAATTTTTTCTTATTTCTTATTATTATGCCTGTGAACAGAGAGAGTAAGAGAGAGAGAGGTCTCAGCTCATATTTGCAAAACACCATTGTTACCTCCAAGAGTACAAGGAGATGAGGCGTAGGGCGAAGAGAGAGGTGGTGAAGGCTAAAGAAAAGGCGTATGGTGAATTGTATGAGAGGTTGGACACTAAGGAGGGAGAAAAGGACCTGTACCGATTGGCTAGGCAGAGGGACCGAGCTGGGAAAGATGTGCAGCAGGTTAGGGTGATAAAGGATAATGATGGAAACGTACTCACAAGCGAGGAGAGTACATTGAGGGGCTGATGAATGAAGAGAATGAGAGAGAGAGAAGGTTGGATGATGTAGGGATTATGAATAGGGGAGTGCAATGGATTAGCAAGGAGGAAGTTAGGACAGCTATGAAGAGGATGAAGAATGGAAAGGCTGTTGGCCCAGATGACATACCTGGGGAAGCATGGGAGTGTTTAGGAGAGATGGCAGTGGAGTTTTTAACCAGATTGTTTAATGTAATCTTGGAAAGTGAGACGATGCCTGAGGAGTGGAGAAGTGTAGTCGTACCAATTTTTAAGAATAAGGGTGATGTGCAGAGCTGTAGTAACTACAGAGGGATAAAACTGATCAGCCACAGCATGAAGTTATGGGAAAGAGTAGTGGAAGCTAGGTTAAGAAGGGAGGTGACGATTAGTGAGCAGTAGTATGGCTTCATGCCAAGAAGGAGTACTACAGATGCAATGTTTGCTCTGAGGATGTTGATGGAGAAATACTGAGAAGTTAAGAAGGAGTTGCATTGTGTCTTCGTGGACTTAGAGAAAGCATATGACAGGGTACCTAGAGAGGAGCTGTGGTATTGTATGAGGAAGTCGGGTGTGCCAGAGAAGTATGTAAGAATGGTACAGGATATGTACAAGGACAGTGTGACAGTGGTGAGGTCTGCGGTAGGAGTGACGGATGCTTTCAAGGTGGGGGTAGGATTACATCAAAGATCAGCTTTGAGTCCTTTCTTGTTTGCAATGGTAATGGACAGGTTGACAGATGAGATAAGACAGGAGTCACCGTGGACTATGATGTTTGCGGATGACATTATGATCTGTAGTGAGAGTAGGGAGCAGGTTGAGGAGACCCTGGAGAGGTGGAGATATGCTCTAGAGAGAAGAGGAATGAAGGTCAGTAGGACTAAGACATGTGCATAAATGAGAGGGAGGACAGAGGAATGGTGAGGATGCAGGGAATAGAGTTGGCGAAGGTGAATGAATTTAAATACTTGGGATCAACAGTTCAGAGTAATGGGGAGTGTGGAAGAGAGGTGAAGAAGAGAGTGCAGGCAGGGTGGAGTGGGTGGAGAAGAGTGTCAGGAGTGATTTGTGATAGAAGGGTACCAGCAAGAGTGAAAGGGAAGGTCTACAAGATGGTAGTGAGACCAGCTATGCTTTATGGGTTGGAGACGGTGGCACTGACCAAAAGACAGGAGGCAGAGCTAGAGGTGGCAGAGTTAAAGATGTTAAGATTTGCATTGGGTGTGATGAGGATGGACAGGATTAGAAATGAGTATATTAGAGGGTCAGCCCAGGTTAGACGGTTTGGAGACAAAGTCAGAGAGGCGAGATTGCATTGGTTTGGACATGTGCAGAGGAGAGATTCTGGATATATCGGGAGAAGGATGCTAGGGATGGAGCTGCCAGGCAAGAGGAAGAGAGGAAGGCCTAAGAGGAGATTTATGGATGTGGTGAAGGAGGACATGCAGGTGGTGGGTGTGATGGAGAAAGATGCAGAGGACAGGAAGAAGTGGAAACAATTGATCCGCTGTGGCGACCCCTAACGGGAGCAGCCGAAAGAAGAAGATTGTTACCTCCAAGCCCACAGTGTCATTCAGGTAGCTGACATTTAGCAGATGCTTTTTACGCAGAACAAAAGTGCATTTCAGGAGTTAAAAGTATTTGTGTTTTTAGATGATCCTTAGTGTACTGTCTTTTGGGGCTTGGAGTCACCTGGAAAGCTCACACCTGCTTTGGAGTGAAATTACTGAGCCCCCCAGTTGGAACCCTTTGAATAAGACAGCAGTAGAGGTGGAGTGCTGTGAGGTTTATGGAAAACAGCATCCACGGAGCAGTGGGTGCTCATACGCATATATGCACGATTGATGGCTAAACATTATATATACACTCAGGTTGTTCTAAATTCAGTGAGTTTAGTTTCTTGTTACTGCACTTTGGCAGCTAACCACAAGGTGGCCACGGTTCATCACACTCAAATGCTAACCCTTGAAAATGGATCAAACCAGAAGTATTATTTTTCTTGTTTTACACCTTTTCATCTGTATTTAGTTTTACTGTTCAAGCCTATCTGTATGATATAACAATAAAACTTAGTATGTATTGATCCAGGAGTCCTGCAGTGTTTGCATTTTTGCACTTCTGTATCTTTCCAGATTTTAAATCATGGAAAATAAAATTATGAAAATAGTATAATTTGTTTGTTTGGTTGCAATATAGAAACTGACACAAAGTACATAGTTGTGTCCCTTAAAACGGTTTGAGTTTTAACATTCATGTCTAGCCTTTATATTATTTTACAAATCTTTTTTCACGTTTTGACATTTTTAAGCCACAATAGCCTATAAAGGAACTGTCATCAGCTTATGATCTGTGCAGAATGTTGCATTTTTATTTTGAACATTTGTTCAATCAAAAAAATTATGAATATAAATGACATACTGTATGTAGTTAGTTTTGCCTGAAGAGCCATAAATAATTTAAGCACTCCATTTAAAGGGTTTACATTTAGATAGGGCCCTTTAAGTATCAAATGACCATAAATAAATCTGTACATTTTATTAGCTGTTATCTTTATTAAGCTGAACTGTTTTAGGGTCTCAGCGCTCCAGCATAAAGTCTGGTGACTGTTAGATATTGCACAGCTGAGTGTGACTGACCTTTATAGCTGAATCATGATTCGGCTCAGCTGAGCCGATGGAAAAAGTCTTCTGCAAGCCACTAAAACATTTGCCTCTCCAAGAACAACAGAAAATGTTTCTAATCATTGTGCCGCCAAAGTGACAGACTCAAGGCGTCTAATCATTGAGGAAAAAACCGATTTACTCACGCCTACATAAACATTCTTATTGTTACTTATGAATGTGATGTGGTATCTTAAATAAACATGTATTTATCCATTCAAAAAAAATCATTTCTACTGTGTATTTGTTCTAGAGTCGTGGTATGTTTCCAGTGGGAGGATCTCATATTTTTCTACCCTTAGTGATAATTAAACCACTACAAATCTCCTCAGAGGTCAGCTATTCAACAGCGTTTAATCGCCATCAAGGGATAAGACATTCACAACCAATACAATCCCTCAAGCCGATAAAAGTTTTCTTGTGTTATTATTAGCTGAAGCTGTGGGGAACCATGGGGATTAGCAGGGTGTTATCTCTTTCATACAGCTCCTGTTTGTTTCCTCAGATGCTGCTCTGTTTCCTCTCAGTGCAGCGCTTCAGACACTTCAGGTGCAGACACCGTTGGTGCTATTTGAAAAGATGTGGCACAGTTATCTGCTCACACGAGTTTTGCTTGTGCGCGCTAAAGAACGTAAATACCTCTCTCATTCATCCTTGCCTTGCGTCCCCTAATGCTCAGAAAATCTGGGAGCACAAAGTGGACTTTGCCAGCTTAGCCCACACTTTCCAGATCCATTAATGTTGAAAACAAATCGGATGATTATAAAAAGTGCACCACAAATAAGTTACAGTGAGTGGGACAGAACAGAGCGTAAATGGATTGAAAGCAAGACTCCCACAGACCCCTTGAGAGGAAAATGAATTGGGAGTCTTTACAGCACATTTGGCAACATTGCTGTAGATACACTAATGCAAGAGTTGGCAGCTGTAGATAAATTTACATGGTGAAATCATTTACCAAACAAGAAACTGTTTTGCACTTAAGTCTTTTAGCTTAAATTGAGCTTTTGCTCTCTCTCATATTTTCTGTTCATTTTCTAGACTTAAAAGCATTGCTAACAACGTGTCAGGATTCCTCAGGTTACATGATTTATACTGGATCCGAGGTTGCTTAAATTAATCTTTGTCTTAGTCACCGCCTTCACAAGTTAATATCCTGTTACTGTAGATGCTCTTGTAGGCCTCTACAACCCAGTGTTATGTGAATAAATATTTATGTGGATATAAGAGAGCCCATAGGAATCCAGTAGTTGGAAAGAGCCACTGTTCTGTGATAACACATATGGTTTGGCAACATAATTGGATTCCTTTTTTTTAACTCGTCCAGTGTTCAACCATAGGTTCTGTAGAAATGTTTTTCTTTTATGGGAATGTCTTTGTGCCAAAATAACAAAAGAAGGGTGGAACAGGTAATTAACAGAAAGTTGCTGCCTGTTTTCCCTTTTCATAGAAAAGAGTGCAATTTGAAAAAACCTGTTGTATCTCTGTCTCTTTACTGGGTCACAGCAACTCAATGCATTCCAGGAGTTCATTTCTTGCAGCAGTTATGCATGTGAAGCATCATAAGGGTGTTTCACATTCCAAAGTATAATTGTCCGAGAACATTTTATTTTAATTAACATACTTTCTGAAATCCAAACCAATGGATCAGTTTGGGCCATGTTCCCACATCACATCAAAATACTTTTTTTGTTGAGTTTTTTTTCCCCCATAGCCTTTACAGATCTGCAGAACAAGAATTGTTGGAATGCAAAAAAAAAAATTGCCTGGATGTTTGGTATTTCTGTCTTTCTGCCCTGTGTGCTTTTATTATTTAAGATCTATGATGAGAAATTTCCCTGTGCTTGTTTTCCCACCTTAATCACTGTGTCTCTTTCCACGTTCAACCGATGTGTTGAGGTTCTAAGTTTTGGAATTTAAAATTCTTTCATGAATCTTGTCTCATTAAGGAAAGATAAGTGGGTATTTAACCTCGAAATAACCCTAAACACATTGCAGTGTACATTTATCAACTATTCACAAGGGAGTCTGCACAACAGGGGCACAAATGTCCTGAGAGGGTTTTCCGGGGAAAACCGTCGGCCAACTAAATGTGTGACTGATTCAACGCGCACTTCTGATTAAACTTCTCACTTGTCCTGAGTAAGGTTGGACACCTTGAGTGTGAATAGTTTAAGACCTCAGTTGTGAATGTTGCTGAGAATTGGGCGATCAGTGCGTCTCACA
This sequence comes from Heterotis niloticus, assembly GCA_018136845.1. Classification (NCBI taxonomy): domain Eukaryota; kingdom Metazoa; phylum Chordata; class Actinopteri; order Osteoglossiformes; family Osteoglossidae; genus Heterotis; species Heterotis niloticus. The sequence goes on from CM030899.1 coordinate 4,743,004, forward strand.
GTGGCAAGCCCAGAACCCCCCCCCCCCCCCCCGGTATACACCAGTAGTGAAGGAAGCTGTTAGGTGGAAGAAGCAGCCCTTCTGAGCAGTGTTCTCAATGCAGTCTCCCAATGGTACCAACAGGCTAAGAGGGCCACAGCAAAGGCAGGCGCTGAAGCAAAAGGTCAGTGGTAGGAGGATTTTGGAAAGGCTGTGGAGACAAACTTTAATGCCTTGAAGGGTGTTCTGGCAAACTGTCTGTCTCCACAGGAGGGGAAGGCACAACCCTGCTCTGACTCTGTTTAGCAGGGGTGAAGAAGTACTGACCACATCTGGGGAGATTGTTGAGCAGTAAAAGGCACGGTCTGAGAAACTCCTTAACCTGGAAGACATGTCCTCCTATCAGGAGGCCCTGTGTGATGTCTCTGGTGGATTAGGAGGAACATACTCCTTAAACTTCCCTGGTAAAGCCTAAGCCATAGCACTTGAAAGGACACTCTGTTTGTTAGCTGAATCTCAAATTCAGAAGGAGCAATGCAGATTTCATTCTTGCCCTGGAACAGTGGACCAACTCTTCCCTGTCACAGTTGTTTGAGGGGTCATAGGAATCCTAACCCTGTGTATGTATGATTTGTGGACTTGGACCACAGGGCATATGACCGTGTTCCTCTGCGTGTGCTTTGGAAATTACCATAGGAATATGGGCTACCAGGACCGTTAATGCATGCTTTGCATTTCCTATATGAGCACAGTTTGAGCGGTATCCATATTTTCTGCCTTAAGCTGAATCTGTTCAATGTGGGTTTTGGACTCCGGCAAGGCTGTGTTTTGTCTCCATTCCTATTTGGGATTTTTAAGATATTAAGGCGCTGGAGGGGAGGCTATCAGCCTTTGGAGGGTGTTTTGTTGGTCAGACTAAGGGAGGCATCTCTACTTTTTGTTGATAATGTTGTCTTTTTCACCTAGTCCTACCGTGACCTTCAACCTGCACTGGAACAGTTCACTGCCTAGTGAGAAGCAGCAGATATGATACGCAGCTCTTCTCACTGTAAGGTCATGTCCTCTCTTAGAAAAGAGTAGTATGCTCTCTCCAAGTGAGGGGGATAGCTGCTCCTAGTGGAGGAGTTCAAGTATCTTAGAGTCTTGTTCAGGAGTGCAAGAAGGTGATTGGAAGGACAGGCACTGTACTAGGGTGTGGTGATGAAGTAAGACATGAGTTTTTAGAGAAAGCTTGGAGTTTAGCGTTCAATCTACTTTCCCATCTTTGCTTATGATCATGAGTTGTAGGTAATAACCGAAAGAATGAGGTCATGGACACAAGTGGCTGAAATGAGGTTTCTGTGCAGGATAGCTTGGCAATCCAGAAAAAACCTTAGAATCCAGTCACTGCTCCTCCAGGTTGAGAGGGGCCAGTTAAGGTGGTTTGGGCATGCGTTGAGGATATCCCCTGACCGGCCTCCCTTGGGAGTTGTACCAGGAATATCCCACTGGGAGGAGACATGGTAGACAGATTAAATCTCTCAGCTGACCTGGGAAGGCTTGGAAATCTTTCAGGAGAACCTGGAGACTACTGCAGGGAACAGGAGGGTCTGGGTCCACCGTCTTAGTCTGTTTCCCAGCGATCTTCACCATCATATATCATTTTAAAATATCATTATTTTAAAATGATATAAAATCACTCCTGAACAACACTCTAAGATACTTATATTTTACAGCTCCCTCCCCCCACCACAAAGGCAAAATTAAAACAAACACATGTATTAATATATTTCAAATTTTATAAACTTTGAAATCATAACTCTTTAGCAAATGAATTATCCCTGACAATTACTCATGTATCTCTTGAAGCATTAAAAACAAAGTTATGCCTAAAGAACAATCAAGCATAAATTTACCCTTATAGATTTTAGATTTTAACTTTTAAAGATTCTTTATTCATAACTTTTGGGATTAAATCTTATGTAACTCATCTATTAATTAAGGACCCAGCAAATATTGAAAAATACTTAATATCTTTTACAAAGCTTTTGATCTGCTGTGGCGACCCCTAACGGGAGCGGCCGAAAGAAGAAGAAGAAGAAGACTTAATATCTTTTACATTTTCTTTGTTCAACCTTGTCAGAAATATAGAAACAGGGATTAATTATTGGACAAAGTCGTAGATGTAGTTGTGGCTGCAAACAGCATAGATGTCTTTATGTGTTAGGATTTTTGACAGGCTGGAACAGAACACACAATGCTGTGTGTTGAAACTTTTAAAACTCAGTTCTCTTAAACCACCATGGAGTTCATCCTTAATATTCATCAGGAATATGTATGATTGTGAATCCATTACCCATAGCACCATGGTTTCTCAAAAGAATGCAGATTTACATGTAAAAAGGTGACTTGATTAAATCTGCGCTGCCAAATGATAGGACTTAGAGGTTTTAGGAGCTACAGTATATAAAAATAATGCAGTGGGAAAGCCGAAGGTGTGCCAATGGCCTACATGGTACCAATTGTGAAATATTAGGTATGTAGAAGCATCTCTTGTTTCCGCACCTGGGTTCATTCAGCCATAAAAAAGGGGGAGCATTCAGAGCAGAATCACAATGCTTCTGGAGTGAGTAACATAGCATTTATATTATTCACTTATTTAATGGGCAGGCCTTGTGGGCTTAAGTTTTGCAACACCTTAAGGGCACCTTGCATGCTTGGAAAAAGTGTTGGTATTTATAATGTTCTGTTCTCCTTGTGGTTTTTGAACATATGAACAAAATCAATTCATTGACATCGTAGCTCTGCCAATGCCTCAGCTCTGAATATTGATTCTGCTTTGAAAATTGCATTTATATAACACCAGTCTATCAATGGAGGATATTTTTCTATTTCAGTGAGTTTAGCTGTTATGTGAGTTTATTTGTTCAGGAAATCTATTGCTAAACATTTTGTGAATGAGAAGGTTTACACAGTGATTTTTAACCTTTTAAAACCTTATGCTTAGGGGAGGTCACAGTTTTGGGACCCCACACAACCCCAAAATAGTAGTTTTGAAGTCTGAGAGTTTATTTCTTCACAACCTTCACAACCTGAAATTGAAAAGAAATGGTTGGATTGAAACAAAAATGTTCTAAACATTTCAACATTGCCTTCAGCCACTTCAAAATTGTATATAATGCATTAATGTCAAAAGCATTGACTCAAGAGAATTTTGATATGCTCAGTATGTTTTTAACTATTTAATCAAATGCTGTTTATAAATTATAAGTTGTATATATTAATATTATATGGTATATATTATGTCTAAAAAATATAAATGCTTATATAATTATATATACAGTGTAATATAATACCTTTCATTGTATGAACTACAGTATAAATACATAATAATCTTACAGCAGTTTTTTTATCCATTTTAGCTTTATGTCATGTTTTTAGTTGAACCTAACCTAGAAATAGATCAAACCATTAAGCTGTATTATTATGTTTTTTAGTAGACATGCAATCTATCAGTGTACTATGTCTGTATGTTGCTGTCACTGAATGCTGCTCAGAAATTTAACTAAAAAACTTTAATTGATTCCAAAGTAGTGAATGGACTATGACCAGTTTCAACTTAAGACTACAAGCAACTGCAAATATTGTAATTTAGCTCAAAATTACCGTTTTGCGGATGCGTGAGGTCCGGACAGAAAGAAAGAAATAATACTGATCTTCTTCTCAACATCCCCTGATGTAAGTAGGAATGTGGTTTGTCTGTTTATCCTTAAAACTTAGGAACAGTTCCTTTGTTCCTTTACTGATACTGGATGAAGTAAAGGTTAGTTAGTTAGTTAGTTAGTTAGTTAGTTAGTTAGTTAGTTAGTTAGTTAGTTAGTTAGTTAGTTAGTTAGTTAGTTAGTTAGTTGAAATGAGGTTAAAGACTTAAGTGGTATAAAAATATGTGTGTATTTACAGTATATTGTCTTTGACCTTTAGTTGAAACTTTTTTTGTTATCAGTTTTTCCCATTGGGTGAAAGAGGTGTTGTATAACATAACTTCAGTGCTCTAAAGCTAAAGTGTTGTTTTAATTACATGAATTCAGAGACATCTGAAGCATTACAGTCCTTTCTCTGTGGCTAAGAGGCATATGCAGCTGTACTTTGTGGAGAAACATACTTCACTGGGGTGAAGATTGACTTACAGGAGTTCCAAATTCTTTATGGCTAGTAATTGGGCATTCATGTTTCCTGTCTTTTTAAATATTTCATCCATTTAATTGTTCTTTTCCCTGGAAAGATCTTTGGTTTTTTTTGTCATGTGACTCTTTGTAAACCAGAACGTTAAATGTGGATCCAACTTCATTGTCCGCAAAGGAATCACGTGATCTCAAGATGATGGGTTCACCTAAACTAGCACTCAATCTTTCTTCCTTTGTTCTGACCTTATTCTGAAAAATTGTGCTTTGTTTTCTCCAGAGGTCACTTAGACCTCCCTCAGGGGGAGGATTGTAAGCAGTCCTTCCTGGTTAAAATGTACATACAATATATTTCCCCAGTAGAGTTAATGTCACATGTCCAGCTGCTAATGAAGAATGGCTCTGTGGTGGATGAAAGCTCCAAAAAATAAATACTACTGAGTTACAGTTTTACTTGGAATGTTTTGGTAGGGATTTCATAAGTACTGTGTAGAAATTATTTTTCTGAGCTTCAGCACTCATTTAAGTCTTAATGAATGCTACTGTAAGCCTGTGGGTAAATGTGCAGCCATCTAGCAGATGATTTATTTAGTGCATCATCAATATTTTAATTCAACTTTCACTGAAGAGATTCCAAGTGGTCTGAAAATTGTTGCAATAAGACTTTTCTGGCTGTCTCGTTCATCAGTAAAATAACACCTATATAAACCTAACCACGAATTGTCCAGTAAATTAGGATACAGATGTTACAGCGAACCTATTTCCAACAGTTTAACATTCATTTCAGAATGTTTTACTACATGACGCACATCTGAACTCCCTAAGGTGCGTTTTTGCAGTACCGAATAAGTGGTATTTAATTAGCTTGAAAGATCCTTTTGCTATTGGTGATCTAGCAATTTAGCAAACAGGGGTATGGTTAATAAACTCTATCATTTTCTTTTATCTACGTACATGTAAGTTGTATAAAATATCTGTCAGAGGTCTAATTGTGGCTGTTTGCCAAAGCATTAAAGCTATTACTTAAGCTCACCTGAGGTCTTGCTGGATTCCTTGCTACTAGATATCTTGAATAGAATATAAAATTTTAATGAGCTCTTTCCCTTCTACAGGGCTAAGTATATGGTTAAGTTTTGTGTGCTTACTTTGGCAGTGCAAAAGCTTTTTCCTGGTGGCATTCCTGTTTTGAACTGTATCACTGTGCAATATCATTGTATGGTGCAATGGTGTGTCACTTTATTTTTGATAATATGATTTTTTTTTCAGCTTCAATAATTTCATGAAAAAAATGATTGAGTACCATGATCAGATATTTGCCAAACTTGATATAATTTCCTCCAACCGACTCAAGCAGAGAATTCAGAAAAGACTTCCACCAGTTTTATTGAAACAGATGTCTTTGTCCACGGCTTAGTGTCTGGCTGCCATGATGTGGAATTACAAGGAGAGGGGTGGTGCTCAGTGTGACTGTGCTCAGACACCAGACGGTTGCGACATGGGACTGTCTCACCCCTTCAGAAATGCACTCTTTCATCCCACTCCTCCATATTTAAAGAGAACACCCCACCACCACATTCAGCTCTGCTGCATGACCCCCAACCTTGTCAGCCTTCATTGCTTCCGCTCGAACACAATGCAAACAGTAGCTGTGATGTTGTCTTTTTGCTACTACTGAGCAATGGTGCCTTCATCCAGTCCCAGAGGCATTTTATCTGTGAAGCTCTCAAAGATGCAGACAGTGTGTTCCCTGCTCTCAGATTAGTTCTGGCCAAACGCACACACATTCAGGACACTTTCTGCATGTTGGCTGAGGAGTCATGAACAAGAAGTGCTATGGAAAAGAAAGCTCGCTAAGGCGGTTTTCCACAACCTGATGGAGTGCCATGGTATTCATATGAAAAAGGAGACATTTAAGATGGATTAGTTGTGCACTTGGTCACCAAGGGAGGCCATCACGATGAGTCTAGTCTGCAGTGGAAAGGACTCAGTGATAGCAGGATGAACATTCATAGCGTGGGTGGTTGGATCAGAACAATTTATTTCAAAAGCCCCACACACCGTATCTGGATTAAAAACATGGTTCCTCCCTGTGAGAAGTCAGAATCTGAAAATCTCCAGGAGCCCTGTGCAGAGAGGGCATTTTTACACTAAACATGGCACTCAAGTCTATTTCAAACTTAATTTTTTACAATTTTCATGAGAATGGTACAGTCTCAACAAACCTGCCCCCTGTCTGCCCACCCCACACTCCCAACTTTTAAAAGAAATATTGTTTCGTTATTTCTGGAGCACTGGCAAGAGGTCCATCTGGTCTAGAAGGCTGCTGAATCTGAAAGTTCCTATAAAGCAAGAAGAAAAGGTGCCTTTCATGCTTGGGTTGCCAGGAAGACAGACAGAGACCTTCTCCCGTGCTTCTTCCTGCTCCTGTTTCCCACCCTGTCTTTCCTTCTCCTGCCTGCAAGCACTGGGTTCTCCCCTCCCTCTAGGCAAAAGTTTGCAGAGTTGCCTGCAGAACAGCAGTGACACAGCGCTCTCTGTGTGGCCCCAGTACAAACCACGCCCCTCTCTCCTCATCACAGCACCACGTGGCTCATGAATCCTGAGCAGCCGATGTTGGCCGGGAGGAGCGGCTCACTTGGGGTGCCTTCAGTGCTGTCTCAGAGACAAGGTCTGCCATACTCTGTTTGGTTTGCTCTTTAACTCAACCTGCACAGCAGCCGCCCAGTGACCACAGCTGATGGATTAATTACTTCATTGGTGAGACTCTATATAACCGACAGAAGACATGGGCAACCAAAGCGGCAGGCTGGAAGACATGGAACAAGGTCTGCTCTTCTCTTGTTGTTAATGCACTGCCACTAGCACAAAGAATATTTAGTTATTTATGTCCTGATCTCTGTTTCTGTACAGCCTGTTGTTTCAGGATTCTTTTTGTGTATAAAGAAAAGAATGTTCTCATTAAATCAGTTGGTAATATCCAGAATAAAATGAGAGTGACAATGGATATTTTTGCTCAAAACTTTGTCAGGCTCTTAATACTGTGAGTAAACGTGAAGACATTCTAGTCATTTAAAAACAGGTGACAACAAGTTCTAGAATCAGGAACCCTAGAGGGCAGAATGAGGGTTATTTTGGTTTCACTGTGCCTTCATCTGTCCTCCTTTAGACAGTTCCTTAAAGGGTAGCTGGTCTCTGCAAGGTACTAGATAACCATGTTAAATGGAGAAGAGCTTATCTGCGACACATTTGACTGTCCATAATCACTGTTCATCTCAGCTTCTTAATTTTCTTACAAATGTTGTTGGATTTTTCAACCTTTATATATCTTTGGTACATCTTGGGTGGAGGCTCTGTTGGGGGGCTTCAGTCAGCAGTGTATTTCCTGCAAGGTGCGCAAGGCTACGCCAGAGATCAGGGCTGTATTTGTACTCTGGATGCTACCTTTCAGTATTGGAGAGGGCCAGGCACTATGGAACTAGCAGGAGAGAGCGGGAAACCACCAGTTCGCAGGATAATGTTATCAACGCTGGGTGTTAAGCCCTGTCACTTGGACTGGCTGTGTGGCATTTGAGATAAAGCAGGGTTTCATTCCGGGTAGGAAGCAAAGTTGCATGCTGATGCGTGCCCCTTTAGTCCTGCTATGATCACAGGACTTGTCGGACTGTCCGCACATTGATCAAATGCATGCCTCCTTTTTGATGGCCACTGTCCCGAGCCCAGAACTCTGCAAAACCTTCTGCACCTCTTTAATTTAATACATACCTGATTTTTGGCCTTTTACAAAATATTTCTCTATTGTAGTAGTCATTATCATGCATGTTGTGTTGCTCTGTTTGTGAAGTTTGTATGGAGTGTTATTATGGGAGAGCTGTTTTATACCAGTCCCTGGCCAAGCGCATCCATCAATCAAACCTATACACACATAATCACCCACCTATTTCAACCCTGCATAAACTCAGCACCTCACCATCTCTCCCTCTATCTTGTCCTGAGTCCCAACTGAGGAGCTCAACAATCTCACTCAATGGCAAGTACAAGCTCCAGCAGACTACAAGCCCCAGTAGGCAGTACACCAACCGTCCATCAAAACGCTTGCCCAATCTAGTACTTCTAACTCCTAAAAGTTTGCTTGAGCAGCTGATACATGTAATTTTTTGGACTTTTTATTTAATCACATTGAAATCACACAATGCAGATCAGTGATCAGAAGGAGATCTGTACTTTTTGTTTCGGACTGTTTTTGCTCAAAAGAATATCTCACTGAATTATCACTTTACTGGCAAAAAATTACTCCTTTATAAATTGCTGAAGGAAATCCAAAAGTTTCATGTCGATTATGCTTCTGTTGAACTGATTACTTTTTATAAGGGAAGGTCTGTGTGAAACCATGTACGACTGAACTTTGGTATCTACCTGGATGCCAGCTGTCACCTTTAGTTTACTGACTCTTAAATATTCATAGAAGATTAGGCAATGTGGACAGCCTCCTTTCATTGTACAGCTTTTGTACCATGAAATGTTTTTCATTCCGTATTATGCATTCATCTGACAAGCTGAACTTGTTTGATTGTATATGCAATGGTAATTTAATGGGCGCTGAATATGTGGTGAGCTGACTTTTCCTCATCGTGTTTCTGCTTGTAAGAGGTTCTGGCATGACGTGCAAAACTGAACAATTGAATAAAAGGAAGTGGTGACAAGCAGGGCCTGTCAGATGTGAGGCGCTTTAGAACCAGACATTTTCTGATGAAGAATCTAATAATAAACCTGCTGGTACATTTTAAGTATTGGCCACATCAACAAAGAATCATTTTTGGGTTTGAAGTATTGCATGGTGAAAAGGGTTAACCAACAAATGATCATTTGTATTTGATGCACAACAAATGTTCTACATTTTCTGCGTGTTTGTTCCTCTGTGGCACCCTCTCAATTGTGTGTTTTGTGGCTCGTATTTAAAATTCACCAGGGAAGGGTCATTCAGGCCTAGTCTGAGTGCAGCTTCTTGCATTCAGTCTGCCTGCAAAGAACTCCGGCTTCACTGAACAAACTCCTCATTCTGTCCTCCTGGTGTCATCACACTTGGCTTCACTGTGGAGGTTTTGCTTTGTTTTAGGTGCCGGATCCTGCATGCTGAGACTAAACTAACAGGAAGCCGTCACTTTTATTTTTTGGTGGAGGTGAATCCCTTTCATGGCCGACATTGTGCACATTTCTAACAGCTAGAGCGGTTTATTTGGTGGTGTTCTTCATAGGGAAACACAGATCAGATGGTGAAAAAGATGGTCACAACAAAATGATGCATTGTGATATACCATTGGTTGGTGTACTTCTTTTGACTCAGCAGGAACTCAGATGGTCTTATCAGTTGAAGTATTTCTTACCAGGACTATTTTGGGTCTTCTGGCAAAGTACAGCGTAGTCTGGCATGTCTGGTGCCACACTGGAAGGAAAGGGGTGGATGAGGGAGGGGACAGTTCTCAACATGTCAGATGCTTGCGCAGTGAGGTGGGAAAACAAGAAAAAGCTGAACTCATCTGCGTTCAAAAAAGGACAATGAAAACATGCTGGTGGCTACTTTTCAGCCTGACAGGAATGTACTGGGAATCTGCTATGGCAGAAAAGCTAACAGACAATAAGGGGTTGGTAATGTGACTGTGGGTGATAACAGCAAAATAATAATAGGGTAGAGCACTCTAACAACACTGGTATGTTTTCTAAATTTTTGCCCAGGCTCTCACTAGTGGGCATTTTGAGACCTGAGTGAATGATAGAAAAATAGTTTTGTTTTTTTTTACTAAAAAGGGTAAAGGAACAACATTCTTGGATGGAAATCAGCAGCCTATTATCATAATACAGTTTTGTTTTACTATGTTCAAAATATATCTTTGGCCAAATTTTTTCTGGTTGATTTACAAAGATAGTGGTCTTTGGATTAGATGGTAACTATGTATGACAAATGTGATGAGAGAACTTTAGAACCAGCCAATATTGGTCAGAATTCCACCCACAGAGGCTGAAAAGGGCATATTATAGGTCTGACACAGGCATTTACATGACCATGGCAATCCACCAGACCAGGCTGGGGACTGATGGAACTCAAATGTGTCTGCTGTGTTTTTTTGGACAACCACGTGTGGCTTTTGCTTATCAGGGGTGATGTGGTCGTATAACCTCTAACACAGCGTGGTATACAATTAGTCCCTCTGGGACCTAGCATAGAAAGTAACCTGGAACCAAACATAAGGATATTATCACATTCTAGGAAAAGAGAAGCTCTACCAAGAAATCAAAGATCATGAACATGTGTTGTGTCTGTAAGTGAGGTACAATCTTCACTTTTGGATCTAGCGATTGCTATTCTATCAGGCCCTGCTGTCACAAGTGCCTAGGTGTTGGTTTCTAAGCAACAGCTGTTTGTTTTCTTTGGCCTCTGCTGAACATAACAGCCCTCTGCAATTGACCCTCTCACCCAGGGCTTCACTTTCACAGTACACAAAAACATGTTTTATCTGTTATCACATTTACCACTTTTATCATTACTTATGTGCAATCTCAGAAGTAGTGTTGTCATTGCAAGCATATTTTCCTACTCTTAGCTCGTATAACTAATGGTAATCTCTGCACAAGTATGAACTTTGAAAGACAAAAGTTGTGGGTAATAGTAGTTCCCTCTAGTAAACTAGAGCCATCAAGCACCATACCACTACCATGGGTTTTACAGCATTTTTCCAGGAGACCCTAGATTGACCATTGCTGCCAGATTCTGTGCAATGTTGGAGTCATGGCTGGAGCAGGAATTTTTATGACCAGATACCCTTTGTGATGTCAACCCTTGCTAAATGAGCTAGGAAATGCTGTTCTGCTCTGTGCACAATGTATGCAGAAAAGATCCACATAAATTCAACATTTGTCCAAGGAAAGCTCTTGATCCATTACTGAGCAGAGAGTAGATTGCTGCCAGCCATTAGTTTAATGCATTTTTGTATCTGCGACAACATACTTTGCCATGCATTGCCTAGGTTACCTAAAAATGTGCATTTAGAATTCACGATAATTAAGTGGTTCTATATATTGTGCATAATCTTTGAAAATGTTTTTGTCTTTATTGTAAATATGTATATCTTGAGGGTCTTTACAGGGGTTTTTATTAACAGGTCACAGTTTGTGGAGACTACGGGGTGACTCATGTCCTCGGGTATATAAAGAATTTGGCAGTAGGCCTATTTTCAACAGGAGTCTAGGAAACTACATTTAGATGCTAAAGAGGTAATGCACGTTTTTTGGTGAATAATATTATTTATCCTTTCATATATGCCTGGTAAAACGTATTTTTACGTTTGCCGCAAACAGCAAATGAGTCAGCCTTTTGATCTCATCGATAGATCACTCTCCTCTTTCCCAATTACTCCCAGGGATTTACAGCTTCCATTTCCTAGCCTTCATCCACTCCTACTGGATTTTGCTGGCATTGATATGCTTTGCACATTAACCAACTGGTGGCCAAGAAAATGATCTCAGAGCCATGGTTTCCTCATGTGTCACAGTAACTAGACATTATTTACAGTTAGTGTTCACTTAGCCTTTACCCATGATGCAAACTTAATGCTTCTCCCTGTAAATAACTGTTATTTGAATGGAAGCGGTCTTTTCAGTGATTAGTTGTACATTATTGTTATAAAAACTAAAGGAGTTTCAAGCTCTTTCGACTTTCAGGCAAAGCTGACACCAAAGTCCCCATTTTTACTGTTTATTGGTTTTTTTGGGGTTTTTTTTTTTTAGATCTGTCATAGACACATTGGATGTCCAGCGATGTGACTTTGCAGCAGGTTACGAGTTCTGGAAAGGCACAGGACAATAAATGTCTAATGTGCTGTAGAGGTTTCCAAATAAGTTATGATAAAAATTCCCCTATTCTGTGTTTACAGTGAAATTCTCTGCTTTTTAATTCCCCGAGTTTCTTCAACATCAGAAACATGCTTCCTGCGTGTCTACAAAAGCTACAGTACCTAATCTTAACTTCTGTACTTTGGTCCATTAACCTTATTATTTTATTTTTGAGTCCTGATGTTAGGTCCTAATTTTAGACAACGACTGCTCCATCATAACTCACTCATATTTGTTATTCTTTGGGTCCCAGTTGACGTTTGGATGGCTATCAGTGATTGTGTTTTTGCTTATAAATTTTTTTTTTGATTGCCTTTAAGTTACTTTTTATTAAAAATGGCTACCAGGCAAAAAAGTAAGTTTTCTGGTGGTGCTAAAAAAAAGCAAAACATGATAGATTTAGAAATGAAAATTCAACTTAGTTCCAACAGGACCAGCTGAACTTAGTTCCTGGGATTAGGATTAGCTTTGTATGAACCAGCCAGGAAGTACTGTAGCACTTTTAGCAACATCTTGCTAATTCTGCATCATCCAGCAGAATCATAAAGTGTATTGAGCAACAACAGCTTTAAATCACAGTCTGGTGAAGTGTTCCACGAATCCACCCAGTGGTGCTACTGTATGATACAATTTCATATCTTTTACCCACGTACTGCGAGATTTAAAAGGACAGTTTACTCCGACTGAATTATAAATTTGTGGCGCTAATATCAGGAAGAATGGAGGAACATCACAAATTTCATTTAAGGGCAAGGTTATGTGTGAAGGCATTTAATTTAAAGTTATGACCACCTATTTTACAAATTCATAAAGTTTTCATTAATTCTACGATAGTGGAAGAGATGTGCCTGATTTTGAGCCCGGGGTGAAGCATTTCCTTGCATGGTGTTTATGTTTACTATGTTTATTGTTTTTACTAGAGGAGAGTGAAGGGTTGGTTGCTAGTTCTGGACACAAACTTCTGAGACAGCTCTCTGACTCAGGCAGTTCTGATCCCTGGCCTTTTAGCTGAGTGACGCAGATGGAAATTCCTGATATTCTCAATAGTGAGCGAGGCTGGTGGAATGTCCAGTAAGCTCATCCGTCTGCAGATAATGTCCTTTAGCCCATCCTGGTTAGTGGGTGAACAACAGGAAACTATGCGGGAGGATTTGCCTGCCAGCAGAAAGACTATTATTGTCTACTTGTCCACCACCCCATCACCCCGACCCCCTTCCCCCCACCATCCACCTAACTGGAAATCATTGTACATTACTTCCTGGCGCTGCTTCCTGGTGTATGGTCAAGGAAAATTCTTTGCAATGCAAAGGTCATCTCTGATTGAAAGGGTTCAGGTTCCTAAGGATTCTCTACTCTCATTGTACGCTGCATTTGTTCCACCACCGAGCTGTTACAGCAAATTATCTACTTGCCCACAATGAGCTAGTGAGGATGCATCCAGTTTTTCCATTTGTAGTATGAAAATTGTTGGCTGGTGTTTGGTTTGGATTTTTTTCTCTTTTTTGTGTCCTAAATATAAGTTAATTATTTGGGCAGCAGGTCTGTGTTTATGTAACCTGATAGCAAAGTTTTTAAATTTAAAACCTCTTCATGCTGTAGGGCCCTTCAAGAACATACCCTTAACTGATAAAGTGAGAATTCCTCCTGTATGAATGTATAAATCAGTGTAAAACTGGTCAGCATTATAAGTAACTTTGGACAGAGGTGTCAGATAGACAACAACAACAACAACAACAACAACAACAATAATAATAATAATAATAATTCCAGATTAAACAAAAATGTTCTAAATCCTTTTTGGAATCCTTTTCAAATTTTCTTTTTTTAAAAAAAATAGTTAAATTAGAGCTGATGTGCAGCAGCCACCCTCTTAAGTGACTACAAAAAGGTGCACATCTCTCAAAAGGGGCCAAATGGGGAAGTATTACAGTTTATTTTCCAGCTGTTCATTTTTCAACTACTGTATTATGTCTTGTCTTTTATGCTTTAATGGCATTATATGCATTATATTAGGGTTTAAATAACTTTGAAATGCTTATAGGCAAATATCTTTGAAATGGTTAAAAATGAAATTGAATTTTAGTTTTGAAAAGCCATGCCTAGTTCATAATTCAGCCGGTATTCAGGATCAGCTCCCTTGGTGCTGAATGATGGCAAGAGAAATTATATTTTACAGCCTGTTACTCCAGAGAAAATGTCAAAAATCTATACCTTTTCATAGGCTGACCTGTCCTGTCTATAGTGCAGTTGTTTGAGTTATTTAACAATGAAAATCATACACAGTTCTTGCCCATTGAGATTTTCCCTTTTTAACATAGGAGAATTAGACTTTACAAAGAGTTTCATTTTATTATAACTAATGTTAATGTGTAGATTTAATCCTGGTCCATGCATTTTTGATTCATTGTTCAAAATGTATGGGTAATATGGTGACACAGCAGACAGTGACAAGTTTAACCACTGTCCAGTCTATGTGGAGCTTGCGTGGTCTTCCCGTGTTCCTGTGGAGACATGGAATTTCAGGTTAATTGGTACCCCTGAGTTGCCCACCCAGGTCCTTCAGGGCTGTGTTTGAGACTGAGAACCCCACCCTGTATTTAAAAAAGCGCAAATTGTCGCAAAGTCTGAAAAGGAAGACAAATTGGCAGGGTCTACTATGGAACCAGAGAAGACTGGAAATCTTGAAGGAAGCCACGATTCTTCAGGGATTGCAGTGCCTCCTTCTGTATGCCCATCCTGGCCAGATCCTTAGCTAAAGCTGCTAAAGAAGCGAGATTTGATGTATGTTTACAGTGACAATAATGTAATAACCAGAAAAATAAAATTACTTCAAAGCTGGATTGGCCAAATGGGGGTCTGATTCGGTTTTGGCTGTGAACCAGCGCGTAAGGAAGAGCACCACAGCAAGGCAGCAAACAGGAGCGACCCAGCTCCCTGCTCCAAGAATTAGTCACACTTACAGCAAAGGCTTATTTTAATTAAGTTTATGCTCCTCTGAGCTGAGGGACTGAACTGCTGCTTTGTTTTTCCTCAAAGACATAAAAGGGACCTGCCTTTTCCTGTCACTCACTTGTCTATAAGAATTTCTTTTTTAACCAAACAATTGAGAGAAGCTGATACACTTCTCTGTTTTTGGTGAGAATTACAAAAAGTTTATAAAATGAATATAGGGCTCTCACCATAAAAATAAAGCTAAATCAATCTATACTGTATATTTTGTTATTATTATTATTAGCGCTTTAAGAATATGAAGAGGCAGATTACTGTAATAACCTGAGAAAGGAAAAGTTGAAATCCTCCAGCAGAAATGTTGCAGACTTTCTGGCAAATCTCCACCTTCTATCATCCTTAAGATGACTTTGTTAAAAAGCCTTTGTTTAGCGTGTGCTTGTTCATGCGTTCATGTCTTTGATGATTAAATTCTATGGAGTTTTTTTTACGGATATTTCAGTACAAAACTTTTCACCACCGCAAACATTTATGAGAAGTATTTAACATTTTTTCAGTAAAGGTGACCAGCATATCATTTCATATGTGTGATAAAGTGTCGCCCCAATGCGCAGACAGATAATGAGATGAAGATTATAGTGACGCACTGTCTTAGGATTTTAAAGGAGTGGAGCAGAAGCAAACAGAAGGTGAACAACCTATGGCTTCTAAGTCAGTGAAGTGTCGTCTTCAACTTGTAAAACCTCTGCTTCCGAGCTGATGTGCAGTTGTTGCCTGTACTTTAAGATTGATAGTATGAAACTTCCATCTTTTTAATTTCTCTAAATTATGTTTTTGCTTTTATTGCTACATTTATGTTGGTTGTTAGTGAATTTCTCATGTATCTCATGTATCCCTCAGGTACGGAATAAAAGCTGCAGATGAGTGTAAACACTCTGCTGTACCTCTTCATTGTGCTTTGTTGCTTATAATGTCATAAATGCAACTCTCAGGAGATTCAACACGCAGACCCACACACAAAGTCCTGATTCTGAAGACAGAGGGGCTGCCTGGCTATTCTAAAGTTGGAGAAATAAAGAGAGAGACATTTAAACATTTAAATATTAAACATATTTATTAATTTATATTCAGATGCAGTATGCTGTACATGCACTGTACTACTCAGAGTATAAAACTGCATTTCATAAACAGAGCTACAGATATAGACATGCGATTATTGGAGTACAGTTATTTATTTCAAATCCACCATTTCAGCTGTATACTGAAATGATGAGAAGACCCCGACCTGTGTCACCTTTGACTTGCAGCCTTTTTGCGTAGTTAAAAAGCAAAATGTCCCAATTAAGTTTGCAATTCGGAGGCCCCCTTCTTGGTTTGCTCTGTAATAAGGCACAGTAACAAGACCCTGTAGGAAGATAATACTTTATATACCGAGATAGGCCTAAATTGCCTGGGGCAGCCGTGTTCATAAGTGTCTAAGAAGGGATTATGGATGAAATGTAAAGAACCTTGGCACCATAAACACCACTCTTCCACTCTAAAGGAAAGACGTGCTAAGGTGAATTAAGGTGATAAGACTGGGGTGCTACACAAATTAATTGGAATTTAAATATAAAAACTAAACCTGTTTTCCGCTCAATGCTGAATTCTCGTGATTAGACTTAGAAGAATGAGACTTCTTTCTTGCTAGTGGCCATTCCGTTGGTAGGTTGCATCTCAAAAACTGTGCTGGGCCAGCTCACCACAGCTCGCTTGGTTGTGCTACACTGGGAAAATCAGGGTCTCCTTATGAACAGAGCTCTCATGGGGGTACTTTTGGATTTAATTTATACCTTATCTTCACGCAGTTCTTTTTTATCCTAAGTCACATTCGGGTTCTTGAAATAAAATATACAGCTCTGTGGTAGTGAAAGGTGGACGTGAAAGACCCTGGTCTCGGTTCAGTGATATAAACTTTTCTACCCACAACCTTCAGGCTGAGAAACCCACTCTGTGCCGAAGAAAATTTAAACAGGCTTGCCAAGCCAAACCAGGCTGCATTCAGAGCAATAAAGAGATAGTCACCACATAGTGGCCATCAATGGGAGGTGTTTAAAGAGCCCCACAGGACAGATTTCCATATGAAATGGGGCAGCTGTGTGACCAGCAGCAAACCTCAGTGAGCGGGTGGGCTAGAGGGAACCGCTATCTCGCCGTCCAGGCGATGCCGACTAGGCACGGCAGCCTGAGTGTGCCCCCCGGCACAGTGGTGCCTTTGTGTGTTTGTCCCCACACCCCCTACACAACTTTTTACCCAGATCATTCTCTGGACCAAGTCATTGTAGCCACAGCAATAACACCCTATGTTTGTGGTGTTTGCTGACGATTTCAAACAATAAACCATTGACAGCAACCCCTCCGCAACTCACGTGAGGCTTTGCAAAACTCTCTGAATACAGAACATCCTAGAAAGCAAAAATTGCTTCACCCACAGTAATGCCATTGAAATGCCAGAGCTGAAGCCATTTCCAGACTTGCACTCAAAAAAAAGTACCAGCATCAAACATAACATCAGATATGAGGACAATGTCTAGTGTCTGCAACCAGCATTATTTCTGTATTATGATCCTTTGATACTGTATGTACGGATTTTTCATACATGGTTAGCATTTTCTGTACTGTAGAACTGACCTCAGTCTTTGGAGTTCATAAATATTCACCAGCCTCTATCTTCCAGCTTGGTAATACCTTTTTGGTTAGTTTCACACTGATGTGTGCCAGCGGGTTTATTCAATTCATAACTCCAGAAAAGATCACCAGGTCATCCAGGTCACTGGATCTTATGAAGGCCCAAAGCTTTAAATCTGGAAGTGTTTCACAAAGTAGTTTTTTTAGGTGTGATCATTTGAAAGTTTATGTCTCTGCATCACTACAACAAAAAAAGGAAGATTTTGTTCGTTATATTTATTTCTTTAGCTTTGAGCTTTAAGCTCAGAAGGTTATTTCAGGAGTCCAACCCCTGTACTTCTGATTAGATTGTGGTGATTTAACTGTTTTTATGGAGCCTTTTTCTTCTTTCAATTCCAATTTCAAATTGCTTTATTACTAACTATCTCCAATGAAACATCACGTGATCAAACCCTTATGATCCCCATTTTTATGCAATCTGTGTTTTTAAAAGAATCTAAGCAAATACCTGACTATTTAAAACATAACCTCAAATTATATTGGTCTCAAGTGTGTTTAGCTGAGTATTTTTTCACGCATGAAGCATCGTGTTAGATAACCTGCTTTTAACATGCCAGTAATTTATTTTGCAGGCATTCAATCTGCCAAGAAGTCTGGGATTCCTGCCCCCAAGGAGATTCCCACTATTTCGAGAGATAGGGCCTCACTGCGAGATCAACTGCGAACAACAGCCAACAAGAAAATGATATCCAGCTCCAGCACCTCCAGCCTCTCGACACTTGCCAAGAACCCCCGTGCCACAATCAAAGTGAAATTAGACAATGATGCCTCCGACAAAACTGTCTTAGAGTGTCAAGTCAAGGAACTCCTGGCTGAAGCAAAGGCCAAGGAATTTGAGATTAGCAAGCTGCGAATGGAATTGCAGCGGTACCGGGGGCAGTGCACGCCAGAGGCCAACTCCCCAGAAGGTACAGAGCTGGAGGTGCAGTCACCCGAAGTGCAGGCCTTGGTCAGGGCACTACGGGAGAAGAATAGCAAGTTCCAGCGGGAACTGGCAGCACTGCGTGATGAGAACCAAAGCTTGAAGGAGAAGCTTCTGTCTCTTGAACAGTCTCCCATCTCTAGCAGCAACGGCACCACCTTTAGCAGCTCGCACACTTCCTTTAGCGGCCCTGGGAATCACCCAGTCAGCCAAGTCACACAGGAGCACACCACAGCCCCCATGAACGGTAGCCCAGTCAAGAACTCCCCATCTTTCAGCAGTGACATCACAAAGGGCTCCCCATCGCCAGATTCGTCTGAGTTTGAGAAGATCCCCTCTAGGTCAGATTCAATGTGTAGTGGACCAGGTAAAGGCCCTGGTAACTCCAGTTTGCATGGCAGGGACTTATCGCTGGAGTGCCTGACTGAGAAGATCCAAAAGATGGAAGAGAGCCACCATAGCACAGCTGAGGAGCTGCAAGCCACCCTACAGGAGCTCTCTGACCAGCAGCAGGTGGTGCAGGAGCTAACGGCTGAGAATGAGCGGCTGGCAGAGGAAAAGGGCCTTCTGCAGACTTCACTGCAGCAGCAAAGGGAGCGCGTAGAACTGCTGACTCAGAAAAATGAAAGCCTACTGGCACGACTGCAGGAACAGACTGAGAGCGAGGAGGCCCTCGCTAGGTCCACCAGGGTTGCTGAGCTGGAGCAGAGGTACTCTGAGCTGGTGGAGAACTCACGCTTTGAGCGCGAGAAGCTGGTGGACATTCAGCAGCAACTTACAGGTAGCCTGAGGGAACTGGAAAAGGAGAATCAGGAGGCACAGGGACTGCTAAGGAGCCTGAAAGAGGAAAGGGATGTCCTCCAAAAGCAACTCAAGAAGGAGCAGGAAGCCAATAGTACAATGGCTAGAACAGCAGAGGAGCAGAGGTTCAATGTGGAAGCACTGATAGTGGAAAAGGGGAGGCTTAAAGCACAGTTGGATATGGAGAGGCAGAAGGTGGCCGAGCTGAAGGTGATGCAGAGTGCTAGTGACAGTACAGAGCTTCAGCAATTGCTCAACACAACGTTGTCAGATAAAGAACGGCTGGAACTGTCCTACAGTGAACTGAAACAGGAGCTTTTACAGGCCAAGAGCGAGGCAGACCACGTTCAGGGAATGCTGTCCAAGGTGGGTAACATCATGGTCCAAATTGTCTTCGTAAAGGGAGATGATTGCGTTCTACAGTTCTTATTAAGATCCATTACGATGTCCAACTAGTCATTTAATGTTATGCTTTTAAATGTTTGGCAGGATCAACTGTTATAAGTATGACTAGAGTACACCACACTGCTATATGCTGTAATACAGAACCGTCCCATAACAGCCAGCGACATTAAAGTTGTGCTCTTTCAAGACAGTCAAAGAATTGTTTGGATGGGCAAATCCTCTTCCCAGGGGAACCAGAACTGCTGTTTCTTTCTCTCGATAGCTGTAAAAAACAGATATCCTCTCAACTCCCTTTCCCTCACTTGGGTATCTGGTGCACTGAGGACTGTGTCATAGTGAGGAAGTGCCTAGTTTACCGCCTGGCATCGCACTGGGTGAAAGGAGATTTGTGTGGAATGCTGTTGGAGGACAGAGCATTCCATCAGTGACAAAGTGGGCAGTAGCCGGAAGGGGAGGTAGTGGTCATGCAAATAGCGTACTAAGGGCAGTGGGGGGGGGGGGTCTGTCTGGGGTGCCAGGGCTATAATGAAGTCTTTCTTTGTGGGGAATTTAAAGCATCAACGAAAGGACAGTAGAAAGCAAAAACAGGAGAAAGCAAAATAATTATCCAGGCTGTAATGATTTGTGGATGTGCTTACTTAACAAAAAGGAAACATCTCCAAACAAAATACCATTTTTCTTTTTTAAAATATTTTCTTACGCTTTGTGAACAAAAGACTGAGAACAGTGTATTGTGGGAACACAAGCTGTATCTTTTGTCAGTATGTTTGCAGAACTATACACATAGAACATGCCCACCAAAACACCTCTGTTGTTTGAACCCATGAATCGTCCGCCACAGTTCTCCCACCACAGCTACAATAAATGTCTGTTTTTTTTGTACCACAGAGCCAAAACAGGAGGTCATTTTATTAAAAGAATATTGAAGGTGCATGCAATCCTTGTTAAGTGTGGTTCTCCAATAATCCACTGCTGCTCTGTATCTGTATCTAGTAGAGCTTAGCTATTGTGGATGTTACAGAGGGATTCCCAACTACTTTGCTACTTACTCTACAGAAGACTTTTAGGAGCAGACAAGAAAGCATACTCTGTAAGTGCAGCTGTTTTGAAATACCACATAAAAATAAAGCTGGTGTTCCCACAATCCAGCCTCCCATATTTGTTAGCAAGATTGAGGCAGATCATTACAAAGGCATTCATTAGAATTAATAAATAAATTTTGTATAAAATTTGAGTCATGTAGCCATCTCTTGCATTTCTTTTTCACCCATTATTAACATTCTTTAGACTAAATCGTGTATATAGTTACTATTACAAATATTTTTGCCACACTGTTTTTGAAGAGGGTGCCAAAGAAAGAATCTACCCAAGGTGCCAAATACCTTAGATCTGCTGTCTGGTCACGCAAGCAATGCTCCCATCTGAAAGCTCTGTGGTCTAGAGGCTGCTGACACAGCTGTCTGACATCATCTGTGGGACTCTGGTCATTTTGTTTTAAAGGAGAGCCTTTGTCTATCTTGCTTATATAATTTTTTTTTATTATTACTCATTGGCAGTCTTGAGCTACATAAACATAATCACCATCTCCTTTTATTTTTATTTTTCCATTTGAACAGCTTAATTGGCAGATTTTTTTGTCATTTTTCTGAAAGATATGTTTTTTGGTCAAAATATTAATAATATTAACATGTATTGTTATCAGCATGTATTATATCGACAGTATATTTAGCTACATCTGTATTTTCAAACATCTTTCAGATATCTGGTTCGACTGAATGTCCCTTCAGAGTTTCATTAAATGTGGCAACCCACATATTCCAATTTTAAGAGGGTTTTCTACTGAATCCCACTGGCCTTCTCAATTCAGTGAACATTGAATTGGGTGGGGTGGGCATGGTGGGCCTTTGAAACAGGACTTAGGCTGAGGAGATTAAGCATGCGCTGGAACGTAGTCATCTGATCAGTTAGCTATTCATTGCTCTGTTTAAAGTCCAGCCACTTTCAGACAGCAGTACTCGAGTCAGCATGAGTTGGCCTGTTGGGCGCAATCCTGTGGCTGTTTAGCTTTGAGTTGTAACTGGCTAGTTAACTGCGCCAGGGAGGAGAAAACACAAGAGCCTATTTTTATAACTCAGTCATTCCTGCATCAGTGAAAGATGTGTTTGTAACTCCAGTGCTGATGATCACTGGTTGAGGTGTGCGCCACACAGTCTGGGCCTCAGACTTTTCATTAGAAACAATGCCTCTTTCCAGAAAAAAAAGAGTTTATTGATTTAGAACTGTTTTCATGAGCAATTTACAACTTACTCATAGACCGCCACTTTTATAGCAGTATAAAGACATTCAAACTGTGCTTATAGCTTTCAAACAAAATTGGGAAAAGAAGTCTAGACGTACGTTGGCAGTGTTTGTAAGTCCTCTGAGAAAGTTGGGAGGGTTGCAGTATAATGGGGGACTATGAAAAATCCTTGCTGCATTGTTCATCTAAATATTGTCAAATAGTTTTTTCTTAGTCTTACAAATGTTCAGTACTCTTGTGTCCAACAACACACACTGAGCCTGGAGTTAAACTCATCCAGGGAAATTTATAGCTTATCACTGTCAATAGCTGATAGGGCAAACATAACACGTTTCTTCATTTTCTCAAGGTGATGTGGAACAGGAAGTACAAAAAAACAAGGTCCTTGATGTATCTCCACATTAAAAAAAAAATTTGTGGTTTGAAATCAGGGTATCTGGGTGACCACTCTTCCAGAGGCAAGTCAATGGTTTGGACAGAACTGTACTGGTATGTGTGGAAAACACGGAGAAGTTTCTCACTGCCTCTCATAAGCAACAGATGAATGGGGTAGGTTCAAGAGGAGGTGAGAACCTGGCTGAGCTGATGAACAGTCCAGCAACTGGAGACTGGAGACCATTCGTAACTCAATGATTTCTCTGCTGGAAGCCAAGTTGCCTTTGAATGGAAGGACAGAGTAAATGATGTTCATATTAAGCCAACAAGCAGTGAAAAAGTCCCGTATTTATTGTCTAGCTTTTATCAATAATGACTTGTCCAGTGGCGTCTGTCCTGGGAAGTACAGAGAACTATGCATTCACTTTGTATTCACCAGTCCACCTGAAATGAAATATACATCTTTGGAGTATCAGAGGAAACAAGAACATCCAAAAGAAACTCACATAAACCAACAGCTCAGAAGCGTTCTTCCTCTGCATAGCAGCTGGGCCATCAGGAGTCCTGGATGTTTGAGATCCTGAAGTGTAATATGGTGTTAGATTTTTTCATGTACAATTTGAGTATCGCACTGGAATTCGGACTAAGCACTCATTTAAAGCTGAATAAATGTGTTGCTGAATGATACTTTGATATTAGTAGCTTCAGGGTGCCTGGAAGTAACAGGATATCAATAAATGCCTGGACAGATCAGTACATGCCCAGGCTGTGGATCCTTTCTGTGATCCTTTCTGTGGTTCTGTGGTTCAGTATAAAGATTCAGTACAGTAATGGTTCTGTATGGCTATTAAAAAGAAGGTCTGGGAACTCATATAAGAAGTAAGTCATGTTACGCAAAGAATATCATTTTATATTTTCCATTTTGTGAGCTCAGGCACTTCAGAGTTGGAAGCTGTTCCCATTGATCTCTGGGTAGTGGCAACGAGAGTGAAAACTGTGAGGAAACAGCTTCACCTGCTGGTGCTGTTGCACATCCAAACACGTCTGAGTTCCTTTCTTAGACAAATGTGGAACAGAATGTAAGGGGGTCTTTACTAAAAAGTACCTGCATTTCGGAGGTTTTAACTAGTGTTGTACTGTTAAGTGTCGATGTCACGCGGCAGAATAATCGCATTTTTCCCATCTAACAGACTATTAGTTACAATTTAGTTTCAATCTAACATCTTCCTACACATTCAAAAGTGCCATTAATTCTATTAAATAACACGTTAATGATATAGAATATGAGATCTGTAATACTAAAATGCTTGATACATTTTGTAATTTAGTGGGGTGGAGCAGGTGCTCGGTTTACGGATCCACATGTTCATGTTTTGTGTGTGTCCGTGTGTGTTTCACAGGTTGAGGCAGAGTGCCAGCAGCTGCAGGAGCAGAGCATCAAGCAGCAGCAGGAGCAGAGTGCCATGGTGTGCTCCCTGGAGGAAAGAAGCAATGAGAAGGAGGCACAGATCAAGGACCTGAAGGAGACCATTTTTGAGCTCGAGGATCAAGTGGAGCAGCACAGGGCTGTCCAGCTGCACACCAACCAGACAATCCTGGACCTGGAAAGTACGCCTCCTCTTTCATTGTCTGCCTGCCTATGTAGATATGTGAAATGCTATCAGATGATGCGCGGTCATCCTGCCGCACTTCTGTGTTTTTCATCCTTTCTTAATGATTTTTTACAGGTGTCACTGAGTGTTTTCTTAATTATTTAGGCGTTTGCATCCATCAGAACTGACTTCTTAAGGGATCCTAATAAAAATGTCTTATATGAGAGAAATAATGTCTAAAATGAATGGATTTTGGATGGAATTTGACAGAGCCCATAAGTATTGCTTGATGAGATTCAATTCAGTTCAGTTTGTTATATAGCGCACTTCTCAACAGGGTGACACACGTTTTTGGATGCAGCAAAATATTAAGTACAAAGAATATGTGCAACATAGATTTAAGTGTAATCTCATCACGGGATGTTCTGCATAAGCCTTCAGTGGATGTATCAGGCCACAGAAATGATCACATATAAAATAATTCCTTGAGTTTCAGATGCCATTTAAGGGTTCTGTTATTAGCCCTGACAGGATCTTGACTGGGACTGTTTGTAGAAGTTCATGATGGATGCTGTTGCAGGTCAAGTGAAAAAGTTGGAGGAACAGAAGTTTGAGGTGGAGAAGCAGCTGAAGGCTCTAAGCAAACAGATGAAGGTGGGCCGTGAGCTTTTTGTTTCTGTTAGCAGCTACTTGTGCACTTAAAGAATCACGAGTCCACACTTCTGGTCAGCAGTACTGGTACCCTTGCATTTACATGCTTACACAAGCATATATAAACAATATCTTCAGAAATTGCAATATTTCAAATGTTATAATTGTAAGTTATGCAAGAAAAAAGGTGTCTGTTCAACTTGCATGTAGTTTTTTGCACAGAAGAAATAAAAAACCAGGACCATATTAAAGGCACCCTCCCTAATACTTGCACAACCAAATATTTCATCGAGCATCTGTATGGTTCTTGCACCGTTCTGCTGGCAGATTTTATTCAATTGTAATTTGTTTGTAGGATTCCTTCCTAGCAGATTTCCGCACTTTCCAAAGGCTTTCCGTCAGATTCAGATGAGGACTCATTGCTCTCTACTTAACTTCTTCTTCTTCTTCTTCTTCTTCTTCTTCTTCTTCTTCTTCATTTTTCAGCTGCTCCCGTTAGGGGTCACCACAGCGGATCAATTGTTTCCACTTCTTCCTGTCCTCTGCATCTTTCTCCGTCGCACCCACCACCTGCATGTCCTCCTTCACCACATCCATAAATCTCCTCTTTTTATTTATTTCTTTATTGCTGTCTACTTAACATAGTTAAATTTTTCTCCTTTTTAATCATTCTTTTGTACTTTTTATGTATGTGTTTTCTGTTATTGTCCCACTGTAGGATGCATGATCTTCTACCCATACTTTGCTTTCTGACACCAGGTAGTACATTTTGCTATCTGGGTAATCTTCTGATTTCATGAGTTCCTTAACATGTTCAAGGCCTCCAATATCAGAGGCAGCAAAGCAGTCCCACAGCATTATGGAACCTCCACCATATTTAGTGAAAGCAGGGTGCAATTTTTCTTATACGCTTCATTTTGCCACCTATTAACAAATTGCTGGTCTGCTTTGCCAAAGGGTTTTGTGTTGTTTTCATCATCCCACAGTATATTTTCCCAGAAGGATGTTGGTTTCTCTAGGTAGGTTTGGGAAAAGATCAGCAGTGCCTTTTTGTGTTTGTCTTTCCACAGTGGGATCCTCCTTGGTTTGCACCCATAAAACTTTTCTTGGTTTAGTGTGAGGCACATTTTACATCACTTCACTGTTCCCATTGATCAGTGTATCAAGTGAAGTGTTGGTCACACATTTTGAATCGGTATGCCGAGAGTGAAAAGTTTGTTACTCCAAAGTTCTTAAATCAGGGGTGAACTGTATAACTTTATGCATTGCATGAGTCCATACAGTAATTCATGCGACAATCCTCGTGTCATCAGGAGGAGACAGAGGAATGGCGGCGGTTTCAAGCCGACCTCCAGACAGCTGTGGTGGTAGCCAACGACATCAAGGTGGAGGCCCAGCAGGAGTTGCGCACCCTGCGCAGGAAACTACAGGAGGAACAGGAACGGAACACAAGGCTGGAGGTGGATTTGGAGCAGCTGCAGGGCACCAGGTGCGTCAGCAGGGTGATGTAGAACCCGTGGCCCTCCTGGTACGACTCTACTTCTAACACACTCAGCTCCTTGGAAAGATGGACTGCTTAGTAGGGCTTGCCACAAACCTAGTCTACAGCTACATTTCAGCTGTACAAAACCCATACACTTTTCATTCTATAAATAAAGTCCAAAAGGCCCATGCAGGTTTCTCTGCCAACCTGGAACAAAACCCTCTTGAACGTGGTCCTAAGGTAGTGTAGCTGACAACCCCTTTTGTACACCTTATATGTATAAATAATCGAATAAATTAAACGTTTTGATGCCATCAGTGGCGGTGAAGCTGATCTTAAATTTCCAAGTTTTCCTTTAGTTCTGCTAAAACAGTCCTGACTCACAATTTGATGAACATTTTGATATGGAAATCTTCAGATTCAAGTGTAGCCACAGAATCTGAAGGATAAACGTGTCAGGATTGGCAAACCCTACTAATCGACTCCTGTTATCCTGCAGTAACTCTTTCTGTTCTTTTTTCCTGAGTTTCAAGCTGTTGTCACTCACATTCTAACAGACTGACTTACTGCGGTACTCAGGGTTTCAAATGTGTGCACGTAAATATTTGAATGTGTTAATCAGTCTATGGGGTTTCATTGTGAAAGTTAGTGTTTTTTATTTCATCTTTGTGTTTAAAGAACTTAGAACTTGAAAGTTGTCTGGAATTTTTTCAGATGACAGAACGAAAGTCCCACATTTTACAATGGCCATACGTGTTAAATGATGTCTACGCTTCATCTCCATCTTCATAGGATGTAGATGTGGATAAACTGCAACTGGCCACTGTAACCTACTAATGGTGTTGTCATGGGCAACACTTCGTTTCTATGTCCAGATGTGTAGGCAGGAATGTCTCCTTCCAGAGCAGCTTAGCTACGGTGGATGCTGTGAAGAAAAGCTCAGTGTATCAGCTCATAGTGTGTTCAGGTGCTGTGTTGCGTGGCTGCTTTTCCTGTCCTGGTGTCTCTGTGTCCCAGCAGAAGCGACTGTGTCATCTCAAGGATGGCGCTTCACTCTGTGTACAGCTGCTGCTTTTGACACAACCCATGTGTTTGCTGGATGGGGTTTTTCATTTTGTTTCTCAGCAGCACTGTGCTTAGCACCAGACAAGTCAGAGTGTAAAGCAGGAGGAGGCGACTCGATATACGTACTATGGCGTATTTTGCAATATAATAATTAGTACTCATTGGTCACTAGATCTGAAAAGATCAGCGTATACTTTCCCTCGCAACGGATTAGCCAGTGCTCTCCAGCCGCAGGAGCACCTGAGATCAATCTGTAAGGATTTCCTCTGACATGGCGTCTCTGTAGAGACAGGTAAGTTTACATGAGATGCACTAATTCTCGCTATGCTGGATGTATGACTGTAATGTGGTGCCATTTAAGAAGGATATTTGTAAATGTTAGGCTGGACCATTTTTCTGTCTTGTTTCAAATCTTTTATTACTTTTTGCTTTTGTGTAATTTCTTATGCTTCTTATGCTTCTGCCTGTGGGTGCTGCATCGCTGCTCTCCCTTTAAATGGAGTTTGCTTTATAACACCTTACAAATAGTCATGCAGTAGCGCCACCTTCTGGGCTTTGAGGAAGTTGCTCTGTTTCCTGCTGTAATGAAGTCAAGGACTTCAAGCAGGGCATGAGCTGTAACTTTCTTCAAAACATGCATATACTAGGATCCATTTCAGATATAGTATTAAAATTTCTCCCAAAAATGAAACAGAATTTTTTATGTGATGCAATAATAAGAGTGCATGAGAAGAGATTATGATAAGTTATTTTTTAATAAAATATTTTGAGCTTGGAAATGTTCAGAGGTTTTACTTTGTGTTGCTTATCGATTCATGCATATCCTCTTCTCTTCCAGGTCCATCACTGAATCAAGTTAGTTGTGATGCAAAGACTGTGAGCCTGCCAGATAATTTACACAATATCAGGACTGCCAGCAACCAGTATTGTTTTTGTATGAAGTTAACATACTAAATACACAGTGCATTACTAGCACAAATTTTTTAAATAACTATTTTACCACTGATACCAAATGCAGCAGCATATACTGTAGTGTCTCAGTGAATGTAAGCAGACATCCCAAAATAATCAGTCAAAGGGTTACAAAGAGATTAGAACAGATTCTGGTGAAAAAAATGTAAATCGTACCTGTATTATTTCAGGGTATTTTTTTGTATCTCAGTTTTACAACAGCCAATAATGCAAGCAGGTTTGTTACCGACTCAAATTAGAAAGAGTTTAATCTGTGAATTTACGCACACTGGAAGAGTAAAAAAAGAATGAACCTTTCAAAAAACATATCCACAAATCTTGTAATTCAGTTCACAAAGTGTTATATGTTTGTCTCAGATGTCTAATATGAGGAACACATTTTCGTTCAACATGCATTCATCCATCTATCCATAACAAATCTGTAACTACAGTCAGTTGATCACTTTTGCCCTTACTGCCAGACAGAATCTCTGTTGCTGTCGAGAATCTCTGTTGCTGTCGAGCACACTTTTATTTCATGTATTTAATACACAAACTGTATGATGAAAAAGTTATTTTGCTGTGTATATTACCATATTCTGTTGCAGTTATTGTAAATTATTTCAGGTTATTTGTTTTTTCAGCACTGGGTATGGACCATCCTACTTCTTTCTGTTAGGGTTTGCCCTGTTTTGAACAGTAAACAAGTCACGCAATGTACCTTCACCATTAGATGATCTAAAAAAGCAAAAAAAATATACACTGCTCCTGGTAGCGTAGGTTATCTAACCTGACAGTAATATAACCTTACACTGCTCTCTCACGAAAATATATCTATTTGTGCATTTATTTTCAGTTTGAACAGAAATCAGTGGTACAAATACTGACCCTATTTCCAGTTTTCCAGTTCAGCTCATATCCTTGACGTGAGAGTCAGTCACACCTGAAGCAAATCTTCTCATCTCCATCCCCATCGTGAAAAGCCATCTTCGTCTGTCAGTGGGACACCAGTCTATACTGGTTGTTATGGTTACCAGCCCTTTTATGTGGAACACGTAGTGAGCCGTGTTCTCGTATTGATGAGGATATGGAATCCTCAACATAGTACCACTTCACTACTGAGGTGGATGGATCATTCAGCTACATAGTGGCATATTTTCAATCTTTAGAAAACCTGAGAAGCAGATGCAAGAGTCAGTGGCCTTGCTGAGACCAAAGCTGAAACCAAACTTCTGAATGAGGTATAGCCTTTCCTTATGTCAGCCCGTGTTCTGTGGATTTACAGCCTTCTGCAATTGTGATGCTAGCAAGAATGTATTTGTGTTCATTTATATGTGTTAGTTAACAGAGATATAAATGCATTCGTACCGACCAAGTGTCTTTTGTAACTGCGGCATTATTTAAGCATCAATAATCTGGTGTGATGCAGGGTGAGAGATGGCAGCTGCATCAGTAACTGTAAACAAGCCGGTGACGCCGGGGTGGCCCGATGCGTGCGAGTCTGACGCTGCTTTTGGTCTCTGACATATTCAGTGTGTGACACAGACAGTGACTGTGTCCACTGGGAGAGCAGCTGAAATGTTGCTGTTTTACGCCACCCCTACATGGTGACCTTTTACATCACCCCCCCCCCCCATGCTGCTCTCTATAATGAGTCACAGGAAATTCTCCTTTTTGCCAGAGTGGGGGACACATGGCAGCGTGACATCCCTGACAAAGGGACGCGGTGGCAGTTGCTGGCTGCGTGAGTTATTAATCCTGTGGGGGAGGATGGCTGAGTCCTTGTTAAGTGCAAAGTGCAGACATGGAGAAGAAGCAAACTCTGCTTGTGACCTTTTGAGCTCATTAATAGTGAACCTTTGAGATTTTGACGTATGAATCTGTTATTTGCATTCTTTTTCTGAGGTTTCCGGAGTTTTTCAGCAGAGAGAGCCTTTAAGTGTACTCCTTTTTTCACCGAATACTTAAAAAATGAAATTTGTCCAACACATCCACTGAGTAAATAGCTGAAATGTGTTTGGATGCCTGTGTGTACATCATTGAAAGTGTGTTTGGCTACTTTTGAACATTTTGTACTGTACAGCCCTCTGGCCTGAAAAGACTTCTGTGCTATGAAGTTGTATTCTGAACTTTCCACTGCAGCCGCCATCTCACAGTACGACACGGCAGCATTTATTCCACACTGAAAGTGCCAATTAATTGAAATATACTGCAATTTTTGCAGAAGTTCATTATAACATTAGGAACACCAAATTAAAATCTTGTTTATAATAGATATTAATATAAATGTACATACTGTATGTACGTTTTTTCATTTTTTCTTGTCATTTGGAATTCAATAAATAAAATAAATTTCAACCTGTGATCTGCTGTTTTTATTTGCTGAGTTGAGTCAAACTATTATATTTATGATACACCACATGGCCAAAAGTATGTGTACACCTGAGCATCACACCCATATGTGCTGATTGAACATTACATTCCAAACTCATGGACATTCATATGGAGTTGTTCCTCCTTTGCTGCTATAACAGCCCCCACTCTTCTGGGAAGGCTTTCCTCCCGATTTTGGAGGGCAGCTGTGGGGATTTGTGCCCATTTGGCCACAGGAGGATCAGTGAGGTCAGGCGAGAAGGCCTGGCTCGCAGTTCAGTTCATCCCAAAGGTGTTCGGTGGGGTTGCGGTCAGGGCCACTCAAGTTGTTCCACACCACCGTGGGCAAACCATGTGTTCATGGAGCTCGCTTTGTGCACGGGGGGGGCACAGTCATGCTGGAGCAGGAACGGAGCTTCCCCAAACTGTGGCCACAAAGCTGGAAGCACACAGTTGTCTAGAATGTGTTTGTATGCTACAAGGGTGCAGCTGAAACAGCACAACTCAGTTATTAGAAGGGGGTCCACATATTTTTAGTCATACAGTGTATGCACGGTCACAATTTGATTTATACAGTTTTATTATACACAGACTGTCATTACCAGTATAAAGAGAAGTGTTAGCATGGATGATATGCCTGAATTCCTTTGTATTTGCACTCAAAAGTAGACACTTTTAAAGTAAATTACATTAAATTATTAAATGTATACATGTAATGTATAGGCAAAATTATTATTATTATTACCATTTATACTATATTGTGATGAAATATTTAAAGTCTCAAAGTGACTTTGTAGTTTCTTAAAAGAATACCTTTGAGACAATGTTTTGTCTCTACACTTGTAATTATGTAAACTTAATAAAAAATAAGAAAGAGTGTAAAAACAACGCAACTGTTTCTGTCTTACTAGGTGTATATTTATACATCCATATATGCTTCAAATGTGTGTAAAAGCAGCAGTTTCTGTAATGCTGATCCTTTATTATTATAGATTCTTATTCTTTAATGTGTCCCCCTGCTGAGTGTGTGGTTCTGCTCCTCTGTACAGTAATAACTGTGTTTGTGTAACCAAGGGGCTTTACTCCCGTATACCTGGGTAAACAAATGCATACCTGTGTCACTGAATAAATTATTATGTTGTGAGCTCTGTGCTTAAATGAGTGCCTGTATTCCTTTGTGTGGCGACAGTGTTCAGGTGTCATGGAGGAAACAGCTGCGGTCCCTGTTTTGCAGGTCAAAGGGCGAGGATGCCGATTCTTCCGATACAGACGGCAGTCCTCGCTGGTGTGGGATCTCCGTGAACCAGACGGCGCCAATCCTCTCTGAGTCCGGAGCCACCGTCAAATCCCTCATCAAGTCCTTTGACTTGGCCTTGCAAAGTGAGCGGCTTCAGAACTGCTGAGAGGTTCCCCTCGTATTGTTGTTTGGCAGGACGTGTTCACCATTTCTGACTTCCGCCATTTAAGAAAGTAACCTGGCGGAAGGTCAACCTGGAATCTACTTGGTAAATTTGACACCCCTTATGTCATAAATCGCCATCGGGGAACAGCGTGGTTTTAATCCTTTGATTTGTGGATAATGTGGAAAACCTCTTGTTGGGGTCGGTGGGTTCGGATCTGAAATGACAAAATGGATGAGGTGGGAAATGTGACGGTAAATTGCTGAAGCTGTAGTTTCAATGATGTTCAACAGTAATGATTTATCTGCTCATTTGACATTCGCCTTTATAAAAAAAGAACAGCATGCGCCCTTGTAAGTGAGGTCAGTGCAGCTCTTGGCCCTTGGTGCCTTCCCAAGGTGAAAGGCCTGCCTTGAGAACAGATAAAGCAGCCAACAGCGTGCTTAGCACCCCCAGCCAAGTCAGACGTTAGACTGGTTCAGAACACAACATTGTTACCCTTAGTCTTCAACTCACAAGAGGAGGTCTGCTGTATGGAAAGCCCTTGACCTGCATTTCTCCAATAATACATAAACTACACAAATATATGTAATTTTTTTGCACTGTTAGCAGCTTTGTACTGTGGTTAAACCAGGGTAAGGCTGGTACTCTTGTAACTGTTGCTCCTGTGCTGGGCCCTTTAGGTGGTCCTGGGCATGCAGTTGCAATGCACTCCTCTTCCAGAAGCCCACTGAGTGGGATTCCTGTGCGCTCTGCACCCGCAGCTGCTGTTTCCCCCATCCAGGTATGCTGTATCCGATCCATTCATGTCAACTTTCTGTATAACACATCACTCTGTTTTACAGCTGCACAAAGCGCAGCCACAATGGTGCTTGGGCTGCTTGGGCATGGGTTAGAATCGGTCTGAAGGCTCTGATACACAACAAGCAAATTGTGATCCACCGCTTGATAGTTTGATGGCACCATTATTTCAGGATGCCTATTTTAGCAGCTACGTATGGTTGTGACATAATAATAAGAAAATATGTATATAAAAAGCAACAGGTACCAAAGGTAACACTAATAGTAACTTATGACGGTGTCAGGAGCTCAGGAGGGAAGTGGGTCCAAAATAAATTAATTCCGAGACCTTTTTTGAATGCTGGAAAGTAGTCAGCAGTTCTCAAGGACAGAGGGACTTCATTCCACCACTTCAGGGCTGAGAAACAAAATGTTTTATATATGGACACATGATGAGGGAGACAAGCAGCTAGCCAAGGGAGAGGAGCACAGTGTTCTTGCTGGGGTGTAGGAATGGATCGGGACCTGTAGATTTTAGGGCTGTAGTCCTTCGATTGTTTTGTTGGCAAACCGTTCTCTAGTAAACAGCCATCTGGTAAATATGATATTTCTTCTGGCCAGCAAATTCTTATCTGTTTTCTCTTTGTGCTGCAAAACATCTGTGAAACACACTGGTTTTGTTTCTACAGAGGCATTCGTCTATCAAGCCTCTCTCTAAAATGCTGGAGAGAAGAATCAACCTTGGAGATTTCACTCATCCTGGTATGTTGTGCCAGCTTAACCAAGTGAAGTGAACTGCTTATTTGTGATCAATTTAAAGTACATTTTTATATATACACACTGCAATATGTACTGCAACATAGTAATATATAGTATACTGTACATTGAAATACAATGAGACAGTTAGCGCAGGGGTCCTCATTTCAATATTTTTTGTTTTCGAATGGTGCGTACAGGCCCTCCCATTATTTTTATACCCTTGCATGTCATGAGCTATTGAAACATTTTTTCTTATAGTCGCCAGAGCAAATTTTGGGTGTTTATAGCATGCCAGAGAATTGCCTAGAATATTTTTTATCTTGCTTTCTGTTTGCAAAGAGCTTTTTGTTGGAAAGGGTCAGGTCCTATGAGAGATGCTAACTCTGCCCATGCTGTGTTCCCAGACAAGCTGTCAAGCCCTGGTGATGACCTGAAACCCAGCAGTCTCATGAGGAAGAGTCCATCCTTAGAATCAGTCATCAAGTCCCCAGGAAACCTTGCAGGCCGCCACCCCTCCTTCAGCTACCCAAAGGCCAACAGCAAGCTAAGGTGGGTTTTTATTGTTTGCAGAAGAGTCTGCCATTATGCAACTTCAGGTTTACGCCCCAGGTTTAAGTGACGACAAAAAAAAAAAAAAACCTGGCATTTTCACTTTCTGTGAAAGGCTTATTAAGTAAAAAGAATGTGTATATCTTGGAGGAAATCCCAAAGTATCTGTTTTTATGGGCGTTCCTTGAAAAATATCCATGTAAAATTGGCAAAATACACTAATATCCAAATGCACTGATACTCAGTATGCAGATCGTTGAAAGGTCCATGATCTTTTGCACAGATTTCAGATACCAGGAACGCCGAAATCTGCATGTCGGCTGCCTGGAGGACCAAACGCACGGGTCATTCCGGCTTGTGGTTAACACAAGCAGCTCGCTGTTATCAGCTGTCAGCTGTTACCCCTCAGGTCTTCTGCGCACTTTACAGCAGCAGAAACAATACTGTAAAGCATGCTTGCAAGGTCACATGGTGGTGTCAAGAAGATGCTTTCACAGTCTACTTCATTATTTTAATGTCCACAGCAAAGGCACTGTATGCCACCCATGTTGGAATAAAGGATTTTAACTTTGAAAGCATGCTGGTGTTTGTTCATCCATTCATTATCATTGTTCATTGTCCAAAGCGCATGAAAAAACATCTTCTCACAAACTTTGCTTTTATTGTGTTTCATCAGCCTTTGAGACATTGTGCCTGAATATAGGCGTGTTTATTTGTCAAGCCAATAATGCCACAAATCAATACTGTTTTTGTCTTCGGGAGTATAGCGTCTCGGTTAGATTAAAAAGATCAGTCACGCATCCATGATGTCTCGTGTGTTCCCATAGACATGCGGTGCTTCTGATTAAGTTACATGCTGTCTGTGACAGAAATAGCTCCAGGGTTGAGCCCCAGAAGAACATGGAAATGTGAAAACAAGAAGGAGAAATGTGTTACAGTGAATCACATTCCAGATGGTGTGTGTAGTCAGTGCTCTGTCCTGCTTTCAGTGTGGAAAGAAAAGACCCCTTGGCTGCACTGGCCAGAGAGTATGGAGGATCTAAGAGGAACGCGCTTCTGAAGTGGTGCCAGAGGAAAACAGAGGGCTATCCGGTAAGATGCAGGGGGTCTTGGTCAA
The DNA here is from genome assembly GCA_018136845.1 of Heterotis niloticus. Taxonomy (NCBI): domain Eukaryota; kingdom Metazoa; phylum Chordata; class Actinopteri; order Osteoglossiformes; family Osteoglossidae; genus Heterotis; species Heterotis niloticus. The sequence continues at coordinate 4,778,225 of CM030899.1, forward strand.
CTTACAGTCTGTCTTTTTCTCCACTATTGTCTTTGGGATTGTGACACAGGGTGGAGAATAGGGCACAGGGAGGCCTTGCAGAGCAGCACAACCCAGCCCGATAGCACAAGGGGGTCAGGAACTGTGTTGTACACAGCGGAGACGTGGACAGCGTCGAGTGGAACGCTGCAGCAAAACAAACAGGGCTCCTTCATCTTTGCTGTGCCGTGCGGCTTAAATCAACCCCCGTGCTTGTGACCAAGCAGATCGCGAGCAACGGTGTGAAGAGCTGGAACATGGACTAGGTTGCATGAATGGGATCGCTTAATGGGCCACAAACCCAGACCCTCAAAGTGTATCCAGATATTCCAGTCTGACTTCAACAACTTACAGATGTCTGGCTCTGTATGGAGCCCTGTTAACAAGATTAAGCCAATGCAGGATTTGAGCGTCTGGAAAATTCAAGCATGAAAACGGTCAATTTGTTAATGCTAAGCACTTTTACTGCAGCGAGTAGACAATGCAGTTTGTTTAACATTCCAGCACAGCTGCAAAAAATTCTCAATGTCTTTGACCTTGTTTTTACAGACACACTCAGTGCTTCCTAAAATGTTATTTTATGCGTTGGTAAAACACAAACATTAAAGTGGAAGAAATGTTAGCACTGCTGGTGGAAAACATAGGGTCTAGTCATGCTATGCTGGAAATGAAACAGGGGAGTGCAGGAATGAATCTGAAATTGAATAATTCCTAGTTTTCTGCATTTCCTGTCCATTCCGTTTGATGGAATATAGCAAGTAGTTTTCTCTAGTTGTACAGCATTCGTAGGCCTGGTATTGATGGACATCTAGTTCATCTCGACCTCCCAGGGACTTCTTGTAATGGTTTCTGGAATCCTCAGGCATTCTGTTTCCTCTCCAGCTGGCTTTTGCCCCACACTCGTCCTCAACTGCGCACCAATCTCATTACCAGTGCCAGTTTTTGCTTGCTAAGCACTCTGGGACAGCTTCTCGGGAAGCTTGTTTAAAAAACATAAGATGAATTTAACTGAAAAGGATCTTAGCATCTACTGAAAAATTTGTTAAGCTCGTTTTTAGTTTGACAAAGCTCATGCTTTTAGCACACTTTTAAGTCATAGATGAGGCACATTTCTGAAACATGACAACTAAAAGCCTAAATAAGTAGCAAGGCAATATTTTAAATGCAGTATCTATACATACTGTATGTGTGAATAATAAGAACCCAGCTGGAGCTGGAACACAATTCCTGAGAAGGGTACAAGAGAAGAAACCCGCAGGACTCCAAGGTCAACTACCTAAGCAATCCTGTGCATTACAGGATCACATTTTTCAACTTAACACACCAAAGACTGATGCTGATAAAGAAGAAGGTGCTAAGTGAAACGTCAGCTTCAAGGCTATGTAAGCAAAATGGAAGCAGGTTAGAGACAGGAGAAAACATTTAAAATGTTAACAGCTTTTAGGAATCCGATTTGGGTCCAATTACTTATACCCGGGCACCACCTGATGGAGCACATAGACATCAGCTGGGCTACATACCTTGCACTGCAATAGGTATGGTCTAAACCAAACTGAAGAAGTTACCAGAAACAACTGATGTTCAAGAAGATCATCTGGGGTGAAAAAAAATTGATTGTTGAAGGTGAAAAAGCAGGAGAAACCCAAGTTCATCTCAAGAAACTGTATAAATTCACTCTAAGGGAGTAGAAGCCAAAATTTAGCAGTGTTAGAATGTGAAGAAAGAAGTGAACAGTTAATTTCAGAACTTCTAGAAGAAGAAAAGAGCAGCTTTGCAAAGAAACTGGAGGCAGAGGCATACAAAGAAGAGCAAGTACTGTTTTCCAGAGGATCTCAGATGTACAGTAAAAAATCCAGACTTTAACTAAATGCTGAAAGATACAAATGGACAGAGAACAGATGTAGAGAAGATCTAGGTGCAGAGAAGTTCTAAAGATCTGTGCAGCACGAATAACATCTCAAAACCACGAGAAAATGTTAGTTCTGAACTAGAAAACTATAACTATAATATTGTGTATAACTATACTCTGGCTTAAATGTTCCTCATAGATCATATGGATATCAAGAAAAATTCTGAGTGGTTTGGTAAAGTCAGGTATCTTTTTTATTCACCTAAGACATGCAGGTTTTATACAATAATTTCCGGAACATCGGCAAGGGCTCCCTGTTTGAGGAACACCTCACACAGCTGGATAGTGATAGTGTTTGTGAATCCTGTGGAGCAGTAGGTCCTGGAAAGCATAAAGTTCAACATCTTTAATAATCAATTACATACTCAGTTCAAGCCTGTGGATTTTGCCCATCACACTGTTATGTGCCCCTACATTCACTGCAGCACCAGCACGTGTAGCTCCAAGACTGTCAAGATCAGAAGTCTAGTTGATAACAGAAATAGACATCTTCTATGCAGTATGATATACAGCCAGGGCCAGACTTATAAATGTGCTAACCTGAGCTATAGCCCAGGGCCCTGAAATTATTCAAAATGTATATATAAATATTCATATATGCTGCCGGGTAAAAAAAAGTCACCACCTGGATTTTAATCAAAACTAAAGGCGGTCCAACAAAATATTCAAGTGTGTGACTTTTTTTGGCTGGGCAGTGTATTTTTTTAAAAATTATTCCAGACTGGGTGGGGTCCCTTTTACTCTCAAACTGAAAAAAGTACTGGACATCTCAATGAAAGAAGATTTTTAATTTATTTAGTTATATGTCTATCATATTTAGGTCTGAATGCTGATTAGTTTAAGTTCCTGTCAGTCGATGGGTTACGATTCATAACCTTCAAATCAGGAGATCACACTGGTAGCAGAAGTGGGCTGGTGTTCTTGATCCACTCTCGATATATTTTAGCTGCATAACCTTTAGTGCCCTGTTATACCAACAAATATGGAAAGCTATAGAGTGGCCACCAGAACAAAAAAGTCAGCCAACATTCCAACAACAAAGACTGGAAAAAAGGCAGACGGTGTAAACTTCTCAGATTTCATCCGTCAGCAAGGTTATACTCAACAGCCATGTGTTTTGTTATCTGCAACAAAGCCTTTGGTTATGTTGGCTTTGTGAAAATGGTAAAAAATGGGCCACCAGGACATGCAATGTATGTCGTATGCTTGACAAAATGTTAGGATGTGGAGAAATGGTTCCAGTTTACATCATTTTTAACTTGAATGCCAAACTTGTGTAGTAACAAGATGGAAATTTGCTTTTAAAATTGGTGGAAAGGACATGTACGATAGTAGTAACACAAACGCTTGCAAGAATGAGTTTACAGTTACCTGGATTTTTGCATTAATTACTCATAAAATGTGGTCTTAACACAAACTGCAAGGTCTGGACTCTGACTTGGTTATTCCATAGCACAAATTTTCTTCTGTATAAAACTTTCTGCAGTTGATTTACTCCTGCGTTTTCGATCATTGTCTTGTGCATAATCCAACATTTATTAAGGTTCAGGGGACAGACAGCTATCCTGGCATTCTAGTGTAAGAGTTTGAATTATTTAATTTTAATTCATTGTTCCCTCAACAACTATAAGCTGTCCAGGACCTGAAGCAGCAAAGCAGGCCCACACAATGATGCTCCTCCACCATGCTTCACAGCTGGAATGAGGTTTTTATGTTGGTGTGGAGTGTGCTTTTCCCTCCAAACTCAGCAATGTGCATTTCTGCCAAAAAGTTCAACTTTTGCCTCATCTGTCCACAGAATATTGTCCCAGGAGCATTATGGATTATTCAGATGGCCTTTTGCAAATGTTAGAAGTGCAGCAATATTTTTTTAAAGCTGATGTTTCCTCTGTTGTTACCCATGGGTTTCTTTTCACTTCCACCTCTGCTTGTCTATTATTGTGACTTAGATGAAGGTCCGACTACCTTATGGTGAGGATGCAGGGAATAGAGTTGGCGAAGGTGGGGGAATTTAAATACTTAGGATCAACAGTCCAGAGTAATGGGGAGTGTGGAAGAGAGGTGAAGAACAGAGTGCAGGCAGGGTGGAGTGGGTGGAGAAGAGTGTCAGGAGTGATCTGCGACAGAAGGGTACCAGCAAGAGTGAAAGGGAAGGTCTACAAGACGGTAGTGAGACCAGCTATGCTTTATGGGTTGGAGACGGTGGCACTGACCAAAAGACAGGAGGCAGAGCTGGAGGTGGCAGAGTTAAAGATGTTAAGGTTTGCATTGGGTGTGATGAGGATGGACAGGATTAGAAATGAGTATATTAGAGGGTCAGCACAGGTTGGACGGTTTGGAGACAAAGTCAGAGAGGCGAGATTGCGTTGGTTTGGACATGTGCAGAGGAGAGATTCTGGATATTTCGGGAGAAGGATACTAGGGATGGAGCTGCCAGGCAAGAGGAAGAGAGGAAGGCCTAAGAGGAGATTTATGGATGTGGTGAAGGAGGACATGCAGGTGGTGGGGGTGACGGAGAGGGATGCAGAGGACAGGAGGAAGTGGAAGCTTTTGATCCACTGTGGCGACCCCTAACGGGAGCGGCCGAAAGAAGAAGAAGAAGATGAAGGTCCGACTACGTTTTATGAACAATTAATGCAGAAATCCAGGTAGTTGCAAATGGCTCACAAACTTTTTCTTGCAACTGTAAATAACAGAGGATGGCAAAGACTAAATGAAAAAGACGAGAAAAAATGGGATAATGGGACAACTAAATTTGAAGAAAACTACAACAATAAAATAATGGCACCACACAAATCTTTACGGTTGGTGGCAAAGACACAGAAGTAATTTACGCCTTTTTTCCTCCTGAGATCACTAATGGGCAATGAATCAAGTAGTTATGAGGTATGCTGAAGAGCAACACTTGGCAGAGTTGCAATGAAAGAACTGAAAAAGATCTCAAGTCTGTGGATGTTGCTACAAGAACAAAAACGAGAATTGGTCATGCAAGGGTATTTCATCGAAAATGTATAGATGATAAAGTTGGGTACTTAAAAGACAGTACAAGTAAAACTGTGATTTCAGGATGGCTGGCTCTTTGGTTAAATCAGACCAGAACATCTGAGACGAATCAAGATTGTCTTGGTTTGGACACATTGTGCAAGAAATGGGTTCTCTCAAAATGACATTAACATTTGGAAAATGTGGAAGTAAAAGAAGAAAAGAGCAACTGACACCCAGATGAACAGACTCATTCACATTAATGAATGCTTTCTTTTCCAGCTTAAGGGCATAAATGGAGGACGGGACATTTTTTAGCTCGCGTGGTCCACATGTGCTGACATCAATTCAACAGAAACGTAATGGACATAATAATGGCAAACGATGTTTGTACATGCAAGAAATCTTACATTGCTCCTTCGGCCCATCCAACAAATAGAAAAACAAAGTGGTGTGATACATATTGTAAAATGAATTATAAACAAACAATTGCTCACTTTGATTAAAAACTTGTCCGTGTCAGGGTTGCAGCATTTTTGGAACCTATCCCAGAATCATTGGCCATTTGGCTAGGGGGGTATGGCCTGTACGAGATTCTAGCCCACATGCACGTAGCCACACATGCACATTTTCACACACTATGGCCATTTACCCTAAAATGCATGTCTTTGGATTGTGGAATGATATCAAAGCACCCAGAGGAAACAAATTCAGGCATGAGGAGAACATGCAAACTCCACACAGACAGCCGGATTAAAAATTCCTCCTGTTTCTGCGAGGCGGTGGCACTACCTGCTGTACCCCCCTAACCAACCAGTGCAGTTACTTACAGGGATGTGTATGAGCATATCAAAGTAATAAGGCACAGAGGTGGACATAGGAAGGTTATACAAAGGTGTAGTGGGAACCTGTTAACAAATTAGCAGCGTTTAACAACAATTACATTACGTCTCAGACTTTCTAAGAAGTGCAAGATTAATTTTCTGTCTGCTAAGTAACTACTGTTAAGCAGCAATGAACAGCTGAAATGTTACCAGGATGAAAGTGATCATCTGAGCTGCTAATGCACGAGCATGACCGCAGCTCCTTCATACCTTGTGGCAGGCAAAGGTTACCTAACTTGTACGAGCAGAGGAAGTGGAGCTTCTTCTCAGCCAGCAAAGGTCACAACAGACACTTTAGCCTCATTCTGGTGGAGGTAGACCAGTTCCTGGGAACACGGTTGCTAATTACAGTTTAGTAAGGACAGGACACACACGTATCAAATACAGGTTACTGCTGATGCCACTCTGTTATTTTGACAATAATTTTGCACAAAGTGATGTAAAAATTTTGAAAAGTTTGAATATTTTGCTGGACTGCTTCGGACAGGAAGCCCAGAGCACACAGCAGGAGTGGCAGCTTGAAGTCAGCGGTATGTCCGTTTTGAACACTTCTGGCTGATTTAATGTTGCTGATTTCGGTGTTTATTTTGCTCAAGGATACTGGGACTTCAGCTGGCAACCTTTCGGATTATCGGTCGCCGCTTCCGACCACTGCAGTGCTTACTGCCCTTGTAGCCAAAAAAGGACTTCCTAAGGCTTTCTGACTTCTCATTAAGGACACGTGGATAGGCTTCAAGAGGGAGTGCAAGAGTGTCTGGAGCCTGATGCGGTGTCATAACATCACTTCTAAATATTCTTCTTAAAGCAAAAACAAACCACATTTCTTCCAGAGTCATGATGTCCTGCTCGGGTCGAATCAATAGAGGGTTGCTTAATGGAGTCATATTGGGTCATTTCTCACACACAGCTGCTCCCCTGACAGTTTGGCCATTGTCTCAGCGCTGTGAATCATACAAGCGGTTTCACTGTAAATGAGATCTTTAGATAAACAGCATCAAGGTTAAACTTTAACGACAGCTCTTTATAGAAATCCTCCCTTTGAATATCGTATTGTTCGTGCACTGAGCTCAAAGAAACAGGTTGTGCTTTCTCACAATTGCTGCAACATGTTTATTTTTCCTGCGCAATTCATTCAAGTCCAATCGATTCTTGAAATTTCTTTTGACTGCGACAGGCCTTGTTTTACGCACTTAATATAGCAAAGGAGTGGCTTGAGGGGTTCCATGTTGATTGCTTTTCCCCAAATAGAGCCATAGAGGCTGAAATTCAGGAACCTGGATGGCTTTAGCACTCAGCTAAAGAGGTTTTTAATGCGCGAATGACTCCAACGCATGTGGATTCATGTACCTGCCTCTGGGAATCGAGAAACCGCTCCCCACCCGCAGGCCTGGTGGCTTCAGGTTGGGGAGCACTGTGGTTGTGGGGCTCCAATCCAAAGCACTGAGGATTACTCAAGCCTCACCATCTGGATCAGCACCAAGTCATGTACTCTTGCCATTCCCCTGCTGACACACAATTACACAATCAATGTACCTGTCTCCCATCCCCCAAGCAGACCTGTATGCACGCTGACATACTGGGGTGTCATCCTCACGAGCGATGTGCGTGGAGGCCGTTGATCGCCAGTCCTGTCTGCCCCCACATACGCTGAGCAGACCAGCAGGCTGCAGGAGTAATTGTGCAGGCCTGACAGACAAACAAGACGTCGGTGAAAGCGATGTCACGATGGCTATCACGAGGGCAGGAATTATCCTGTAATGCTCATTCACAGAGTCCATTCAGGAGCCTTACTGCAGAGGTAAAATAACCAGAACAGCAGGAGGCAATGGATTTTGAGCCTGTGGTCGCATGTCAGTACAGTATCTCGGAGAGAAAACCTTAGGTGGAGAAGAGGTGCGCAGTTGTTCATCTGCCACGCAGTCGTTTTGGCGGACTGGAGCATTTTTTCAAATGCAGGCTAAACCAAAGCATGAGAAATGGAAACCTGGGCAAGTGTCGAATGTGGGGCAACTGGCGTCTGTTTGGGTTTTCACCCGATATTTAAAGGTGTCCTCTGAAAATCAGCACTCTGCATGTGTTCCATTAATAAGACACTGCACCATCACTTTGCTATGCCATGTTTGGGTTTGTAGTTGGCTAGCCTTGGTGTTGGGGAAATACTAGCCATCGCATAGTGGATAGATAGGCTTGCTGTGGATTGACTGTGGGGTTGCCATGGTGGTTGAGGGCTAGGATAAGGTAAAACAGGGCTTAGGATGAATGTTAGGTAGGCAGTGGGATCCCCTTTATAGTGCGAATTCTTTTATTAGTACATGTTTGATATGAATCAAGAGAGTTTCTCCATATTTTTAATATTAAAATTAGTGTCTTAGTAAAGGATTGGCACCAGTTATCTCTGCAAGTCTAAAGCTGTAGTTTCAGTGACATCAATGGCTTTTTAATAGCACATTTGTGCATCAGTCTGCCTGTTGCGTTTGCATTGCCTTTGATGTCCTACATTTTTTAGCAAATTTTTCTGCTAAACAAAAACAATGATGGTAAAAGGATCAAACACAAGTGTGGGGGGGGGGCTGGACAAGTGCTGAATCGATGATGGGTTCGCCTGTTTCTGTGGTGGGAACGTATCCGGCGCTGCTTGTTTAGCTGTCTGTGTTCTGGCAAAACAGAGACCCCCGGCAGCTCAAGGAAGAGGTGGGGGTGGAGGTGATGGAACCTGTTTCACGGAGCTACTGGAAAGGAGGAGGGGCGGGTGGCAGGATGTAGCCTTGAACTGCAGCCGCGCCCCCCCCCCCCAATCTACCTCCCTAATTCCTGCATGAGCTTCCCCCTGCTTGCCCCCCATCCCTAGAGATTAGACAGTGGGGACACAATCCTTGGGAAAAGGCACTGAAGCCTGATGTGTGATGAATTAGGCTGGAACAGTGGGGTAACCAAGTTGCAGAGGATGTTTGTGCACAACAACATGTCTGCGTGCACCCGTGTGCATCTGCATACATCTGTGTGGGCCTGCGTGGTGGCCACCTCAGCGCTGCCATGTTTATGCCGGTCCCTTTAAGGCATTGCTACTCTTTTGCTGTTTGACTTCAGGAAGCGGACCTAACAAAATTAGCGGTTAAAGTGGATGTAATACATTTACGGTATATGGATTCCAGCTACTGTGCTGTGAAAACACTGCTTGCCCCTGGTCCAAATTTTCTCGATTTTTCCAGTATTCTGGCACATCTGTTCACATCTAACTGCCAGTTCTAATAGTACATGAATGGAACCAGAGGGAGGAAAATGTGACACCAGTATTGTTCGTGTGTCATTTCCTTGGCTTAGAAGATGAAACGCGCGGTGTCATCGGTGCGAAAAGGTAATTCCACCTTGACGGTCAATAACTTGCACCACTTTTTGCTGCAATACGTGCCGCTAAATACTTCCTGTAATGTTGACCAAGGTCTCATGTTGCGCTGGAAGAACTTTGGCCCAATTCTCCGTGCAGAAGGAAATGAAACAAAAGCAGTTCTGGTGTCGCTTTTTTCGAATTAGAAGTGACAAAAAGGTTTGGGGAAAACCTGCAAAATTTAAGACAGCTGGAGCTTGCAACCACAGCAGCAAAACACAGCAGTAGATCTTCAAACATACTGGCAGTAACAGAGAGACCAAGGAGGTACTGAAGAGCCAGGAAGCTGCCAAAGCCCCTGTCTTAATCTTTCCAAATTATCACTTAAATTTTGCCATGGAATCAGATTAGGAAAGAACCAGGAAAACCCCACCCGTGATTAATAAGGTGAATGCGAGTGTGTCTGACTGGACAACCTGCTCATCCTCAGCATTCACTGTAGTCAGGTTGTTGTCTCTTGGACCCCCCCCCCATACAGGGGAAGTACACCAATGCACAATTCAGCTCATGAGCATTCTGTTAGGAAGCTCCCCCAAAAAGCACCTCACACGACAAACAAGGGGCCATTTATTCTCTTCCACAGCGTTTCGGGAGTTTCCACTCACGTTGCTCAGAGGAAGCGGCCGCCTTATAATGCAATAGGGCCCATATCCTATCTTGTGACTTAGAGGCAATGAAGCAGAAGTAAGTGGATTACCGGGGCTTAATACCACTAAATGTACATTTGACTGAAATAATCTGCTGTGGTTCTGGACCTTCTGCCTGCTTTGAGATAACTTTTAAGCTCAATTTAATATTTTGAAGGTGTGCTGGCTTATGGAATAATCGTGAATCGGGAGCCACCTGCAGAACAATTTGCTTTTTTAACTGCCATTTACAGAACAAGGTTGCAGTTTATATGTGAAGTAGACAGTAATGAAACTGTTCCTTTGCTAATTCTTTCGGTGCCTCTCCATGCAGGTAACTTTTGGAACCCGGGCTAAATGTTTTTGTTATATACAAAATTTAACAAAAAAAAAAAAATCAAAACAGAAGTCTTTCTAAATGGGAAAAAAAAACCGTGAGCCACGGTTCCACGGGTCCTTCAAATAGGCAGCCGTGTCTTTGAGCAGAAAAAGCCATTTCCTGCCTCTTTATGCGGTGTTTGTTTTTGCGAGTCTGGTCCCAGCGTGCTGTACATGTGCACTGTTGTTTTAACATTCACAGCATTCCCGGGAGACGAGCTGGGCAGGATGCAGCTCCCGTCCATTCAGCTCCGACATCGCTCCGTGCTCCGACATTTGGAGAATGGGGCAGGGGCAGACACCCGTCAGGCATGTGAGAAATGCCCGCCAACATGACCGTGCAGGTCCTTACGCTGCAAATAGTGAATTACACCAAATAGGTGGGCGTGGTAAACAACCAGGCAGCAGTGTTGACCCAGCAGAGGCCTCTGTGAGCTCCTACCTGCGCCCAGGATGCTTCATGCTAGAGCCTATTCATTCGTCGGCACTCCATCACCCATTTTATACAAATATAACAGTGCACATGTACAGCATTAAATAGCGATCTGCTTACGAAGGCGATCCGGCCAGTCTTTTTTACATTGGTTAGATCAAAATGTAATAAAACTTTACCACTGTCTTTTATTCAGGGTATAAATTATTATTTACCCATTATTAAGTTAAGAATAAAACCATTTAATACATGCGTGATTGCATACTGAAGGCTTTTAAATTCCACTTTATAATATTGCCGGCATCAGAGAAAGTATAGTTTTAAGAAGCTTTACTATATTTTCCCTGTCCGTGCAAGTGCATATGTACATTTTACCAAGTTTGTTTTACGTTGTGTGACTCCTTTTTCCCTCTCATGCACAGCTAGAAAGACACAAGGTCCCCATTCAGAGCACAGAGCTCGTGTCCTTTCGTTTGCTTTCCTCTTCTCTGTGCCGCTCGTGCTCTTCTCGGCATTTTTAACTCGTAATTTTGCTGAAGGCTTTTTCGTTTCATTCACTGTTTGTGTGTTAGCTGTTACGTATTTCAAGGTGCAACTCAGCAGTCGTATTAGCGTTGCGGCGCCTTGAACGCATTTTAAGGAGGCAAAACTACAGCAGCGATGTCAGGTTCTTCTTTGAGTTGTTAACTGGTTACCAAGGCTCTTCTTCCAACCACTGTTAGGGGTCAATTGTACTTAACCATGCTGACTGTAACTTTGAAACAAATGAACGTGTGGAAGCCTCCACATTTGTAAGATTTGGGAAACGTGCACAGTGCCTGTATAAGAGGTGAACTTCCTGTGAACCTTCTCAATTGCCACTCAGACCATTGACCGGCACTGCAATGGTCAAAATGACCAAATTAGCAAGAGGAGCTGAAACTGAAATCCAGCTGGACAGTAGCCGCAAACATCAGCTTGCCATGTACGCATTTGGGACCCATTTTCCCGTTGCATTCTAGCTCCTGTGGATCAGCGTATTGATGTATTTGAATCCCGACAAGCCGTTCTTTTTCACACATCATGAAGAATAGCCTTTAATGTTACTTCTCAGTAGTTTGGAGACAGTATGAAGCAATGCAGCGCAGGACACGCAAAGGGCAATGTGGGAGAGATGTTTTACTTAACTTCTTTTAGGTGATTGTCCACAAAAGTCAACACAGGGGGTTGGAGAAGGTTATCACCAGCAGTAAACATGTTGTTGAGGGCTGCAGTCAACACTAGAAGAAGATAAAAGTTGACAAAAGTGTATTTTGGTTAAACCACCAGATGGTCAAGTGCTGAAAGCGGTTGGTGCATGAGAGATGCACGACAGTAGGGCAGCACCAAACCACCCGGTTGGGCACCACTTTCCAGCCACATTTGAAAATAAAAATACAAATCGGACTGTAATGTCTGTAATGATGGAGCAAAACAACTTTGCTAGAGCAAAACTGGTCAGTAGTGCAAAATCGTCCACAGTGTGCCTTACCCATGGATACCTAGGATGTTTTGCCACTTTCACAAACTGTGACTTTTACGTCAAAATATTGCTCTTTCGGAGACACCGGAGGAAAAAATTCAGCCTCAAAAGAGTTAATGTGCATTCCGAGATTTTAACACAAACTTCCTCATTGATCAGTAAAGCAGGTGACCACTAAGTTATTGAAAGCGTTTTAGTTCAGTGGGGAAGTGCTTATTCATATTTACATTTTCCCACTAACTGCAGACACTTCTATTCAAGAAATGTAACGCTTGTGCAAGCTGGACGTGTTTTTATAGTTTTGGCTTCCTGCTAAGGGTTCAGTTCACCTGATATAATTCCCAGTTAGGAAAAAGGCTTGGATTTTTAATGCAAATGTAGTAATGGTCACATTTTAACCCAGGAAAGGCATACTCTGGACTTCTTTTGGGATTCTTTATCTTGGACATGATGTTTCCCTGGGGGCAGCATGAGGACAGATGGGGTCTCACTCTGAAGGGGGACACTTGATGACAAATCAAAGAGTATTGGGGCCTTTTGGAGTCAAGAGGGACGCTTCTGGCCGAATGCCCTGTTCCCAGCTGTGCCTCTGGCTGAACATCGGAGGGGAAAGTGGAGAACACAGGAAACAGCTTGTGTCCATTTGGGACGGCAAGGCTGGAGTTCAGACCTGGAAAGGGGGCCTTGTTCCTATTGTTTCTGCAGAAGCCACAAGCAGATGAAGATGCATACAGACAGGATGCATCCTTGCACCCAGTTTCTTCCAAAACAGGTGCCTCGTGGGAAAGGTGGTCATGTAACCTCAACGCAAACGCAGAAAAAGACAGACACTGTGAGGGAAAAGTGACAGTTTGTGTCGGGCAAACTCCCAAAAGGGCTCAGTGGAGAAAGGGTTCTTTGGTCATAGCTGTTCATTTCATATGCGGCATAGTTGTTTTCTGCACAGAGAGGAGATCCCGGGATCCCTTTGCCTCTTCCTTTTAGGGAATATCAACTGCAAATTCTTTTAAAACATGCGTTTTACTCCTCTTAGCTTTGGTTTTTCAGCAGAAAGTGCTGGACTCACTGTGCTTAAGCACATCCGCGACTGGGCTGTTTCATGACTCACACTGAGCAATTGCAAATTAAATTATTTTGAAATTGCTTTAAAAATGTTATTCATTACGTATTCTCTCAAGTTTCATTTGTGCTGTGTATTCCTTACAAATGTGTACGTTGCATTGCTTGTTGCAAGCGTCAGAAGGTGAGCGCGCTGCTCTGTTGTCTCTCCCAGAACATCGATGTGACCAACTTCAGCAGCAGCTGGAGTGATGGCCTGGCTTTCTGCGCTCTCCTGCATACGTACCTCCCTGCTCACATCCCGTACCAGGAGCTGGTGAGCCACGACAAGGTAGAAGAGCCATCCAGAGGCCCATGCCTTCCACACACGCATGGCAAAAAAGGGGTTAGCCCTTTTGACAGCGAGAAACATGAAGCTAAATATCCATTTGACAAAATTCATTTGCGGCATTGTCCATTATTGACAGTTACGAAGAACGATGAATTATTTATTAAAGGTGTGTTTTTAACCTGACAAACAAGTGGAGAGTTGCATTTACAGAACATAAAGGCCTTCTGGTGCTGCATTGTACCTTTCAGGCTGGCACTCATATGTCAGTCCACAAGGCTTTGATACCTGGAAGATAGTTAGCTAGTTAGTCGCGTGTGGCACGAAAGCATGTAGAATGGTAGTAAATGAGGGGTTTGCTGCATAAACTTTTTTGAGTCTTTAAAAACATTATGTTTCTCTATATGTGAGATATATTTTGGTCATGCAAATATCTGATGGAAATCAAGACTATCTTTCATCTTTTTCTGTACTATTCTAACTGACCGCTGAGATGAGCCTGTTGAACGCAACGTCTACTGTCGTCCCTAAAACTATTTGACTGGGGCAGTCCTGGGAGTGAGGCTGGACTCCCTGTAAGAAGTTTACAGAAATGGACACTGAACCAACTCCTGTCCATCATGAACTTGATTCTCTCTGGTCAAATCCACTGGTACCTTCAGCTACAGGCTGGTCCAGGTGTGGTGTTCCAAGGAACACAACGGGAGGTCTTTTCTACCAGCGTTCCTCAGGCTACCAGGGTAGCGAATTCTTGTTCATGATGTCATAATGACGACTTTATACATTTACACCAAGCAACAGCTCAATACACCCTCACCCTTTCCTCTGTATAAATGTAGATGCTTGTGTATGTATTCACTTATTCACTTTAGTCATCTGTTGTCATCTCTGCATGTGCTGCATGCTGCTCCAACCAAGTAAATTTGTCTCTGGGACTGATAAAGCTTTGTTTCATTCATTCATTCATTCATTCATTCATTCATTCATTCATTGTTTTGTTTGTCTGTTTGTTTTCTACAGAGCAGGAATTTGAGTCTAGCTTTCCGAGCAGCAGAAAGTGTCGGCATCAAGTCTTCACTGGTGAGTTTTGCTGTGAATGCAGGACCTGCACTGAAAAGTTCACGGCTCTGCACAGCTCAGCCGCCGTACTCAGTTATTCTGACAGCATGGGAAGTGCGGCAAAGCCCACTGCACACAGCATGGCACCTACAGCACCCTGTTAACATTGTCACTTTTCTCCTTGTGCTCACAACACTGTAAACAGAGCTGTAAAAAATTATTAGAGATAATGTCTCTAACCCTAACCCTAACCCTAACTCTAGAAGTTTCAAGATACACTAATTCCTCAGCTTATGAAAACAACTGGGACTGGGAGTTTATTCATAACACGGTTTTTTTGTAAATTCAAAGTCACTTGTACCACCATCGCAATAAAATCTTAAATAATCTGTAATAAATTCAGCATAATCACAATAAAAAATAAAATCAGTCAAATCCTAACAATATCCCTGTCCTTAAATTGTTTAGTTCCGTAAAAACCCCAGATAAAGCTGTAATGAATAAAAAGTTTCATTTTATTCATTTTTAACATCAAGTGATTTTAATAGTAATTTAAAATGACTGGAAATTACTCTGAAAATGAAAATCTACACACTGGACAGCCAAATACAGATGTCCCTTGGTTTATTCACAGGTTCTTTTAAAGTCTTGCATGCATGTACAGTATAATTAAAAATACTTTAAAAGACTTTTGATGTTGACCTTTTTTTTCCCTAAATTTAACCTGCATTAAAGCTAAATTAAATAACATTTGCACAACTCTTGTTAAGTCCTGACTCAATGTTTAATTTGATGTGCATGTACAATAGACCTTAGGCTCTTCTGGCTGGAAGGCATCAGCATGAAAATGAGTCAGATGCACCTTTTCTTCTCTGCCGCACAACATGCCAGTGTTGCCAACTGTCTGTCACTGCACGATGACACGAGAGTGTTATGGTGTATTATGTATATAGGCAGATTTACAGTGTTTTATTGATATTTGGGTAAATTTATTGGGCTTTTTTGAGAGGGGGGGTTCCCATTTGAATTAAGGGGAAATATTTCCCTATTTATGTCTTCCGGGTTTAACTCCGGTTTTAAGGAATGTGTTTGAAACATAAACTGGGGTGCGACTCTAACTTTGCTTGGCTCACAATTTCATGTTAGAGCACAAGTTCCCAGTAAAAATGCTGGATGGAAAAATATCCGTAATCCAGTCAATGCTGGTCATTTTAAAGGGGTTTGAATATTTTTGCAAGGAACTTTAAGTGTAAATGGTAATGTTATAAAAAATAGAGGAGGGTTATTTTGGTGTGAGAGCTGTGGTCAGCAGTAGAGAGAGCTGTCAGCAGAATATAAGGATGGGTGGCAAAACTCCCATGAACGGAGTCAGAGGTCACAGCTTCATCACGGCCAGACTCCAGCCAGTGGGTATATTTATCCGCAAAGCCAGCAGGTGTTCATTTCTAATGCGAGGTTATTGTTCCATTCGTCTCTGTCCCACAGCATCACTCATGCTGATCACCTTCTATTAGCACAGCGTGGTTGACACCGCGCACCTCGGACAGTTACAGGCCTCAGATTTCGATTTATGGCACAAATAATTGCGTGACATATTGTTCAAATACAGAAGCCAGTCAGATGACATTTGTAAATGAAAGTATTTTATTTCTGTCATCGAGTTTTGCATGGGTGAGTGAAAAATACATGAATTTCTTTAGGCAGTAACTCATCTGTGTGAACTATACTTTGCTTTTAATGTTGCGCACAATATTGTTCAAATTTGTTGTCCATGTGAGCATAACTTATCAATACATATGGTGCAGCTCACTAGTAACATAGCAGGAGTAGCAGGTCACGTGGTGGTTAAACATACTGAGAGGTGACCTGCAAATGGTCGGTTCCAATCCCAGAAGTCTTTGCACTGTTCTGCGGCCCCTTTTACCATGGCGCTCACTCCTAATTTTTATAGTAAAGGCGGTCGACTGTATGGTGCTTTGCATAAAAGTGTCTGCTCAACAACAGGAAATAATAAACATAACAGTAGCATCTGACTGTAAAAGCTGAGGTCCATAGCAGGTTCTTGCAAGTAGGTCTGGGGTGGCTGACAGAGTGACCGACAGTTTGCTTGAGCCGAACGCAATCAGAGTCACAATGGAGATGTGCTGTATGGTGGAGGTGCGGTCCTTTCCCAGGGGCGCATAACCTGATAACGTCTTGGCCTGAGACAGTCTCTGGCGTTTGTCTACACCCCAGTTCCTCATGAAGATCTGTCCTCATTGTCCTCATGCCTTCAGGTACCTGATTATCTAGGCACTCATCCAGGTCCTTTAAGCAGATTTATTTGCATGCGGTTCATTGTAATACACTGCCCGGCCAAAAAAAAAAGTCACCACCCGGATTCAACTAAGCAAATAGGTAAGAGCCTTCCATTGGAGAATTAATGTAGTGATTCATATGTTTCGGCCGGCAACAAGTTATTTAACCCTAACCGATGCACTGAGTAGCTTCCCATTTCTTAAACAACCATAATCGGAAGACATATCCTGTGGTTGTGGAAAGATGTTACTCTGTTTTGAAAGGGTCGAATTATTGGCCTACATCAAGCAAAGAAAACAACTAAGGAGGTTGCTGAAACTACTAAAATTGGGTTAAGACCTGTCCGACGCATTATTAAAACCTGGAAGGATAGCGGTGAACCATCATCTTTGAGGAAGAAATGAGGTTGGAAAAAAATCTCGAATGATCGTGATCGGAGATCACAAACGTTTGGTGAAATCAGATCGTGAAAAATCAACAGTAGAACTTCATGCACTCTATGCTATGTTTAATAGTGGAAGTAAGAGCATTTCCACGCACGCAATGCAAAGAGAACTCAAGGTATTGGGACTAAACAGCTGCGTAGCCTTAAGAAAGCCACTTATCAGTGAGGCTAATTGGAAAAAAAGGCTTCAGTTTGCTAAGGAGCCTAAAGATTGAACTCTGGAGCAATGGAAAAGGTAATGTGGTCTGATGAGTCCAGATTTACCCTGTTCCAGAGTGATGGGCTCATCGGGGTAAGAAGAGAGGCAGATGAAGTGATGCACCCATCGTGCCAAGTGTCTGCATTACAAGCCTGTGATCTGGGGTTGCTTCAGTTGGTCAAGTCTAGGTTCAGCAACGTATGTGCCCAAAAAATGAGCTCAGCTGACTTCCTGAATATGCTGAATGTGGAGGTTTTTCCATCCATGGATTTTTTCTTCATATTCCAAGATGACAATGCCAGGATTCATTGGGCTCAAATTGTGAAAGCACGAGACATAATTTTCACACATGGATTGGCCACCACAGAGTCCAGACCCTAACCCCTTTGAGAATCTTTGGGATCTTGTGCTGGAGAAGACTTTACGTGGCAGTCCGACTCCCGTCATCGATACAAGATGTTAGTGAAAAATTAATGCAGCTCTGGATGGAAATAAATGTTGTGACATTGCATAAGCTTATCGAAACGATGCCACGGCAAACGCGTGCCGTAACCAAAGCTAAAGGTGGTCCAACGAAATATTAGTGTGTGTGACTTTTTTTTGGCCGGGCAGTGTATGTTTGCTATAAGATAGTACAAACCTCTATCCACTTTTGTGTGCATCACTCTGAAGAGTTTAAACAAACAAGTCGATGGGAGTAGATGGGAATCCATGCGACATATGACGTGCGGTGTGGGTTGTGATTGTGCTCATTCAGCCTAATATTTAAGGTTCAACGTTCACACCCTGCACTTTTTACACAGATGTACGGGAGAAGACAAAATGTAGACCTCCTGGTCCGCAGTGCACAAAGCAGACGCCATGTACACGATGACATAGGACAACAGAGGAGAACCGAGGTAGCTGGTAGTAGACCGACAGATAAGTAGATCAAGAAGCGGGTGTTTACAGTGAATGACGAAATGATGATCGGCCCAAATGCTTTCCACAATTCAGCAGTCTCACAGTTCGCTGGAAAAAGTTACTGACCTTATTTTTACATTCGCATGAACGCTACATCAGATTGTTATTCTCAAAGGTTTTACATGAACAACGAAGTGTGCACACCCCTGCAGGCGCTATAGTGGTCAGAGCTGCTACCTTGCCACAGCTCCAGCTTTTTACACCTTCTTTGAAACCCTTGATCAAGGTTCTAACCCTAAATTTCCTGAGCAAAAAATACCCTGCAGCATAAAGGGCCAAGCGATTGGACATTGCTTTGGAATGAAGATTAGCACCTTAAAATCTGAGGCGATGGTCGGGCCAGGTTAGCCTTTAAGCTTTGAGAAGTGCTGATTAAGGGGAGTTTAAGTTTAAACCTTTACTGAGGGCGAGGACAGGAGGTGTGAGAGTTGCCAGTCCTCTAGAGCAAGAGGAGCCAGTTGAGGCGGTTAGGGTTAGGGTTAGATGCAGCACCTGAGAATGACCGGTCACAGGTGTGCTGGACGCGCCCACTGGAAAGAGACACCTAGGCAAATCCAGGACTCGCTGGGGAGATTCTATCTCTTGTTTGGCGTGAGAACACCTGAGCGCCCCCAGGATCTGGTCAGCCCTGCTTGTCCTGTAGCAACCGAAACCTTTGCCAGAACGAATGGTTCTGAGGATGGACGGACATTAATAACTGAGCAATATTAATTATACTTATCAGTATTTATTTAGTGACCCCCCTCGTCCAGGGCAGTTTACAATCCTAGGTTTGTATGCCGAGGTATTTATGTCGATTTACATGTTGGTACGTGAACGTAATTTTTACTGTCAGTTCAGTACCGTTTTCTAGGGCACTTAGAACAACGGATTAAACCCGGGACCTTCTGGCTAGAAGGCATCGGCAGGAAACGCGGTGCGTAATTTAGCCCCAGGGCAAAGCAGCTGGATTCCACTCATACGTAAGTCGCGGAGAGCAGGTGTGAAACTGGGTAAAATGAACAGGTGCTTTGTTTACGCCAAGCTTTTTCCCTTCAGGGTTTAAAATAAAGTGCTCGCCGAAATGTGTGTGCTAATCGATGTGTACGTGCGTGCAGGACATGGACGAGATGATGCACACGGACAGACCCGACTGGCAGAGCGTCATGCAATACGTTTCCCAGATCTACAAGTACTTCGAGACCTAACAGGAGGAGGACGGCACCCCCACCCAAACCCAGCCACCGTCTTGGAGGGACTCCACGGCTCTCAGTCGTAGCGTTCGACTTTTCCGACCGCAGTTTACCGTGACCTCGGCAGACCCGCAGCGCAGTTTACTAACAGGCCCGAACCTCTGCTTGTTCTGCACAAAACAATTTTGCTTCTATGCCACGTTTACAGCATTTGAACACTAATTCATAGCTGTGTTTAAAATTGCGAGCGACAGATATTTATTTATTCAAACTTTAATGATATAAATGTGATTCGAATAAGACGAAAGATTCTGCACAGAGCGGTTTTCTACCGGCTTTAATTTAGAGTTTTGGTTCGAGACATTGAGACACTTGGTAGACTACGATTATTGACAATAAAGTCTTTTTTTCCAGCAAAGCTGTCCTCTTGTAGTCAATTGTATACAATGGCTGTGTGGTGAATAAATAATTCACTGTGTTATCGAACACGACTTCATCCCGGCCGACACAACGGCGCAGAATATTTGCACGTAGAATAAACGCTCTTCTGCACATAAAAGGCCCTCGGGCATCAGCGTTTTGCCTGTGGTTTTATTTCTTTAAGGCGAAGGAATGGATAAATCTGAAGAAAAAGCAAGGGCAGACAACATGCGATGAGTAAAAAATGTTTCGGTTTAAGAAATACATTTGTTTCTTGTTCATTTAAAAAGCAACGCCAGTTTGCCATGCTTTAAGTCTTCTGCTAATTTGCACGTTTTATTTACGTTATATTACAGCATTTTCACTATATTTTGCTGTACCAAGACATCGGACTGCCGAAGCCGACACCGGAATGGAATTTGGGAAATCGTGGGGGAAATTTTATCCCAGTGGGGTGGCTGGGTTTTCACCGAGCACTGGGGAAATTGCTGGGCGCTACAACCAAGCAACCTGAGCGACAGACTTTCCGGTTCACACGCAAACAAGCAACGGCCCTTTTCTAAAACGGTTAACCGGTTGTTAACCTGAGCTTCGGCTCCACACGAACCTTCAGCACCGTTTGTTCAGCCGGAAGTCTCGGTCAGAAATGTTGCGGCGACGGCAACCTCTAAAATGATGGGGACAAAGATGGGAATCGGAGCTCAGTGACGTTCAGGTAACGTAGGTTCTGGAGCAGATCATCCTCGCGACCAGGGTTCTGCTCGGGTAGTCGCTTCCTCGGAGGAACTTGGAGGTAAAGGAGAAAAACTGCAAAAACAGAGGCGTCCAGGCCCACAAGCGTTCAGGGGAACGCACTCGTAGGTGTTGCGCGTGCTTGTGTGCAAGAAAGGCGAAAAACACACTTTTAAGTCCTGCGTGGGCCAACGCGCTCGGCGGCTCTGCCCAACAGGAGTGTGCGTTTGGGGTTCAGTTTGAGGAGAATGTTGGTCGGACGCATAAAAAGATGACACGAAGCCAACGCTGAACAAAACATTTTGGTTAGCATAAACCGGAGCTGAAGGTTGGCCCAACGCTTTACTCGGGCAAAATCTGCCTCAGGTTAGGGTCGAGGCCAGTCCGGGGGAGAGGACGCGAACGGCGCGGTGCCTGGAGGAAAGCGAGTGGCAGCGGCTCAACAAGTGGCTCGGCTGCGCCCCGGGGTCACCGTGTGAAGTGACGCGGCGGCGGCTGCTCGGGGATGCGGCGCCCAGCGAAGCCCGAAGCCCGCAGTCCGCGTCGGGCGCGGCCCCTCCGAGCGCCTCATCTCTTCCGCCCCCGTCATTGCGGCGAGAGCGCACGTGCGGAGCGGAGCGGCGCGGTGCGGCGCGGCACCGCGGACGCGCGCTTGGAGCCCCTGGGCGCCACGGCGAAGTCCCTCCCGCTCGCCCGCCTGCCTGCCTTCGGTTGGGCCGTCCCGGGACCGCAGCGAGGGAGCAGCGCACGCCCTGCGACGAATTCGGCGAGGAAGCGCCGCAAACTTTCGTCCGCCTTCATTTTACTTCATTTCTTCTCCTCGCCTCAGCTGTCGGGTGGGTGGGTGCGCGCCGCCTCGCTCGCTCGCTCGCTCCCGCCGTCTTCCCCGCACTTTTTGACTTTTGCTCTTTGGCGTTTCGTCCTTTTTCTTCAGATGCGCGCTGCTGACATGGGTCCTTCGCCTGGAAGCTCGCCGGAGCGTCGTCCCCGCACCCCCGCGCCCTGCCCTCCGCACCTGTAGCTCTTCTGCCCGAGGTCCACCGCCCCGAGCCCGGCGTAGCTATGAGAGAGCATGGCGGCTGACACCTTGTACATAATCGTCGAGCTGCTCATCGCCGTCGTGTCCATCGCGGGCAACGTGCTGGTGTGCTGGGCTGTGGCCATCAACACCAGGCTCAAGAATGCCACCAACTACTTTCTGGTGTCGCTGGCCGTGGCGGACATCCTGGTGGGCTGCCTGGCCATCCCGTTCGCCATCACCATCAGCATCGGCCTGCTCGCGGACTTCTACGGCTGTCTCTTCATGGCCTGCTTCGTGTTGGTCCTCACGCAGAGCTCCATCTTCAGCCTCCTCGCCGTGGCCATCGACAGGTACCTGGCCGTCAAGATACCCCTCAGGTGAGCGAGCAACGTCGACCGTGGGATCCGCGGTGCCTGCTTTTCTGTCTAAACGCAGACAGACGCCAACACATTTACTCACCTGCGCAGTAAATGGTGAAAATAACCTGGTTGGCAGGATTATTTCCCATCTCGCTGTGCTTCAAGCCCGCCGATCCCTCACGATTTGTGTGAAAAAGTTGACTTTTGCATTTAAAACAAGTAACGTTGCACTGTTATCCTCCGAGCGTCTCGGTGTCGACTATGTATCAGTCACCCGGGCTGGCCTTGATGTAAACTCACCGCATCTAATGGGATTTTTCAGTTTTTCCGGTTTAAATTTATTCCCACAGCAACACGTAGCTGAAATCCCTGCTTGCCGTCACGAGGAGACAGAATCCGATCTAAAGAAGTGGAGGCGGTGAACCGTCGCCGTCAGATTTCAGAATAAACCATTTATCCCCGTTTCATGAACGGCGTCCTCAAGATTCGTCCTAATCTGTTATTGATGTTTTTTCATTTGCGCTAACCTATTCTGAGCGGTAACTAGATAATAATTAACTATTACTTGAAATCAATAGCTATAAACGCATTTTTTCCTTTTGACTTCTTTAAGGCGAACAGTTTGGAGCTCTAACATCGCTGAATCGCTGTTGAAAACCGCGAGCTGCGCGGCAGAAATCGTTCCACTTTATTTGGACCTAAAGCGTTTCGGTTTGTGGTGAAATGCGGATTGTGAGCACCGGGTGGAATGATGCCACGTATCTGTTCCTCGTCTCCGCTCAGTCGCTCGCATCAGGACTTGGGACGCTTGGGTCAGCCAGGGTGTAAATAAGCGGCGTTCCTGCACCCAGCAGATAGTTGGCTTGGAAAGTCCGCTCTCTGAAAAGTCGACTGAATTTAACCCGTGAAGAAATGACCTCATTTACGACTCGATCCTGACTTGCCAGCTGAGCTCTGTTTAGAAAATATTTAACCGACTGCGAAAGTGGGGAAGACCGCATGTTTTTCTGCACGGGTTTGATCAGTGCATGTTTAGGTGAACGTATGGTGATGAGTAGATGGTGAACAGTGTTGTTCCCCCTCCAGTTTGTCACACAGTCCAAAATGACTGTATTGTGTTGCGTAAATTCGCCAGAGTTGACACAGCCTGCAGTCCGCAGAGAATTTCCCCGCTGAATCCATACGGAGGGTGGAGACGATTTAAATTCCATGTTGTCGGCCCAAGTGTTAATCGTTTCCTTAACAGCGCCGCACCGCTAAGCTCGCTGCTGCTCTCCTGCACGAGCAGCCCCACCGTCGCCGAACGCTGCGCGTTCATCCTCACGGTGACCGTCAAACACTTCGACCCCACCGTGGCTGCGTCTGCCGTTTCTCCGTTAAAAATAGCTGACGTTAAACTGCGGGGCGTACGCGTGTACAGCTGCTGGTGTGACGGAAGGCACTTTGCAGCTGACGTTCTCTGTTCCTGAGAGCTGGGGGCAGACGGCAGACTCCCTGCGTGTTTTGCACTTTTTAAAGACTGACATTTCTTGCGAGCGGTTGACTTTGCGCGATGTGAAAATTGTTGAGCTGTGTCAGGCGTGAACGGTTTTGATTTTATGGATTTTGACAGCGGTCGGAGTAGTGACCTTTTTTCCTTCGCTTGTTATTCTTGTAAGTGTGTTTATGACAGGGTTAGGAGGAGGGTAAAAAATGACGACTGACCACATATTGAGTAGTTTCGGGTGTATTTGTGTCAACCTGGTTAGGGGGAGCTGAAGAGTGCTGATCAATTACTCTGTCCTTTGGCCAACTGAAGCCACTTGCACACGATCGATAACTAAAAGCCGCAGGTTATTTATGGATGTACCAAGAGACGCGCTCCTAAGGCACCGCCTGTCTTCACTGCTACAGTGAAAGCGGTCCCATCGGAGGGCTGACCGCTGCGGTTGTGGTGAAGACAGGTCAGGGTGAAGATGTACGCTCGCACCTTGTCTCACAGACAAATTAGACTGGAAATCTTGTTTGTACGTCCGCCCACCGTGTCACAATAAATAAAATGTAATAGGGCTCAACACCTCAGTTTATTCACAGATTCCACTAAAAGCATCAGATAAAGTTATAGTAAGACTTGAACATTCTGTCATCCACAGCTCATACGATGCAGCTCATAGTGCTCCTCTACACTGAGAGCATGGAGTGTTGTAATGCAGGAAACACGAGAACAGGATGCCCGTTTATTTTATTATCCTTTATTAACATAAAGTTCCATTAAAATAACAAAATAAAAATACATCATGTCCAGAACCTTCTATTCAACGCGTTGCGTTTTACGGGTGTGAAACGGTGCTGTTACTTCATAACGTTGCTTCTGTGCTTTAGGCACTGCAGAAGAATAAAAAGCTGTAGTACAGAAAGGTTAGTGAACTGAGTGCGCTTTAAAATCTCAGCAGTATTTAACTGGCCAAAGGGATGAGTTTGATTCATTACGTTTTTCCTTTTATGCATTTGTGGAATCTGGTCACCAAACCCTAACCATCAAAAACCATTAATAGTATTTATCTCTGCTGGCTAGTTTCTATAAAAGTTTTAGATGTGCTAAATTAAAAAAGATGCTGCAAACTGCCCCTACTTTTTCTCCAGCTCCCCCTTCCTATCCCCCCGTGTGTTTTATTCCCAGGAATTGGCAGTGAAAATGTAAATGGAGGTTATTTTTGCTCAGCAACAGAAAACCTTTAAAAAACAGGAGGGTGTTATTATTAAAAAATAAACTTAGAAATGTATGTATCCTTAATCCATAATTCATAAAATGTTCAAAACATAAAGTACAGGAGTTTATAGCGGATCTGTGCCGCCACCCCCGTTCTGTTTTTAGTTGTAAATAACAGATAAAGTGGCTCCCAGCCCCACAGACAAACTCATGTAAGAACTACAGTACCCCTGGCAGGTAACACTTGATAACATCGCATGAGGTGCCATCCTAGCTAATACAGATGGTTGAAGCTCATCAGCTGTAGCATTGAATACTGTAGAAGCTCTTCTTTCTGTCCATTTCAGTCAGATTTTATTGGGCTCAGCTGGGATTCAAAGGGCTTCAAAATATGTTTATTGAAAGCTGCAGTTGCTGTAGGAATGAAGATGAACCCCCCCCCCCCCCCCCAAAAAAAGCCCTCTGATTTTCCCAGGCTCCTCTTTTCTCTGGGTGGCAGAAAGGCTTGCTTTGGTTCTTTCACTGAGGCTTGGCTTTGCCAAGAGAAGTGTGTGGACCTACATCCCAATTTCCCCCATCAGCATTTCACCTTCTCGCTTCCTGAGCTGTTTGTTCGTGCGACGCTGCAAACTGTTCTGTCGTATTTGGCTGCTTAAGACAAACCGCTGGAAAGACAGGTGAACTTGGCCTGGTTGCAGGGTTACCTCACTAGGTCTCTGCTATAACTGTGGTGAGAAGTCTGTGGACTGCAGTTGGCAAACAGTGCAGCCCTGGGACTCGGGCTGCCACTCGGCCTCACAGAATGTCAGTGATGTGCTTGGCCTGCAGTGATGTGACAGATGCCTAAACTACAAATGGACGTTTGGCCGGATTCTAAAGAGGTGAAGGCTCTGACTTTTGCTGTAAGATCAACAATTCTAAGTGACAAAGCTCGGATCTATTATTTCCTTCAAACACTTTGTTCTGTGCTTGTTGCCTTTCAGGGGCCTGAAACAGGAATATCTACAATTCTCAAAATAAGTTGCCAGATTCTCTGTACATCTCAGCTTCTGGGCTGGGCTAAGAGTGCGAATCTTCACACTAGTGGTTCCTGTACCTTTAAATAGCCCTGGGGGGTGTTTGCATAGTCCTGTGGCGGGGGTAAAGGAACTGGCAGACAGAAGAGCAGTACAGCTACAGACAGGATTATGGGGCTGGGAAGGAAAGCGAGAACTGGAGGGATGCGGGCAAACTGTGGTGATGCCAGGATTAATTCATTCAGGCTGCTTGCTGGCCATCCTTCAGCCAGACATCATAAACGGCCATGTTTGCAGACTCCTAAGTAGCCAGCCTGGAGCTGATGGAGAAGGTTTGCATGTGGCAGGCAGGGTTTTCTCGTAGTTTATCAGAAATGTCGCTTACACTTTGTCATCTGATAAAATCTGCGCGTTCAGCCAATTATTCCTGTGGCTCCTTCACATTATAGTTGAATATTTAGTGCATTGTGTTTTTATTGGAAAGAAATCCTTTTTTTAATATCCTGATTTTAAAAAATGCATTCAGCCACATCAGTTTTATGAGCGAACGACATGTGCATAACCTGAACCGTTTTAGCAAACAGAAAGCTGCGTAAATAAGCCATGAGGTGCGCAGGCAGGTTCAGGTGAAAGCATCTGATAATGAAATGGATGAAGTCTGCGTGGCATCACCTGTCCGCTAGCTAAGAACAGGATGGGTGTGTGGTTGCGTGTTTTACATCTACACTGACCTGCGGGCGCTCTCCTAAACTTATAGGAGGGCAGAGACCAAAAACAGGCAATTATTGTGTAAACACGGAAGGGAAGGTATCCCCACCTGTGCCTCCCTGTTCTGGAAATTTTACCGACCACATATCAAACACTAACTTTTCAGAGTCTTTTTCTTTCTATAATAGAACACACTAGCGTGATCTGTCAGACGTTCAATTCAACCTTTTGGTGCAAAGCCGACTGTGGTGCTCGATCCTCTCCCAAGATGCAGGCCACAGCAGGACCGTGCTGACTCAGGTGGCATCAGCGTCCTACTTTATCAGCCGCTTTGTCATGTGCTGACGCCCTTTTGTAAAGGCAGACACTGTTAGGTTGAGCAAGCCAGCACTGTACCTCGCAGTCCTTTTGGCAAAACTTTACAATGCACCGAACTTTTATCTCGTTGGTTTTGACAACCGTGTACGCTGCTGAGGTGCGTTATCAAAACGGCACTCCTGAAACAAATGCAATCCTGGAGCAGAAACCACACTTCTCGCAGCGATGTGGCAACCAGTCATGCACTATAAAACCATGAGCGCTGGTGCTGACTCATCCAGAAACATCACCTTGCTTCTGTCTGGATTATTTCAATCCATTCTTATAATTTCCAAATTAGACGTAATAGTGTTACTTAATTCTGAATTTAATATAAAGAAATGTTTCTCCACTGTTCCTAGCAAGAAGGAAGTGGTCTACAGCCAATTCCATAGTGATCTGGTGGTGACCTAGGAGGGGTGCATCCTGGGAGGGATGCTCATGTATTGCAAGAAGAGTAAAATTCAAATTTATGTGATAAAGTTACTTGGGGATAAAAGCCAAGTGACAAAAATCAGTGACAGTTTTGATATTCAGCATCCGTGCGTACACCTCAGGGTATGACAATACTTTTTGTTTACAGTTCAATTCTGAAGGTGACACTCACATCAGTAGAATTTCAAAATGTATACTTTAACAAAATAATAATCTGTAAAACTCAAGATACATTATATGGCCAAAAGTAGGTAGAGACCCCTCCCCTTTTAAGACTGGGCTGAGCTGTTGCAGCTGCACCCATACAGCACACAAACACATTCTAGACAGTTTTATGCTTCCAGCTTTGTGGCCAGAGTTTAGGGAAGCTCCTTTCCTGCTCCAGCATGACTTTGCCCCCATGCACAAAGCAAGCTCCATAAACACATGATTTGTCCATGGTCAGGTGGAAGAACACGAGTGCCCCGCATAGCCCTAACTTCAACTCCACTGAACTCCTTTGGAATGAACTGGAACGCTAACCGCCAGCCAGGCCTTGTTGCTCAACCTCACTGATGCTTTTGTGGGCGAATAGGCGCAAATCCTCAGAGCAGCGCTCCAAAATCCGGAGGAAAGCCTTCCCAGAAGAGTGGGGGCTGTTATAGCAGCAAAGGGGGGGGCAGCTCCAGCCATCACATGTGGGTGTGATGCTCAGGCGTCCACATACTTTTGGCCATGTAGTGTGTATGTAGCTGTATCGTGTGAACACGGCTAACCTGAGCAATGATATTAGTCTTCTGGGGTGTTTCTGTGCATCCGTAAGGAGAAAGTAATACAGCTTTTTATTAGTATATAATGTTTAATAATTTATATCATGTAATTGGTATTTATTATAGCCAATTTGTTTCCAAAGTGCAGTCACTGAAGTCAGTCCGTTTGGTGTAATGATGCCAAAGTTGGCATAAAAACTGAGGAAAGGATATTCTTATCTCACAACATTTGCTCATGGAGAAACGGGAAGAACGAAAAGCAGAATTACTAATCTGAGCGATTTTATAAATTTGATGGTGGAAAGTGCATTATTATTATTTGTACGTGACACATCAATTTCCTTTTCCCCAGCTATCTGTTAAAGTCACAGACTGCTGGTTTAGGGACAGGAGGAACTGAACCACAAATTTAAACATTTTTCCACCTTTTCATTTGGCCAGATACAAGGAACTTGTGACGGGCAAGAGGGCCAGAGAGATTATCGCCATCCTTTGGATTCTGTCCTTCATCATCGGCCTCATTCCGTTCCTGGGTTGGAACAAGAAACAGACTGCAGAGTGCAGGAACGCCAATGTCACAGGGAACACAAGCAGCTCCAGCCAGAGCTGTCATCTCACCTGTTACTTTGAGACGGTGGTGGACATGCGTTACATGGTGTATTTTAACTTCTTTGGCTGTGTGCTTCTGCCACTGCTCATCATGCTGGCCATCTACGCCAAGATCTTCAATGTGGCACGCAAGCAGCTGCGCCAGATCGAGTTGAAGTGCATCAATGGCGAGAACTCGCACAGCCTGCTGCAGCGCGAGATCCGGGCAGCCAAGTCGCTCTCCATCATCGTGGGCCTCTTCGCGTTCTGCTGGCTGCCGGTCCACATCCTTAACTGCCTCACGCTCTTCTACCCCGTGACCAAGCCGTTTTACATCATGCACTTGGCCATCATTCTCTCGCACGCCAACTCTGCGGTCAACCCCATCATTTACGCCTACCGCATCAAGGACTTCAGGAACACCTTCCGGAAGATTCTCTCCAGGCACTTCATGTGCCAAAAGGAAGAGCTGTACCTCAGCTCTGGCAGTAGTTTGAGGAACACTGATGAAATCCACATGACCGTTGACCCTTTGCTATAGCGGTAAGGGAGGCCCCCACAGGTCTTGGTGTGCTTCACTTGACGCCATTCAGCATTTGGTGAGAAACACCAACGACAGACCAGAAGGGTTTGATGACACTCAGTGGGCACAAGGCCATGGCTGTGGCTTTTAATGGAAGCAGTTTGCATGATGGGGGGGTTGGGCGTATTTAAAAAAAAAAATTTCCCTCCTCCTGTGGACTTTTGTGAATGTTTTTAAATCGCAGTGTTGTTGAAAGCAAGAAGCTGATGTGAATACTCCACACCATGAAGTAGTTAGGATGATCACAAGTTTTCTAATGTGTTATTTTGCTGTATTCTGCCTGAAACCCAATCTACCCACAATCCTCTTTTTTCTTCAATTAAAAACTCGACACGTTAATTTTATAAGCCTTATTAGAAGAAAAATTTAGCAGTTACTGTCCATACTATACCGCAGTGTATGTTATTTATTGAGTTGTTGCATTGAAATGATAAAATAGGAGCCAAGCAGCTGTGGACCGTAGGAGCGCAGGACCACATTGCACGCAACTGCAGCAGACGTACGGACCGCTTGCGTTTTAAATGGCCAAGCAGCTAAGAGACCGTAGCGATGCGAATGGAGAGCGTAAGCGATTCCCTGTGCTGGAGTGCCGCGCGGCCAATCCTGTTCGGGAGTTGGAGGTCGAGATGCAACCGCAGCCATGGCGTCGTTTTCCAGGCGTGATGCTTTCTTTTGAAACACTGAATTTTGTGCCAGTTTGTGAAGGTCGAAGGATCTGATGGCGTGACTGAATGCTGCTCGGTGCCTATAAGGCGCGCTTTTTTAAAACGAGGCCAAAAATGACGAAACCTAAGCGCACGCAACTCCTCTACAGGCTGAGCTGTGCTGAAAATATTTACATTCCTGCCCTGCAGTTGTAACTTTGGGGACAAATTGTCTCTGGGCAGCGAAGGTCCTTCAAGAGGAGTTTGTGGAGGAGACTGCCTACGTTGTACTGATATGTGATGTAAGGAACTTAACAATTGATAGGGCCACGCTGAAAAAGCCAACTTCTCCTGCTAGCTGCTCATACAAATCTGCCCTACAGCTGGTAAAGTCCCAAATTAATTACAATGAAAAATTAATTCCTCAGCAACCTGCATTTCAAAGACACAAATTAGTGCAAAACACTCCAAAAAAAGCTGAACATCAGGTACGTCTGAGTCAGTAATGTGAATAAAAATGGATAAAGATGCTCAGATGAAAGTCAGCGTAAAAAAACTCACAGCTTCAGTGCTGGTGCGTGTGTGTGGAGAAAGACGGGAATGAATTCCTCTTCCATCCTTCCAGGTGGTCACGCTGATGTTTCTAAGCACAGTTCCTGCTCTGCTGTTGCTTGGTCGTCCTTGCAGCTGTCAGAAAGCCCAGTTCACAGGCGAATGCATGTGACACGGCAGCAGTGCTGCACGCGCTGCGTTCACTACTGCGCTTTTTTTGAAGGCGACAGCTACGCGCTGATCTACAAGGAAACTCGGACGAGAACTGGCGAGATGTCGCCCTCGTGGCTCAAATTTCAATACAACTAAGCAGCGAGTGACTCCTTTTCTTACCGAAATGTTAACGGCAATGAGAGGACCGCACACCGCCAGTCACTGCTGCGTGACATCCATAATCAGTTACACATAAAACTAGAAAAATTAAAAACTTAACACAAGAGAGGTCACAGCAGGTACTGGACAGATAGGAAAAGTGCAAGACACTGACACTATAATGCAGGTTTTGTTACAGGAAAACAGATTATTCTACAAAGAATGCACCTTTGAACACTACGCCTAATTTGACAAAATATCCCCATTTCTGAAAGCCTAAAAACATCAATTGTAGAGCCAGAACTGTGACAGAGATATGACAGGCATCAATGCACGATAAAAAGAGGTGTATTATAGGGTCACAAATTTATAACTTTACAAAAAGAAAAAAGGTATAGCAAACACTGTGTGGTGGCAATAAGGAAAACCTGATGAACAAATCCAACTTTGCCTTCTCCGCTTCTTGTATTTTCAATGTGACGTGATACTGAGTAGCCATGACAACGTACAGTCCCGTTTGGTTCTCTCTCTCTGCTCAAAGTGGATCATCTGCACCGTACGTATTTGTTTATGGTAAACACTCATGTGCAGAGGCCAATTTTATTAAGGACAGCTATGTTTATATAACCATGTTGGTTTTACATATGACTGTGTGTATATGTATTTGAACTGTAAAAAGTAATAAAGCACTTACACGAAGCCACGATGTTCCTGGGTGTCGGCTGTGCCGTCCATCAAAGGACATCCCAGCTAGAATCAACAGGCCGGTACGGACACGGCGTGAGGCCTTGGAAGCGTGCTTGGGAACGTGAGCCTCGTATTGGACCCGTGGGGGCATTGACATGATGAGAAGTCAAAGGAGTCGACCCCTTGGCTTCCCTCAACTGCTGATACGAACGCAAGTGTCATGGAAGCAACAGCTGCTGCAGAATCCACTTATTTCACAGTCAAACAATAAGATTAACCTGACCCCCGGCCTAAGCCCCTGTATAGAATGCAGCAGTTTATTTGAAATCATTTATTTTAATTCATTAGAAATCCTGCGTTTATACAAGCAAGCAGCTGCATCGCTCAGACACGGAACAATTCACTTGGACAAAAGTTTGAAGAATAAAATAGAAAGTTTGACAGTGCCATCGCATCGTGGGCAAACAGTCATCGTTCAAAGCCAATAAACGCATAATTAATGCTTTCAGATCTGCGGCAGCACCATTTCGCTTTGAACGCAAATACATGGCCCGGATGAGCGTGGCTTCTGATGACAGAGCGCAGATACCCGGACCGCAAGCTGTCATCAGCACTGTGGGTGTGTATATGAGAGGACCGTCCATAGAGGCTACGGTGACAGAAAACCACACAAGCAGGATGCCGGCAAGTCAGTCCAGAGATTAGATTTCATTTTAGAAAATAGAAAAGAAAAAAAAAAAGAAGAAATTGAGCACATCCCCCTGAACGGGAAAGCCTATTTGCCATTCCTCGATTTTCCTGAGAGAATGTCGGACATCTGCTGGTCGGACACTGCTTCCTGTTCGGACACTTGCATGGCTTGAGAAAGGTACACCGCCAGGATGTGCTTACACTGGAAAGGAGTACACAGACACGCAATGTCAGGGAAAATGTGTGTGCTGGCAGAGTAAGAGACACAGCACTATGGGCAGGGAGCAGCAGCAGCAGCTCCTAAACCTCCTAAACCTGGGTGCTGAACCCCCACATTCGTCACAGCAGATATGAACCTTCACCACCATCACTCTTTTTCAGAGGCTCACTCACATTTCCAGGCTTCCAGAGGACACAGTCTGTGGTGGTCCACCAAACCACAAGCCGGCCCTCATCACCTTTCTATCTGTGACCGAAACACACGGTCACAAAGGCGCTGAGCAGCTCAACTCAAAATGATCAACAAATCACTCTCACCCTGACCACAAATGAGATGTGTGAGCAGAAAAATATTTATAAAACAGTACATTTCTTCCTGCTTCAGGGTCTTGCACCCAGTGCTGCGATGCCTTCTTTAATTCCAGTAATCGTCTTTAAAAAAAAAAATAGAAAAACTTCCGTTTTTTCCTTCTAAACAGAAAATTCAATCGTGAGATACAACAGTAACCACCTTCTCACCACCATTGCTGTCGCTTTCTCAGGACATCGTCCCAATTTTAGTGTCACGTGCCATTGTCTTGAAACCAGAACTGGGAGACAAGCAACAATAAGCCTCATCTAAGGCTGTCCACCTTCAAACCACTTTACGTGGTTCCTTTTTTCAAGACGACAGCGCATACACACAAACAATCTGAGAGTAGGAGTTACCAGCAAGCTGTTGCTTCTTCTGAGGACCGAGAAGGTAAATGCAGGGCAGGGGCAGTAGTGACAGGAGGTGTAACAGCTGTAAACCTTGCCAGACCCTCCGATGACCTGTAGGAGGTAACATGCAATGAAAAATCAGGAACACAGCAAGACTCCAGCTCATGAAGTTCTGAATACAAGAACTCATGTTGCATGCAACAAAATGCCTGTTTCGAGTTTGTCGTCTCAATTTATGTCTTCTCTCCGAAATCATCGCGTTTGTCCGTTTTGCAAGAGCACAAAAAGGAGTAAACCCTCCAGTAAGCACCACATTTAGCTTTGTTGTGAATCTGTAGAACTATAGTCTGCATCACCAACCACAATGAGTCCACAGACAGGAAGTAGATTTGCTTGAACCTTGGTGCAAAGTTCTTCAGCGTGCACAGCAATGAGAACAGCGTGGGCATTTGTTTGTGTCCAAAGAAGTCTATTTATTTTCATCTTGATGAACTGGGTAGAAACTGCCTGGAGGCCATATTGCCACTGTCTGTGAGCATGTGTGTGCGTGCATGACTTTTCAAAAACCTCACGTAGGGCGAGAAGTACCCGCCAAATTTCAAGTTTGTAGCTTAAAAAACGAAGCCATGCATAGAGAAAGAAAAGGAAGTAAGGAAAGACAGAAGGAAGGACAGATAAAATCAGTTTTATAGATACAGCAATATCATCTGTGAAGAGAAATTTCAATGTGAAATGTTAGCCTTTGTGAGACTGAGCACCACACAAAGCTACGAGCCTCCTAACTCCACAAGCGGTGTGGCATTGCCTGGACATTTAAGCTGTTTTGCAGCTGTGTACCAGGCCGCATCAAAAATGTTTTAAATAAGCTGCTGAAGATGTCGAAAAGGGAAAAGGAAATGGCTTTACCAAACATTTTAGATTTTGAAGTGATTTGTGTAGAAAAACACAGAACATTCTCTTGAAAGGCAACATCATTATAACCGATCTGTGGGTTCCCATTTGATTATCGCAAATGATATTTTACTAATAGCTCAGCAGGGAGAGGTCACATGTGATGTCAGCAAAGCAGCGACATTCAGACCATTAAATCTCTTCTCTGTCTTTATTTATGGCTGCTGAGCCGCCAGATAGTGCGTGGGTAATGCGATCGCATTCTTTTTCACTCCTAATCTGTCAGCGAGCCCAAAAGTAGGAATTACTAATAAAATACCCATCGTAAAACTTGTCTGGAATTTGCCTGCAGGCATGAAAGTAACCCATCTGGAATGGAGGAAAAGGTTTTGTGGCCAAATGCTTCTTAGCCAAAATTCAGAGCAGCATGTGTGGCATAAACTTAATATCGCCGGTGTCTCAGGAAAAACCAAGTCTGCAGTTCAGTAATTTAGTAACGGCATTTAAGTGTTAAGTAACTCAGCAATAACATCACACCGATGGGCTGCTTTTTATGGGCAGAGGTTGGGAATATTGCTCACGCAGAAGGAAGAATGCACGGAAATATGGCAAGACAATTCACTTCCGTCTGCTAAAAAAAACTTAAGAAAGAGAACATTTACTTTTCGACCAGTCAACGGTCCACAAATTTTCCAAGGTCAATGTACTACTGGAATGGCTGAAGAACAGACAGGTGAACGCAATACAGTGGCCCAAGCAAAGTTCTTCTCTTAATCCCACTGGGAATCTATAGCACCATTCAAAAATTTGAAAATATTCAACAACATGCAGCACAGTGTCAAAATCTTACCCAAATAATTACAAAGGCAGCACATATGGTACCTCTATATCCCAAATACAGAATTTGTTTGTCCTTCATTCACAGCTTTGTTTTTCATACAGCAACAAATGTCCTTACACCACATACTAATATACGCCTAACTCCCTGCTAAGTCTGACTCTTGCACTAAAACATGCAGATATACAAAAGAACCTCACAATGACACATTGAATACATAAAATAAGAATCAAAAACATCAGAACAATCACTTTAACTTTTTATCATAAGAAACTATTATTAGTGAATAATATTATTAGTTAATAATTACTGACTTACAAAAGGAAAAATGTCACATTTTTGGCTTGTACATTCACATTACTCCTCTAAAAATCCCAACATGGAATTTCACAATTTCTTTACTCTCTCAACTCCCAGAACAGCAGGTGGTAAATGTAAGTAAAGAACAATTTATTCCAGACAAACAATTTTACCATTTTAATCAGAGTTTGACTCTAGGCAAAGGACTGCAGTTACACCACCATAAAACGGTCAGAGCCAGACAGACGAGAGAATGCATCCTGTAAGCAGCACGTCTTTGCCACAAGCTAATAAAAAACACATCACACCAATTACAATGGACAAGACCCTCAGGTGATCGTACCCCAAGAATAGCGTCAAGGTTAATTTAATATATAAACAAACACAAACACACATATGAACCATACGTGTACTACATATTTCATTCTTTATTTAGTTCCACCTAACAAAATTGAGAATACTGGATACCGGCATGCTGTTTCATATTATTTTAAATATGGAAAATAATGACATATTTCCCACCCATCTGAAAACCCCCAAACCAACTTTCTCAAATGTCACAAACACCGTAAAACATTTACCTTCGCTAATGTAAGGGTAACAAAAGTTTGATTATATATTTTGTGATATATTATTCCTCTTTCCTTTCCACCGGACAATGACATCACTATCTGTGCTGGCAACCACTACAGCAAAATAAACCCTCAGTACCCAAACTCTTTATATCAAAATTTTTTATATAACAGCTTTTGAAAATTAATAACTAAATATTTTTATCTGAAACTTTAGTTATAATAAACTTTTGTGAATTTTATCCATAATGACCAAATTGAAATGCAAATAAAAATCAAAATGAAAAAACACCACCCTACTGTGTGACCAAATTTGGAACGTGACAGCCACACGAACAGGAGCCTTACTTTCAGCAGCACAACTGAAGATGTTGTTGGAAGTTATAAGGAGATTTACAAACACAAAGGGAAACAAAGTTCCACTGTGGTTTTTTCCCCCCCAATCTTGCACCCCCCCAACACCTTCCTTGTTTTACAAGCGTCTGGAGTCAACTGACACAGTCGCCTGCCTCCCCCCATAGCAAACCTCACTTCGTCTGCAGAGTACCCAGTAAAACTTGTTTAAATCATGTGCAATGTTTTCAGTTTCATTTAATAAACCTCTTTACTTAAATGATGGTGATGCCACTAATATGCAAACTGTCCTGTAGTGTAAATACTGTGCCATATGTTATAAATATGTGTTTTCTCAAATGGGTAACTGGTGCTTGGAGTGTTTTACCCAGGTGGGTTTATGGTTGTTTCCACTTTCTGGCTTAGCTAGTTACAAAAATAAAGTGGAAAATAACTGAATGCGCAAGTATTTACTTGTGCAAGTTTATTAAGATTAAGAAGTGCTATCACGCTAATACAAATAGAGTGGATAACCACATTCGAATGGCCACAATTCAGAGCAACAAAGTTCACAGTCATATGCTTTGGTGGGAGAATCTGGGAAAAAAAAGGCTTTGCACAAGCCAGAAGTTGAGCATTCTGAAATGGAAGTCTAGCATCTGGGAGACCACTTAGAGAGCCAGTCCTTCTGGGCAATCCATCAAGCCAGTGACCAGTAGTGAGATTGTTTAACACCTTGTATCTCACTAGAACTATGCATCACAAACACATGGAACCACACAGGTTTCTAGCGACAGCTACTGTACATCTACAAGTAGCTTTCATAGTTGACACATACAGTTGTGAACTGTAGTTTGCATAAAAATCAAATGGTTTAGAGCTATACAGATTTAATTTCTTTTTTTTTGTTGTGCAAATATTTCACAAAACAATGGGACTGAAGAAGACTTCTGTCCACAGGCACATAAATAACTCAGATGCTCAGTGAAAATGTCAGGAAGAATCAGTTCATGCAGCAACAAGCCAACTGCAGTTATTAACAACATGATGGCATGATTATGACAGATCTGTAAGGAGGACATCGCTCGGGCCAACTATGTATCTGGGGTACAGAGGAACTAGCTGACAAGGAAACAATAGAGTGAAATTTATTGTAAGCAGCATCTCAGGGTTTAGGTACTACAGCAGGGCGTCTCCTGAGCCAGCATCATTTAGAGTACAGATCTGCATCCTTAACTACAATTCCATTCGCTAACCTGGTTATTCTGCATTACTCCAGTGCTGTTGACAACAGATTGGCAAATACTATTCCAGGCCAAGACCCCTAGTATTTGCATTTTTTTTTGGTTCTGGACAAACTGCTCATTATGTTTACCAACTAAAACACCTGAAAGCACAAAAAGCAAAGAGGTACTTAAATTTGTCACCTGATACCCTATTTTTTCCAAGTTTCCTGCCCTGCTTTTCAGGGTTGTGTTGGGAGCAGGTTGGAAAGGTGGACGCACACCTTCCTGTTCCCTGCAATTGTCTCCAGCATTTTTGGGGGGGATCATCAGGTGCTTCCAGACCAGATGAGCGATGCCTAACACCCTCTCCGCGGTCTCCTCTCAGTGGGACATGCCTGGTATAACTCCTGAAGGATTCAGCCAGAGGGCTTAAACAACACCAAGAAGGAACTCAAGATGGTGGCATGAAGAGGAAGATGATTTAGTTTAGCTCTCCCACTCCCATTTTGACTTTTCTCCTGAAACATCTATGAAACACATAATTTGCTCCAAAATCACCAAAACCACACTGCTATGGATTGTGGAAGGATTTGTTATGAAAAACTGTGACGATGCTGCAGAAAAGCGTTAAGTCAAAATCAGATGCTGCTAAAACTTTGTAGAATGAGCCTGTGGAGCAGAAAACCTCAAAGACAACCAACCCTGTTTTCCCACATAATTCAAAAAAAAAAAAAAAAAAAATCACTGAACTCCTTCTCAGACAAAGAAAACAGACTGTGTTAAAATGGCCATCAATGAGTCTCAGAATCTAAGATTGTTAACTTTGAAAAGAGCAAGCTGTGTAGTGTTTCCAGGACTGAATTAAGTGTTAAATAGGGTTTACCTGCATCATTTTTCTCATTTTAAAGAAATGGGAGAATAGGCTTTCAGTATACAGTATGAAATTTCAATATACATGCTGTTTTCAGGAACAGATTAATTTAGCCTATTGAGGGATTGCTGTACATGGTAAATAGCACAAAATGAGATTATAAGCCA
Organism: Heterotis niloticus; assembly: GCA_018136845.1. Lineage (NCBI taxonomy): Eukaryota > Metazoa > Chordata > Actinopteri > Osteoglossiformes > Osteoglossidae > Heterotis > Heterotis niloticus. The sequence goes on from CM030899.1 coordinate 4,816,525, forward strand.
ATGTATTTTATTTCTGACTAAACCTGACCTTTCAATTCTCAAGTTAAATTAACATAATCTTATTATTTAGGGCCTTCTCCAGATACAAGACAAATTTCTCTAAATGCCATTAGGCCACTTACTCCATGTACCTGACAATCCCTCTCCATCTCCTTTCACTTGGTCACCTTCAGGCTTCATTTATTTAGGCATATCTGTCACACCTAAATTCAACCCGATGTTTAAAATCAATCCCGCTCTTTGAGCAAATTCGACCGGACCCTGAACGATGGAAATCACTACCCTCGCTGGGTCACATCTCACTCCTGAAAATAAATGTGCTTCCTTGTCTGCTGTACCCTATCCCAGTGATCCCTGCTATGTTCTCTTAAAATTCAGAACAGTTGGTTCAATTCTTTTATGTGGTGTAAATGGAGACCCCCATCTTAAAATAAGAATGACACAATGATCCAAGCTTCAGAAGGCTTAAATCTCCCAGATATTAAAAATATCAGCTAAGCGCTCACCTATGAGTTATAGTGAACTGGACATATAGTGCTCCCTTCTCGGTTTTGATGGACATTCAGACTTTACTGTTAAAATGTTGCTCTTTTACCAAAAAAAAAAAAAAAAAAAAAAAAAAATTAAATCTGTTAAATATCACTATGATAATAATAGGCATAGCAGACCTTTAAGCACATTGAGAGGAGTTTGGGACTAAACTCTGCACTCATCCCCACTACTAACAATCTTGACCTCCTACCAAGTACTGCAGTGAAGTGAAAAGGATTCTGAATTTTAGTGATTTGTTTGACAACTCCAGATTTATGTGATTTAATTAATTTACATAGAAGTTTAAAATTCCCAAAACAGACTTCTTACAGATAAGAGATTTTGCTTGGAGGGGACCCAAAAAAAAAAAAAAAAAAAAATAAAAAAAAAATAAAAACTTTTTAGAGATTTCCTTATCTCAGAGAGAAAAAGCATCCTCAAGAATCCTGTGGACAAAAATCATCTTATGGATCACAGGGGTCAGACAAGTGTTGTGAGAATCGTGTAACCAAACAGGCAAATCAGATCCAAATTCAACACTGGTGCGTGGAATGTAATTTCATAACCATGCCGCTTATTGGACTTTTCTCAAATGGAAGGAAGACAATGTTAGGGGTCAGTAAAAAAAAAAAAAAAAAAAAAGAAAAAAAAAAGCACGTCTTAGATGGGCAAAGGACCATCAAAACTGGACTGTTGAATAGTGGAAGAAAAAAAAAGTTGGCTGATCAGATGAATCCACGATTTTGCATGGATTAAGGATAAGCATTTGGAATGAACAACATGAGTCCATAGAGCTGTCCTGTGTGGTGTTAACAGTTCAGGCAGCGGTGGCAGGCTGATGGTGTGGGAAATGCCTTTATATCAGGGACCGTATATCTGAACTCCTGGCTGACCAAATTCATCCCTACAGTTTATCCACACAGATGGAAACTTGTAGCATAATAATGCACCATGTCACAAGGCACGTATCATCACAGAATGATTCCAGGAACATAAAAGAGAACCGTCATTGCTTTAGTGGCCTGCACAGTCCCAAGATCTCAAGTCTATCAAGCACCTTCAGGATGAGGTGGAAAGGACTGCTTGCAGCAAGACTGTGCAGCTGCCCAATTTGCAGCAATTATGCAACGCAACCATTTGCACACAATACAACATCCCTGCACAAGGCATCCAGCATATTGTAAAAATCCATTCGCAGACAAATTCTGCTCTGAAGGCCAAAGGAGGCACAGCACACCACCAGGTAGGATGTGTTTCGATTTGTTCTGATTTTATTACTGCAGTTATTTTTGAAGTTGTGATTTGAGGTTGGTAAACAAACATCTAATAAACATATTTTTAAAAAAATGTCCAGACCACCTCAGCTTGTTCCTCTCAATCCGGAGGACCAGCAACTCTGCTCCAAAGCTCTCTTGGATTGGTGAGATTCTCACACAATTGTGCAAAGAAGTTTAATTTTGGTTGCTTGGATCCCTGATCTCTATCTTTTGGTCATTACCCATAGCTCAAAGCTATAAATGAAGATGGGAATGTAGACAGAGTAGTAAACCAAAAACTTCATGTGAAAACTCCGCTCCCACTTCACCACCACAGATAGTTAAAATGCCCACAGGATTTCAGTTGCTGCACCAATTATTCAGTCTCTCTCTCCTTTTTATAATTCACTCATGAACAAGACCACAAGATGCTTCAACTCATCAACTCGGTTTTTTTATGGCTAGTCCATGGTCAGCACAAAAGTCCATTAGCAATTACAGCTTAAGTTCAGATGTGGACATTCATCCCAAACACGCCCCTATCAGATCTCCAGCTGCTTGACCCATGGTCTTTTAAGAGGACCTCCAAGAACAGGAGGAAGACCACCCATGAACAAGCTTTATCATCTCATAGGAAGGCTCATGGCTCCATTCATTATTTTTCCTGACAGAAACAAAAAATTTTGCAATTTTCATCCATAAACATTTCTATGTAGATGAATAATATGAACATCTGCTCTTTCTGTGCTGTGCAGCCTACCTAAGATCATGGGCATTAATTCATAATTATACCAAACATAGGATCTCTGAAACAGACATTAAAGTCTGCCAAATGGCCCATATCCTGAAACACTGCAACTGTGAAATATCAGTTTTCCTGCTCTAATGAAGGAATAAATGTATTAATGAGCTGAAAAAGGCAGATCATCTGTTACTGCTAAAAGGAGCTGGGTGAGTTCAATGCTCGCCACCAGGGAATTGCACTGCTTGTGAAAAAAGCTGAAAAACAGACATTGTGTCATTATTCCCAGAAAACTTTTTATTTGTCAGACAACCACAAAGAATTCACAAATGGGCCATACTTTTCATTAATGCAAGTAATTTAAGAATATTGTTCAAATAATTCCCATCATCAAACAGCAAAAAATATCTCCAACAAAAAACATGGCCAAAATTCAGGAATTTCTGCAAATACTGATTAAAAAAAGGCCTGCCACACACAACTAGAGGAACTCACAACAGCTAAATGCAATTTATTGCCCATGAACCAGACATGGTACGATTGCAACAAGTATACATTATATGTATATAATAAAGCAGGAATCACTTCTGGTCCCTCAGCTGTTACCAACATAGTGAGCAAAGCACTTGTGAAAGAGATCTACAGTGTCTAACAGCTCACATTTATCAATTAATAAAGCTCAGCAACACATTTGTGGTGATCTTGCAGCAATTTCTGAAACAGCATTCAAGAACCATAACAGCTGTACCCAAGTTTATTTAAAAAAACTATATTATCTAACCTCACGAGTGCTGATATTTCAGAGAGAGAACCACAGCTTGTGGAGAGTTAAGAGAAGGGGAAGTTTGGTAAAAATTCTGACTATTTGCAAATAATATGGAGGGGAAACTGGAGGGGAATAAAGCAATGGTTATAGCCTACAATGTTACAATAAGCTCAATAAATCGCATGCTAAGAAATAGCATTATAACATGTATATTTTTTAAGTATTGCAAAGATTTACTTGAACTTAAATATGCGCCAAGTCTTTAGAAAAAACAAACAGTAAAAAATTAATCCAGGCTATTTACAATTTTGACCTTGGGAAAAAAAGCCCTGAAATCCATTGTTTTTTCTGCTATAAACACTGACATGAGTGTGCTGGCATTTTTAAAGATTCCCCACAGAATATTACCTCAAAGCAGGGAAAAAAACAAGTGACCGGTTATTGCATCAAAGGAAATCATGAGCGACACCATAAACCCATCTTCAGTGACTGATGACGCCATGTACTTCCTCCAGTGAACCAACACGCAGCCTCTCCAGTGGGCATCCTTTGGGTGCACGACAACTGTTACATAAAGGGCTGGAATTTCAGATGACAGAGGCATTACCAAATTCAGGTCAAATGGAACCATCTGGAAAGCCATTTTGGTAGTTTTTGAAATTGGATTGTACAGTAATGTCTCCTACATTGTACAACAGAATCAAATACTATAAACTATTCCCAACAAAAATACAAGGGGTGATATCAGGATATGACTATAGTCCTCATGCCGCAAAGGTACACTAGGCTATCAAAGCCTCTTTTTTATTCTGTTAACGTCATAGCAATCCTCATTCTCATACCGCTTTGGTGCTCATGCCACGTGCTCTGGCCTCAGCCTTGTGGGCGGCAGGGAATTCTCAGAGCTTCATTGCTTACGCAAGGCCCCCTGCACTCCTTTCCAAGCCTCACTGTACACAACTTATGGGCATGCGCTTTCACAGGTATTTCCCTCTTCCACACAACAGCGAGCAATTTCGGGTCCTTTCTTTCTTTCGTTTTACATGCGCATCACTTTTTTAATCTTCAAGTTATGTGACAGTTGAATGTCATTTGCGTGTACACATGTTCATAAGACATGATGCTAAAATTACCCCATTACCTGCTGTTCCAATTACCGCTCCACTTTCTAGGGTCACATCTTGAGGTCTGACTGGTGTATAACTGTACGTAAGCAGTCTGACCTGCCGCACAACTGAAAATCATGTTTACACAACTACCCAGAATAAACAGGGCCATGAGTCATCATCAAGAATAAAGTTCCTTCGCACACACTCACTGAATAAAGAAAAGATCGGCACGTCACGTTTCAGCTCTTTGTTTGACGCACGTTCCCTTTCAGTAGTAATGATAACACTGGCATTCCATTATGTGCTGCTGAGGAATTAACCAATCCAATATTACAAATCAGTTGCCTGGAAAAACACATTTAAAAAGGCTAGAATCTAAACACCGACTGACTATTCAATAATTACTTCAATTTTGCAAAGCCTAATATGCTGAAAAGTTGAAAGAAAAAAGAAAAGAAAAGAAAAACCACTTCCAATAAAAGCTGGCTTCAAGCCAAAGCCCACAGATAATTCCCCTAGGAGATGTGTTTTTCTGGTCACCTCACTGGCAGCCTTTGTGAATGCACTGAGACCATATGTGCCCAGGGATGAGGTTTTTACATGAAACTGGTATCACAAGCTCACCACAACTGTGCAAAATTGTCCAAGATGGTGAGAAATAAAAGCATAAAAGACCATAACATGTCAAAGGCTTTTCTTCAGTGATCTGACACAGGGAATGAGGCCAAGGATATGGATGCAGAGGAGTAGCATCCAAGAACTGGGCCTAGTTTCTGCTGGTAAGTGAGATCAGCTCTGGAGCCAACTGTAAACATTGCCATTTTTCTCAACAGCAGTCATCTAACTATACTGTGACGCAGACTGATCCAAATATACAGTCTGACCATTGTTGTGAGCTTTTGTGCATCGCCCTTAACACGTGTAACAATTAGATGTAAGATTTAAATGAAAGTTTAAATGAGAATCACATGAACTGGCATTACCGACCGCTGGCAAAGAAATATGCCCGTAATGGCAGTGGAAATCAGTGCTCAAATGTGATAAACACTCTCCAGAAGTTCCTGGTTCTAAAGTTTGTTTTTGGTGCAGGCCACATTGGTTATTCCTGCTGTTATCAACTTTAAAAGGAAACAACTCCTCTGGGACCATCGTGAGCTTGGTGGTCGATCAAGTTCCCTTCCCAGCAATTCTCCGCTACAGCAGGAAGACTGCCACGCCAATGACGTCATTTCTCTACACCTTCAAAACAAGCTGGAAAGAGCTATTATTTCTGAAGTAGCCTCAACAAAAACCTGCATTTTACAGCAGATAAAAAGCTACTATAAAACGTGATGGAACAAAAAAAAAAAAAAAAAAAAATCACAGACCGGTACATTGCCTCATTTTGTTGAATGTCAAAATAGCCTTGTTTAGTCTGTTTGCACTTTTTGTGATGTGACATAAAATAAAACTCATTTCCAAACCATAAGAGATTACAGGTCAAGAAGGCAGCAATTTTACAAGCAATTTAAAAATAGCTACTTCACTGTAGAATGTGTCATGCTTTATAATGATTGAGCTTAAATTTGACTAAATTTCTCTTTAACCTGAGAGGCTTGGACAATACTGTTGAGTTGCATACTCTTCCCCTTTTACATTTTCCTGTTTAGTCAATTTAGCAGCGGGATTGCGACATTTTAGATGCCCAGCCAAAGTGGGGAGAGTTTCAGCATAACCTGGTGGGTTTTACCTGAAAAACTTTTCGTCCACTGGGTGATGACACACAGGTGACGGAGTGATGGTCCACCAGATCCAGGGCCTGCAATGCCGCGGAACCAAACACAAACTTCAGCCTAACAAACATAAGAAAAACAACATGAAAAGGGTTGCTAAAAGACCCAGACATAGCACAAAGCCTCCTTTCAATTTAAATATTCTTCAAAACATACTGGGCAGATACAAAATACTGGGGTTGGCTATTGAATTTTAGGGGAAGTAAGAAAAACTAACCTTGCCAAATCCTTTTTGTCAAAAAGCATACAAGAGACTTGCACAGGAAACCCGGTTTCACAAACATCAGCTTGCTATACCACCTTGATGGGCTTCCGGCAGGTGTTCCTCTTCACCAGCTATCCCTCAACACTTACATTTTTTTTTTTTTTAAATGTGAACTGAACTTTGGACTTTGAAAGTAAAACAGTACAATGGCATTTGGCAGAAAACGCAGTCTATAAAAAAACCCACAATGACCTCAATAAGCCTATTCCAGCCCATTGGCCAATGTGAAAATATTTTAAAAGTAAACATTTCAACAACACTATGAAAAACCTAACCTTTAAATAACAGCTAGAAAAACTGGCAGCGATGACCACAATAACTGGCTTTGTTTCTTAGTCATGTAAAATTAACAGCAACACGGAGAAACAGCAGTCACATAAACTGCAATACATTCATATGTGAAAAAGTACCACTGTCCTTAAAAAAGTGCAGAATCCTTACAAGTTTGTTGTTTTGGTCATACAGAGGGCACAGTATGAATATATATCACCACAGTAGAATATGTAAAAGTTACTATGACCAAAGAAATATGACACACAGATCCCTATAAGATTACGGTGCAATACTAAACATACAGACTTTGCCATTACCTTTTACTATACTATTTAAACAAACTTAAGTCCTCCTACCTAATAATAGTTTCATCATGAGTGATAAATTTAACTGGAAAATCAGTTTTACTGTGAAACACTTACATCCCCAATCATATAGGCTGTTGTAATGTCGGGCAAAACTCAGATAAGAACGTGCCGTACAAAATGGTTTAGGGTTTAGAAAGGTTTAGGGAGCATTGATGGTGTAATGCATTGCACAATGTGAATGCAGACACAGGTGAATCACAGAGCATACGCTATGGTTCCCCGGTAGGGACAACACAAACAGGATACATAATCAACCATCCTATCTCAAAATAACAAAACCTTACAGATAGGCAGTTATTAATGAAACAGTTCAGCTGGAAAACGTTGTTCATCCAGAGTGTAAATGGGGGAATCTTTGTACATGAAATACTATTATACGAGGAGCTCCGAATTTCTGGTATAAAAAAGAAGTGATTCTATTGGGAAGATGTAAACCGTGGTATGACTTGCGTTTCCAAAATTTGGCTCTCAAAAACCAATTTTTTCCTGAGAAGAATATGAGAAGGATGCTAAACTGATTCCGCAAGCCTCAACAGAGGCTGGGCATTTAAGTTATGTTGCGAAGTCCAGTTAACCGCAGAAATATATCATTGTTGTGAGTTCAGTGGACTGGCTTTGCCACTGGTCAGCTAACATGTTCGACACGTCTGATGAACACGTTTGGTCGCCATGTCAACCGCAGAGTGGCCCAGTGATTCAAACTCCAAACCTGCAGCTGTGGCACCGATATTGGGTAACCGTTTCCATTATTTCACAAACTCCTTGTGCACTTCTGTCTCTGTGAGGAGCCAGTTGCCGCCTTTTTTTTTTTTTTTGCAACAACAGCAAAAAAGAACATCAAAGACAGTGTGAGGGTTATAAACTTAAACACATAGGAGTGCGGATAGGATGGTTGTACATTAAAGCAATGAGGCGGTCTGCTCACAGATGAGTGCTTAAAATGAAACTGAAAAAGATTCCCTAAAAAGTTAAATTGAAAACAATAATGAGAGTTAAGATAAGTCAATTTTGGACCTTAAAACTTAATTTGCATAGCCTTGTGTTCTTCTGGACATACAGGCATCCAAGTTAAAAGTCCAGCCAATGTGTGGCACAAAGTAGTCTTGGACCCCCTTGGATGTGACAGATGAATGGACTACAGGTGGAATCAGGTACTCAGCCCAGTGCTTCAAACATGTTGACACGCAGTGCAGCCCAGAGAGGAAGAAGAATAAAACTGGACAGCACATGAGGGGATCGCTGAGTTCACAACGGCCTTGCGCTGTGGTGGGGAGACGCAAAAATTGGGAAACTGGCTGAAATTCACACTTTCGTTTAGCTCAGCCTTCCTCTCTAGACCCTTTGTGGGACTAAAGTGTCAAACACATTGGGTGGGGACACTTGAGAAACTTCCAGTAAAAGCTCAGATAAAAATGGGGGGGGGGAAAAAAAAAAGAAGTTATACTTACGCCACAAGCAGGTCATCTGGAACTGGAAAAGATAAAAATGCATTCAGATAGGAGTCATCATATGATAATGTACACTGGCCAAAAAAAAAAAAAAGTCACCCCCTGGATTTAACTTAGTGGGGTTGCTTCAGTTGCTCAGGTCTAGGTTCAGCAACGTATGTGCCCAAAAAATGAGCTCAGCTGACTACCCGAATATACTGAATGAGCAGGTTTTTCCATCCATGGATTTTTTTTCTTCATATTCCAAGATGACAATGCCAGGATTCATGGGGCTCAAATTGTGAAAGAGTGCTTCAGGGAGCATGAGAGAGACATCATTTTCACACATGGATTGGCCACCAGAGTCCAGACCTTAACCCCATTGAGAATCTTTGGGATTTTGTGCTGGAGAAGACTTTACGCAACAGTCCGACTCTACCATCATCAATACAAGATCTTTGTGAAAAATTCATGCAACTCTGGACAGAAATAAATGTTGTAACATTGCATAAGCTTACGGAAACGAGGCCACCAAATGCATGCCGTAGTCAAAGCTAAAGGCAGGCCAACGAAATATTAGCGTGTGACTTTTTTTCGGCCGGGCAGTGTATAATTAATAAACACAGCTGCTACAGTTATAAAATAATAATAAAACACAACCATAACTATTTTAAGACTTCCCCAGAGAGTTTAACTTTGAGCCAAAAGTGGTTTAACGCGAGGCCTCAGGCAGAAGCGGTGCCCACGCAGCCTAATCGTGTGAATTCCGACGTTTAAATCCAGTTGCTTTTAAACTGAGTAACACGTTCACAAGCTCGACGGAAGCAAAGCAGAACTTTTAAAACTGTATAAAAAAGACGCAACAGAATGAATAGGTCAAGAAATGGCCAGTGTTTTTCCACCAAGGAACTTGGCTGCATTTTAGTTTACTGAGAAGACAGAAGGTTTCCTGAGGGAAGAGGATCCATACTCACTGTTTGAAGTCTCCGTGAAAACCTTTTTAATGTCACTTAGAAGCTCCTCGGCCACAGCAGGCAGGGGTGACATCCTCAGCGCCAGCGTGCACGGGCATTTAACAAACCTGTTATAAAAAAAAAAAAGCCTTAAGTTAACCTGTCGCTTTCTGCTCTGCAATATGTCTACATGAATAAAGCTGCGGTTTTTTATTTGAACGACTCTGTAGAAGTCACCGTTTAGCCGAAATTCGTAATATAAAGAACTTACCGACGTTATGCCGGTAAACGCTTAACCAAAAACTTGATTTTCCCGCGCACTCTTACGCGCTAACTTTGCCGAAAAGGTTTCTGTGAATTGTAGTTCTTTAACTGGCCGCTTCCTGAGAATTATGCAGTGCGTGCGCCCCCTAATGGACAAAATGCGCTCCCTGAAAATACCTTCATGCAAATTCGCGTTGTAAGGGACCGAATTGACATTATATTCTTCCCCATAAGCAATAATCAGATAACGGACGAAACATGTTACCTAAAATTAACTGAGAAAAATATGACCATAATATGTTCGTGTTCCATGTTCATAAACTCACTTGCAATAACAAATTGATCTTTGTAGAATTACTGTCATCTCAAATTTCCATGGACAGGATACCTCCATGTAAACCACAATGCTGTCGAAGCAGGTTGCATTTGCCCTCCATGATTCTTCTTTTTGGCTTCCTTTAACTACCCACAGAAAATTTAATACTGGTTACAGCCTACCAAATGGTCAAGGGATCTGCACACTTGATACCTGCAGGAGCTGAGGACTCCCTACACCACAGCAAGAGTACTGAGATCCTTCAGCTCTCCCTGCTTGGTGGCACCATGTGTGAGCAGTCTAAAATCCAAGATAAAATCTGCACTGCCCTTGAAACTGGCTCCACCCAGCAGCTCAAATGCTTTCACTACTACATCTACGGCACGAGGTTCTTCCTGTGGACCAATCACGCACCGCCCACATATGCCGGAGTGGAGGTACCTTACTCACCTTCCATGCTACACTGAAGAGTAGCACTGTGTCACACAACCTCCACCCTGTCCAATGTTAACTTTGGCCAAATCTCATCTACCTTGGCAGCCCTGCCAACACGGAGGTCACATACCAACTCCCCTCAAACAACCGCAGAGGTCTCGAACGTGGTCCACCTACACTTGATATCTCCATTCACAGAACAAGTGAGAAATTTTCTGACTTACGGGAGGTGGGATTTAATCAGTGTCTCACAAATTTTTTCCCCCAAAAGATCCTCACAGAAGGTTTGGGTTGCCCAGGTTTGTCTATCCTGTTGCCCTGTTGGTCAGATCCAACTCACCACCAGTTGGTGATCAGATTACAACTCTGCCCCACACTTCACAAATGTCAAAAGCATATGGCTTTAAGCCAAATGACACAACCACAACATCTATCATTTACTTCTGGATCAAGGTGACCTGGTACCAAGTACACTTGTGAACCTTGTGTTCAAACATGGTATTTGTTATAGACAATCCATAGCTGCCATAGAATACCAATTACAATTCACCGTTCAAGCTTGGACGTGGGAGGTCACTCCTGCCGATCGCACCCTTCCAGCGATCCCTGCCACTTGAACTTGCATACATTCTGGCTTACAGAGGAAGAAATGATGGCCGTCATTGTACATCAGTTATATTAATGAAACAATGAAAGAGATACTGGAGAACTAATCCATTTTATTGATTGGTCTGAACTCTTGTAATCAACTACTTAGACATTGTGCGATACAAACAATTGCATTTCAATATATGGGATACATGGATTTTCAAGTCTCAAATTTAAACAGAAAGTTACCACTGCAAAATATTTGACAGATGAGTTCAGTTGACGCACTGATAAATTTTCTGTTTACCTTCTTTTTTTTTTTAAGATTCAAGTGTTGTAAACTTTTTGTTACTGTTTGTAAACACTCAACATCCCACTGAAAACAGGATGAGAAACATTGATGTCAAAAAAAAAAAAAAAACAGAACATCAGCTCTGGGACTTAGATGGTTGATTTCTGACGCAGAGTTCAGTGTTGACTTGTCACCTAGCAAAGAAAAAATAAAAACAGAATGGTTCCTTACACTTCCTAAAACACTTAAAGACATTGTTGACCTTATTACAAACTTCATACAAAGCAATATTCAGCTGTCAAGAAACTGTTGAGATTCGGTTTAATTCATTTTGGAGGGAAAAAAAAAGGTCACTGAAGTGCATTTTAACCGCAACTACAGCAAAGCAGCAACTCGGCTACACTCAATTTGTACCATTTACAAAAATTTATCTGCAGGTCAGGTGTCTCCATACAAAAGAATATACCAGTAACAAAAACTGACAGGAGCAGAAAGATTCAGATTTCCAAAGAGTTTTGAATGTTAACCAAAATATGCAAGCATATAATTTTCTCTATATGTGTAATAATTTATGAAAACAGGTCAAATGACTAATTTGTCAAAAAGTTAGAACGCTAAAAGTGCAACAACGGTGCAAAGAGTTTGTTGGATGTTTTTTTTTTTTTTTTAAATAACGTGAATTTAAAATGTTTCATTTCAGATTTCTGTCTGAAAAATATGCAACACATAGACGAGGAACGGGTGTCAGAGAAAAGTGTAAGCTGCCTTCTTCCAGTCAGGTGGCATGACTACTGCTCTGTCACAGGAAAGAGTGTACGGCGTGTGACCGCAACGGACAACTTTGACTGAAAATGGGAACATTGTGCACCGGTTTGACAGACACCCAGAGCTTCAGTTCAGACTGATGCTGGCTCAGCCCCACACCTTTGTTTAGTCACAATGCAGATTACCATGGGGTTCCAAATAATAAAAACAAATGACAATAAATTAAAAAATTATAATCCACTATTGAGCTTATTCTTCATTCATCTTCAAAAGCTTCAATACCAGTGTTCAATACATTGCGGTACGCCTTAAAGAACAAAGAGGGGAAGAGATTTTTGCATTTTTTTTTTTTTTTTTTTTTTAAACTTGGGACATTGATTTCTCTCTCACACACACTCTCTCACTCGCAAATAGTACAAAATAAGGACAGTATATCCCATGCATTTTTCCCCACGGTGCTGTAAAAGGCTCGCATCAAGTCAACAAAGCTGAAACGCGTGTGCATATATGAATATAAATACATACGTGCACACACAGACACACAGAATTTAACTCATTCTGTACACGTTCACAATGTGGCAGGTAGGGAGCTGGCTGCTGAAAGTCTTGAATTTCTGTAGCCTTTTCCGCCACAAGTGAACATTTCACTTCATTGAGGCTCGGCTCATGGAGGGGACCCTTAACCCCGAATTCACTGTGGAATCACTGTCAAAACACAGATTCTCCATACAAAGTAGGTCAAATTTAAAAGCGACATAAAAACAAAAATGTCAAGTAAAAGAAGGGAAAAAACACTGCAAAAAGTTATTTCTATATACATACAATGATTTAAAGACAAGGTATGTTTCTTTACAAACAGAATTTGAACAAAACTGAAGAAATAGTTTTTATGCTTCTTTACATCTGAAGTTCAGTTTGTTGTGGATGTTTTACACTAAATGCTTGCCTGGTGCTAACAATCTACACGTTGCAGCACCCAAACATCAGTCTCTGTCCTGAAAGCCAAGGCTCTTGCAGTGGTGCACTTGCCTCTCTTTCCACAATCACCATGGCAGTAAAAACAGGAGGCTCATGGTGGGGGGCACAGGGGAAAATGCCAGGCTAAAACCTTCACGTGGCATGGAAGCTCTCAGCTGAGAGCTCAGTCATCACTGTCCGACAGAGTCTCATACTGCTCCGACAGCAGAGGCTCGCGCTCCCACAAACGGGGTTGGGGTACGGAGCTTGCCTGCCCTTGCTGTGGTGGTGGCTGCGGCGGCTGCTGCTGCTGGATTTGGAGCGACGGTGATGCGCATGCCATGGAGGAGGGTGGTGTGCTACTAAGCATGCGCATGGTTAAAGGGTTGTAGGGGAACTGCATGGAGCCTGGAGAGGGCAGAGGATGAGTGACAGCTTGTCAGTGCAGTCCATAAGAGAGTGACACGTCTAATTACTATGAAACTATTGCCTCAAATACACAGATAAAAATGTTTCAAATATATCGACACACATTGACTGAAACAGTGCTGTAGCTATACTACGCTTGGGAAATCAATGGCTGCAGCAAAGTGGTAGCCTACCTGTGGATGAAGGCCTGTCCTCCCAGGCCCAGGCAGGGGCCTGCCGGTGATAGTCTCCCTCAGAGTGCACAGAAGATACAGAGGAGGGCCGCTCAGCCCCAGTATAGCCCTGCCCAGGGTTTGGAGACTTGGACTTCCTGCTGCTACCTTTGCCCATCATCTTCTGCTTGCTACCTGACAGGCCTGTGGGGCATAATGGCAAAGCAACCATTAATATCATAAAGGCAACTTTTACAACATAGTTACATCAGCTGTTGAAAAAGTAAATGTGCTCAATGCTAAAGACTGGATCGGACCTTGCTAGGCATACCAGGGTCCAAGAAATATCAAATATAAACACAATATAATTAACAACTTGTACTGAGAGTATGGTTGGGTTTTAACTTCATTTGAAAGAAAGATTCTCTATTAGAGTGGTAAAGAATGCAGTGGCGACCTGTGTTGGGTGAGGGACTGGCTTCCTGCCTCCCTTCCATCATGCCAGTTGGGACATTATTACTAGGTTGAGAGCCTCCGCTCTGGTGCTCCTCCGTCTTCTCCTCAAAGTTTCCCATCAGGGCCTTGCGAATGATGTCCTCCAGGCCCAGGTTACTGGCAGGGTCACTGACCGGATGATTTCTGGGGTTGATGTTACCTGAGGTAGAGAAAAAGACGACAAAAAGCATAAGACAGAATGGAAAAAAAATAAATAAATAAAATCATTTTTTCACCTACAGAGTTCTGTAGCATATAAAAACAAATCTCATCAAACAGCACATCTAGGTTGCAAGTACTCACTTGAGCTGGTCACTGCAGGCAAGTTAAAGATTTCAGTGCCTGGTTGTGCACTTGCTGCAACAAAAATTTGATATGCAGCATAAGCACCAATACAATATAGCAAACTTGAAATATTTCAACAAGTTACAATGTGTGGTCTGGTGTCCTGAAAAAAAATTACAACTTTTCTTGAACCAATGCTTTTATAATTGATACTCAAACTGAAGTAAAAGTCCAGAGACTATGCTAATTATTATTCAGGAAACCGGTGAACATGAATTAAAATATAAAGATTAAATTCATATAGCTTACTAATTTTTTTTAATTCAAGTTCAGGAAAATTAATTCTTTGTCCAGAGTTTGAAGATTCATAGTTTGGGGGGGGGGGGTGCTATGCACAATACAAATGTGCAAAAAAATTAAGGCAATTTGCTCACCAACATCAGAATCACTGCCACCTGAAGAGTTCAGCTTACGGAAGATTTCCTGCTTCTTTGACTGAACAATTGGGGAGGTGCTTTCCAGTTTTGTGAAGAAGGACGGCAGGTAGCTCACGCTTCCAGGGGAGCGGGAATCATTTCTATATGGAAAAAAAGAGTAGGATTGTTTGAGTGCTGAATGGTACATGAGTCATGCTCTACCGTCTATAAAGCTTTGATGTCTCTGAACTGGGATCCACATGGATGGACAGGAATACCTATTAAGTCTCTTTCTGGTGATTTTGTGGAGTTTGCTTCTTTTAAATGATTTCATAAGATGTGCAGAGAATTCTTTAACGTAAACCTTCTTCTGATTCACGTGTCAAAGACACCCAAGCATACCTCTGCTCTGTGTTCTCCACCTCACGCCTCTGAGCCTGCTGCATCACAACCTCCTGCTGCTTCTCCATGCTAGGGTAGTTCTGTGGAGGAGAAATGGGTTCGTAGCCCTCTAAAGCCCCACTACCCCGCTCTGGGGACTTGCCAGATCTGGGTATGGAAGGAAGAGGAAGGAAAAAAAAAAAACACCAGAGTCTGAGTACCAAGGGGCAATGTTTAAATCAGACATCACACAATTCTGAAGAGTTACAGGGGACGATTTTTCATGTGACCAAAGAATACAGACTTGGGATTAAAACTGTGCATTAAGCCCTTGCTGTTGCATGTTTTATCAACAACAAGAGGGAAATTACAATGGCAGCTGTTAACATTGTTAAAAACAGGGGTGACATAATATTCTGTACCTGTTCCTGCCCTTATCAGATGCACTCTCAGGAGACACTCTGCTAGAGGGTCTTGAATGGTGTGCTGTCTGGGCCTGATTCTCTGGGCTGTAGCGGCTGGGCATCTTGGTACGGGCAGAGGAAGAACCAGATGACACTGAAAGAGAGCTCTGGAATGTGGCTGCAGAAGATGCGATGGGCATGGCCTGAGAAGTCTCCTGGTTCCGAGCAAAGTCCTGGGTGATGATATGCTTCAGAAAAAGCAAGGAACATTTAGTCGCAAGATTTAATTTGCAGGGATTTAATTTTTTACTCATTGGATTTCTCATATTCTCATAGTAACTTAAGAGGTGTGATGCTCTCCAGAGCCCATCCTACCGAGATGTGGTCTGCTAGGGTCATAACACGATGCGTCTTGGAGATCTGTCCAAACATGTCTGCTTGTGAAGTGGGGGCCATCTGGGGGCAGGATGATTCCATGGGCTGACGGTACCGGGTCAGGTCAAAACTACGGACAGCGCCTATGGGGAAAGTCACAAAATTCAGAGCAGGCATTTTTGTTATTTCGGTAATGGTAATTACATAAACAACTATAATTACTATGTAAATTATTCAATGTATGCCTGTGACTACACAGTAGGTGCTCATCTTAGTAACATTCAATTTATCAATTTTTAAACACAGAATATTTTTTTTGTATTTATAGTAATTACAGTATTTTAATTTCTATTTTTAACAATTTTTCATAATAGTATAGGTTAAAAACAACACAAATGCTAAGCAATTTTAAGCAATGCACCTGTTGCCTGGGCAGGCTTATCCTGTGAAAAGGCACTCTCCTGCTTGTCCTGACTTTGTGCAGGGGAACTGGCAGGGCTGATGACTTCTATAGCCCCACCACCCGGCCCTTCATACCGACTAGAGGACACTGTAAAGCACAGACAGAAATATTCTGCAAAAACTTCTAAGATTCAGGACAGATGTCAAAAGAATTACAATGTACTCGAAACAACAAAATCCCAAAAATTCCCCAAAGAAAGTTTCCTAAGTGCATCATGGCACATTGTGGCTATGGATGTTATGATAATGGACTGTCCTGTAATATTGTTATGAAGATTACTCAGCACACCTATGGTACTCAACTACCAGTCATACAGGATATTCACATAAAAGACTGCATCATCAAGGACCTTATTCATCATCTCTATACGGTGTTTTTGTATGTAGTAACACATTCTGGGAGTCGCGGATATGGAATTTCTTTATACTTGTGTAATGACAATAAAGGTACAGTTAATTGAATGAAAGTAAACTGTTAAGTCAAATTACTGTCAACCTGCTTTGAGTAAGAACTGATGCAAAGCATAAAGCCCATTATACAAATGATTTGTTATTTGAGTGGTAGCTGGGTGCATTTATATTCAACATGTTTTTGGCCATTATATTTAGAACTTAAAAACTCAATGTGATTTTGCCACAAACAGCAAAGATTTCCAGCATTTTATTTCCAGCATGGGCAAGAAGTCTGATAAATTTCTAGGCTATACTGAATAAACTGAAACATTAAAGCAAAAAACAATAAACCCTTCAATCCATAGGATGAGGAAATGGAACATTTAAAGAGGCCTGCCAGAGGTGGAGACTCACAGCTGCTGGAGGAGTCTGAGCTCTGAGAGCCCCTTTCTCGTGAGTCTTTGTCTGAAGCAATCTGCCGGGTGATGATGACATCAATAAAGTTGGCAGCAGTGATGGTAGTCTTCCCACGGGTACGAAGCTCTTCCTCGATGCGTGACTTGGTGGGCGGGCCTTTGTCTTTGCTGCTTTCAGCATAGGCTGTGTGGGGCTTCCCACCTGGCAACACCATGGCACTGTAGGGTGACTGCATGGAACGACGTTCTACCTCCTGTTGGAGGCGTGAGGCCGTCTCATCAGTACGGCCCACCTCTGGTTTCCCTTCCTTGGCCTTGCCCACATCTATCTGGGGTGCGCAGGCAGCAGCATCTACTAGGGCAGCAAGTGCATCAGCAGCTGTGCTGTACCGCGTGCCTGCCTGGGAAGTTGCAGCAGGGGGCATTTGCCTGGCAAAGGCACACAGAGGATGTAGACGAAACAGTGTCAGATAGCCATTAATTACGTCAAATGTTTCTAAATGTGTCACCCCCATTGCCTGTACTGACAAAAACAGAATAATTAAAAAAAAAAAATTACTTTATTACAAATTATTTTCTAAGACAGAATTTCACTGGTTAAAAAAAATCAAGATAGAGAAATCTAAATACAGTCATAGGAATTTTTGTTCAGGTAGTTAGAATACCATGATTCAAAATATTATCTTAATTTTTTGGAGCTCTTTTTTTTTTTTTTTTTTACAGAAAACAAAATGTGTAATAATGAAGGAATGTGTGCCCCAAGGAAACTCACATGATTTGAGTAATGACACTCTTGCTGTTAGTTCCCTGGAAAATACTAGGTCTTTGTTGCACCATGGTCTCTTGTGGTCTCACAGACGGGGAGGGTGAGCGCAGATATCCACGGCTACCAGGCCTGCCTGGTTGCTCTGAGCCTGAAAGATGACAAACAAATTCCCTGCAGGCTTTCTGTAGGGACTGTGGCTATAGGGCTGTACTACTGATAAAATTACAGTTCAATTCAGTAAGATTTGTTAATTTCTAGAAGTACAGAGATAAAATCCACATTACAATCTCACCTCCACGTATGTAATCGCTGGCGGCGGCAGCAGCTGCTGCTGCCATGCGATCTCGCTCCCTTTGCTCCCGCTGTTCCCTCTGCTCCCGCTCTCGCTCCTTCTCCCGCTCCCTTTGTTCCCGCTCACGCTCCTTTTCTCGTTCCCGCTCACGCTCCCTCTCCACACTGGCTGCTGCTGCTGCCACGTGTGCTGGATGACCTGGAAAACCGTAAATGACAGGAAACTGCCTTTAAGCCTACAGGTCCTGTGATTGTGTTTAAGAGGGATTCTGTATGTACTGTGGAAATGATAACATCCAACTGCAACAGTCCCAAGAAGTCAGCTGGCCAATGTGCTTCCCCCAAGGAGGTTTACAGGGGAGTGGTCTTAGTGCTCTTTGGGGCCTGCATGTTATGGTGATGCTACAAGTTTAAGGTCTTGTTCTCACCTGGAGATAGAGAAGTTGGGTTGAAAGCCCTAGGAGGGAAAGGGGCCTGAGCTCCAGGGATGTAGGTGATGCGGTCCATAGGGGGGGTACCTGTTCCCCCAGGGTGAGGCAACAGGATAGCGGGAGGCATCTGGGCCAGATCAATAATCCCTTTTCAGACAGAAGCAAAGGGCCAGCATGAATATCCAAAGCTTCTCAAATTAGGAGAACAAATTAAAACCCCATACATTAGTTTTACCTGGCCCCAGTATCAATACAATTTTCAGAAAAGTGACCAAAAATAAGTTAAGCTGTATGTCCAGCAGAACTGCTATGTCAAGGCTAAAAACAACAGAACTATAATTGAACTCAATCAAGTAAATTAGGGCTGATAGTCGATTAGTAAATTAATGTTTTGATGAAAGCTCAGTTAAGTTACTATTTCAAGGTAAAATCTGATTTTTTCATTTTCGATTTACCACCATACTAAGTGGTAAGATCATTTTTCTCATGCATTACATGCATCTGCACAAGTATAATTACAACTTGTGCACTACTTTTAAAAACAGTACACAAAAGATGTCAAGGCAATGTATCATTTGTATATACCAACAATCAAATGAAGATCTGCATTTATTAATCGCTACAGCCCTAAAATTAACTGGAAAAAAGCCAAAATAAAACATTTAATTTTCATTAGTGGCAAGTTGCCTGGGTCATTTGCTTCTGAGAGTCTGGAAAAGGCCTCTGATTCACACAAGCACACAAAGTTCAGCCACCCCAGGAAAGTATAGAAGGGGCAGGGGCCCAGTACCTCGAGCACCAGGAGGATATGGGATGGTAATCTGTTGTTCCCTTGGTGACAAACCCCTGGCAACTTCAGGCCGAGGGATGACTTGCATCTGCTGAGAAGTGATGTAATCATTGAGGATGGTCTGCCGTGTATTTTCCATGGTGTATAGTTGATATGTGTTGTAACCAGTGGGGGACGGCTGTCTCTGGAACAAGTAGGCTGTTGGACAAAATAAACAGAAAATAATGTCATATTTAAAATTAAACTGTTCCTGAGATATTGATGCAGGATAATATCTTAGACATATGACTATTAATGTCAGTTCTAATATCATAAAGATAATCAGTCACTGAAATTCAAGAAAGTTCAAAAACTGAGGACACTAGAGGGCTAGATGCACAGAAGGGGACCAGACCTGGGTCGAGGGCCCGGTGAAATGCCATGGCTGGATCCAGAGGAGGGCCAAGGTGAGCTCGGTAAATTTCGCCTGGAACTACAGGCCGATGGTGTGGGTCAAAGGGGCTGTGGGCAGACAGGGATTCGGCTCCTGACACTGGAGACTTGGCAGGGACATTGTCACGTTGAGTGGGAGTCATAGTGGTCTTCCTCTCATGATTCAGTGGCTTCCCAGAGGAGATACCCCCTTAAAAATAGACAATAAAAATGTGTCATCGGCATGTATGCTTCCGTTTTTGTCTCACTTTTACATGTATGCCATTCACCAATAATTTAAGGTTACACAGATTAATTAGGAAATAAATATGAGGAAAGAAGTTCTGCCATTAATGAACCTATTGAGTTAAAAATTAAAGGGATGTATTCATATATCAGTAATTTTACAATACCCCCCCCCCATTGTATAACAATATTTTTTTTATTTTGCTTCTTTGGTAGTGTCAATGTATGTCGGGGCTTTAATTAAACCATTTCATGAGGGGTTGCTTTGATGCGTTTTCATATATCTATCACTAGAGAGTACTTAATTTTCCTCTTACAGAAAAATTTGATCAGTATGAAATTTTAAAGGCATTCTGGAATGTCTGCACTTCTTCTTGTGTGTCAAGATGTATAGGTATGAGCCAAGCTTCTCGGAACATGAAAACAATACAAGTGAACACTTACTCACCCTTAACCAGCCTACCCAACCTAGCCACCTCTGCAGTTATTTGTAGATTATCTGATTCATATGAACTTCATTTCGCAGCTCTTAAGTAACTGCAATTTTACTCATTAAAAAAACAGCGCACAAGATGTTAGATGTTTATGTGACATAAACAAGATAGATGAGAAGTAAAGGAAGAGATCAACTGAAATAGAGGAATTGTATTATGCGATCTCTGCAACTGTAGACATTCTGTTTTCTTACAATAAAAAGTGAAAGAAATGCTACTGTGAATGAAGAGGATGGTGGTTAAGTCCACTGCATTTAAATGGCATCCCCTAGTAAATTTTTAAGTTGATTTTTGTGTGTGTGATTCATAACATCCTTTGATACATGGTATACCTGCAAATATTTTTTTCCTGTTGAAATATAAGTGCTGAGATTTAAGAATTACTCTAAATTACTATAACACTTCATCTGGATTTTCATCTGCCTTGGATAAAGCTGTCAGTTACATATTGCATCATAAACATTGTAAGTCATTCTATTGCTACATGAATAAATGCAATTAAAGA
The DNA here is from genome assembly GCA_018136845.1 of Heterotis niloticus. NCBI lineage: Eukaryota > Metazoa > Chordata > Actinopteri > Osteoglossiformes > Osteoglossidae > Heterotis > Heterotis niloticus. Next base: position 4,837,746 of record CM030899.1, read on the forward strand.
CAGGTGTATACCTTCCTGCGAACGGTTCAGCAAGGGGGACCCACGTGAAATGGAGCTGTTGCTGTAATTGACAGGTGTCCTGCGGGCGTTGGGATCCTCATACACTCCGGGGCTGACCTGTGCTTTGCCAGCCTCCATGTGCGTGGAGCGTAATACAGAGGTGGAGTTGACCACAGACGTGTGTCGCACACGATCTGTGCCCTTGCTGCCGTCTTCATATTTACCCCGCTCCGCGGCATCAAGTTGGGGCATTCCATGGGCCAGCTTGCTGGGACTTGTGATCAGTGACTTCACATTATGCTTGATGGCTGACTGGCTTGCACTTCCACTCTCGTATTTAAGAGGTGTGCCCTGGAGGTTGGCATTCACACAATTCAGTAACAGTTTAAGAAGCAATAATAATGTATCTTTATGTAGCCTGCACTGTGACTCCAAAGACACAATTCTGACCACTGGGGGTGTACCTGGGAAATGGACCCTTCCAGGACAGAGCGGGTATTCTGTGCCATGTCAGGGGTCTTGCGGCTGTCCTGGGCAGACAGGTCTTGCCGAGGGATCTCATGGATGGAGCGGCCCATTTCCTTGATAGTGTTCACCCCTTCATACGGTTTGCCCTTTGTGATCCCTCCTTCAAAGGAGCGCATTGGGGGACTTTCTCTCTTTATCTGTTTGCTGTACTTGTGTCCTTCTTCAAATGCTTCACTGGATGTTCTTGGAGTCCCTAATGGCAAAAAAGTAATGTGGACATTCATTCTTTGGTGGGGGCTTATAAACTTACATAAAATGACCTTGACCAAATAAAAAAAAAAATCTTAATTTGTACTAATTTTTAAATAATGTCCATTTAGGGGTATGGGGGAAACTGCCATTGCCTACCTTGCATGATAGAACCAGTAAGCACTGTGCGGTCTTTGGATTCAGAGTGTGGTCCTTCCCTTGGCATGGCACGGCTGATCAAACCTGAGAAAACACAGCAAAGACATCATTATTGGCTGTAGTGAGCCCCTCCTAATGTTGACACCTAGGGCTCAGAACCACTGATGTCCTGCATGGCTTTACCTTCATAGGGTGCAGTTTCCCGGATGGGGTGGCCCCTAGTTATGGAGCCTTCCATCATGTCATAGGAACGCTTTAGCTCGAGGCCCATCCTGGGGCTTCTGGTGCCTTCTCTGGTATTTTTAATGGCTTAGAAGGAAAATAAAAAATTACATGATGCTCTGAATAAACGTTACACATACACTCTGATGTAACTCGTCACCTAACACACCAAAAGGTCCTTTTTAAAAAGAAAAAGAAAAAAAAAAAGTTGTTCCCACAATATAAAATCCAGTTAAAAGTATGTGACAAGAAATAAAGTATCTTGAAAAGGGCAATCTGTTGTGCCTATAGTATGGAGTTGTGTTGGAATTATGCTTACAGTCATATGACAGGATGTGGCCACTCTTGCCCTCGTAGATGACATGGCCCTTGGACAATGCTTCACCCCTGGGCTTCTCTGGACTGCTCAGGTCTTCAGTGGCCAGCTTGGTGATAGTGCCTTTTAGGAGGATGTCTGCTGCTATGCTGGACTGGGGAAGTGCTGGAGTACCCTGATGGCCAAGAATGGGGACTGCAATCATTAAGCAATACTTTGCACCAAATGACAACTGTTACACTTTAGAACTATACTTTGTCTGCTTATTATAAATTATAAATAGTTTGACTTTTTAGACGTTCTAGCTTTTTAACTAATCACACCATAATACCAAAACTAACCACTGATGGTGAATTAAAGAGAACACCCAGATTCCTGAAACATGAATGATTAGTATCAATCATTAATCATCAATCATGGCACAATGCATTAGCATTATATTCATTATAGTTATGGAAAAACCCGTGACCTTGTGTCTGTGACAGAATACCTGAGTAATGGATCCCCCGCGAAATGGCAGGGTTTCGGCAGAGACCTTGGCCGGAGTACCTCTGGTGATACTTCCCTCCTGAATGGCAGAGATTGAGTTTCCTGTACCAGAGGAAAAAGATATTTCTCTATTGGTATTTTGTACTGCAGTCCACATTCATCCAAAGAATAAATTCCATTTCTACAGCTGATACTTAATTGGGCCAATTCACAGTACATTTCGTGTTTTAGATTACAACAGTAAGACTTGAACCACCAATCTTCAGGTTTCAAGTATCCTTGAAAATTATAGGACATGTTATCCAATTTCAATAGAACACCACCTGTGGTCTATTTTGTGCGGTGTGTATGAATGCTGTTTTATAATATTCAACCAATCTGAAGATCCTATGACAGCACTCAGTAGGTCAAAAACCAAAAGTAGTAATGAAACTGTTTGTCTGGTGTTATTAATAGTACTACTACTTATAGTATCAATAACAGCATGGTCCATCCAAAGACTTAATCCAATAACATTCAGTTTACAATTCTATATCGTTGACAGTTGTCAAGTTTCTATGAGGACAGTGTACTGAAGAGACTGTAGGACTCATTGGGTAGACATACCTCTGACAACGCCCTCAAACTGGGCTCTGGAGAGAAGGCCCTCGGCCCGCGGTGAACAATCCTCTTGCTTGATGTAGGACACTGGAGGGTCACGTGGCACACAAAACCAGTTACAGACCACAAAAATAACTAGAAACATTAGTAAAATCAGAGCAAATACTGACCCACAAAATATTCATTCACTATCACTAAACTGCTTGTCCACAACTCTCTCAGAAGCATAGAGCACTAAGCCAGTGAGGGTATACCCGAACAGGACACCAGTACATTGTACGTTAGTCACACACAAATACACTGGGCAAGCCACCAATTACCCTGAAACAAATGTCTTTGGACTGTGGGAGAAAACAAGGGGACCCACAGGAAATGACAAATGCAAATTCCACACAGACTGAGCAGCTCAAATACTGCTACCCACTGCAATACTATGTAACCAATCCAAAAAATATTTTAAACAAAAATGTCTCAGGCTACCAACATTTCTTTAGGCCAAAAAACATTTCAGAACTTTTTAATTACTAGACTCTGCAGCAATATTTGCACAGTATAGTGGGTTCAACAGGACCAGTCTCAACTCCCTGTAGCACTCCTCACCAGGCTTGGCAGGATCCTGCTGCCTTGGTAATCCCAGAGATATGGAGCCCACTGAGCTTTTTGTTGCATCTTGACCATAAACGGCCTGGCTGTGGGAGGGCAAATACGTGCCAGGAGTTCCCTGAAACCAGCCAAAGTAAAGTCTTTAATAACAGAAAAAGTTGCAACCAACTCTAAATTTTTTTTAGATTGATGCTACACCAAGAACATAGTGTTATTGTACACGCAGGGGGTAAGTTTCCTGAGACTTCAAATGTTAAAATTTCAATTTTTGTCTACATTCCATTAGATGAGGGGTGCACTGCTAATAGCATAGATAACAGATAGATAATAGAAAAGCACTGCATATAACAATGAACAAGGATGAACTCCATAGAGGGGCTATGCCAATGCTGAAAGAAGCAACAGCATACAAGGTTTTATGAGATCTAATGCATGGCACTGTACCTGGGAAATAGAGCCTCCTTGGATGAAGGAGGGCTTGTCTGATGGCTTAGTGGTGGGAATGAGTGGGGGTGGGGATGGAATGTTGGCAGGTCTGCTGTGCCTGGAGAAGGTCACACGAGCCCCGTCAGCCAGGTTCTGCATCAGCTGATTCGGGGCTGGTTGGAGAACTGTGTAAAAAGGTTTACGTATCACAAACAAGAACGGGAAACAACTGACAAAATGAAATTGGACATCTATACATAAACATATTGGAGTGAATTAAAGTTCCAAAGTGTAATCTATGATTTGCTCATTGCATCCATTATCAGAATATTAACTTTTGCAAGATACATGGTACACACATTCACTGAGATAGATAGCAAGCACACTGTCAAAGGCAAACACGCTCAAATTAAAGTGTAGATATGCTGAACTTGTGTGTTAAACTTTGTATCAAAACATGCAGATATACGGGAGGGGAAAAAACCTCAAATACACATTAGTACAGCAATTATTTAATTGGTTATTCATCATTGTTATTAATCATTGTTTTACAAATGGAAAAAAATTACATTCTTCTATCTATACATCATCCCTCTAAAAATTCTAATATGGAATTCCACAGTTTCTTTTACCAGTCAATTCCCAGTATATGTAAATAATATGCTGCCTATTGCATGCATTTTGCACTTGTATGTATGTGGTATCGGTCTAACGAAAACTGAGCCATTTGGGAACCAAAGCCAAATTCCCTGTAGCATGTGCATACGTGGCCATGTATATCTGATTCTGATTCAGTTTTCCCATTTTATTCATAGTTTGACTCTGGGCAGGAGACTGCAATTACACCATTATAACATTTTCAAAGAAAGACATTCTGGAAAATCGTGGAACCACAGTATACAAAAAAGTCCTGACTGAGGGTATGTCCTATGAAAGTAGCCTGAATACCACATGCTAACAGGAGCATACCACACCAGATCCAATGGACAAGACCCTCAGGTGACTGTTCCCTAACAATAGCATTCACACACACACGCCTTGATGCGATTACTTGCTTTTGAGGAATTTGTGATGAAAACAGAAACGCATTCCTACGAACACAACTCAAATAAGCTTTTTTTTTTTTAAATTTAAATAAACAAATTTGCCAAGCAACCTCAATAGAAACTCTGGAAACCTCTAGTGGGGTTTGAGATAACTAGATTGGGAAACAATAGTGTAAGGGGATCCTTCTGGGAAGAGTTACCTGGTGGCACACTGTAACGTGAGGCGCTTGCATCAGGCTGTGTTGGTACTTTAGCCAGTTCTCGTGGGGAGAGCCGGAAAGGTGACGCAGATCTGCCGGAACTACCCTGACACTGGGCTTCCTGTTCCAATGCCAGCTTCATATCATATGATATGTAAGGGAAAGGCTTCCCTGTACAGACAAACATACAGACAGAAAGACAGAAGATCAAAAACCGCAAAATGTTAAGTGTCAAAAGCTTTAACAACTTCAAAATCTCTTTTTATAACAGATTCAGTGTCAGAGCAGTTATTTAGGGAAAAACCAACAATGGTCTATCAGTGAAGGGCCCTTTTCTGTTCTCCCTATACCTTAACGACCTAGAAACCTTCATCAACTGTCATAGCTTTTCATATGACAGTTTACAATAGATATTAAAAAGATTATAAAAAAATATATTCAAATTACTTCTTAGAGAAGTCATCCTGGGTGCCTGACAACTTTTGTTCAATGACTGTGCTGAATAACCATATTGATTTCATGTCAGCTACAACACATATTTCTTACTGTTATCCTGTGATTTTAGCAAACACTTTTGCATTGTATTAATTTAAAAGGATTAAGTCAGTTTAGACAAAGGTAGAGAAAGAATTACAATTTTGATTCCTTTTAAATGCTACAGTGACAGCCCGACACAACACACAGAAATCTGACTAGATTTCCCCTATATACATTCACCAGTGTTCACATGTATGTGAACAAGCTTATGAGTGGCTGTGACAGTGCTTACCGTCCCGGTCCAGGATGGTTGGGCTCCGGCTGGCAAAGCGAGGCTGGCGCCTCTCTGTGTCAGTCTGGTCTTGCCGTTGCTTCTCCTCCTGGTGAGCAGACTCATGTACAGCCTTGATTTGGTGTTGGAACATAGCATAGCCACTCAGCGGAGCCATGCTGCCAGGACCAAAGGAAGATGCCACCTGAGGGAAGTACGCTCTTATTAGGAATACTGGCTTGTGTTGATTAAAATGGTGTTGCTATTGACCTGGTATTGTGTTTGCTTTAAGCTGCAGGTCACAGGCATCCATCGCTGATCCAGGCAGTCGATTTTTCAATACAGATCCAAAATAAACAGCTGAAGATAATGCCAAGGGGTTAGGAAAATACAGAAGATATTCTGAACAGAATGAGTAATTCATTAGATATTGCTAGTCATTTCAAATGTCAAAATACTGTTCATAGAGATTGACATAACTCAGGTCTATCCTACAGCACCATCAAAACATACAGTGATGCTTGTGTTGGACAAACTGGAGAGGAGTAAAAGCAAAGCAACCCACAAGTTCCATTCATCTCTGAGAATAACTGAGAAAGACATACTGACTCATTTATTGCTTAAATTTGTTTATAACTGTATTCATTATTGAACAGTACTGTATGTTCTGGTGGTGTGAATACAATTTACTAGACTAACTGGAAAAGTAGGGGGGAGGTTGGGAGGGGGAGACTGACCATTGGTGGGATGGCAGCAGCACGCTGCTGGAGCTGCTGAACATTCAGGTGGCTCTGCTTCGCTGAAGACATCAGCACTGAACCAGGAGAGCCGAGCAAGGTTGGTTTGTCCATGGAGAACCTGAGAGGGAACAAAACAAGTTATGCTTGCGTGAATGTAAAGAGTGAGAGAGAATGTGAGAAAAGACAGAGTAAAAGAGCCTGAGAAAGAAAAATGCATAGGGATGGTTGAGAAAGGGAAAAAATCTGAAAAGGAGAAGAATGAGAGAAACCTTTTTGGAAGCTATTCTTGAAAATGAGAAAAGTCAGAATCTACCTACCCTTGCAATATTTTAGAAGCATAAATTTTTTCAATTAAGAGTATTGCTAACTTAAATATAAGTGTTTTTGAGTTATGACTTTTTGACATGGTTGTGACATTCTTTCAAGCAAGGATTTTTTTTTGTTAGAACATTTGTTGAGAAAACAAGTATTCCATTCCTGCTCAATGATTGCAATGCAGCTACAGCAAATCCCATGACAACATTAATATGCACATGTGCATGTTTGATAAAGGTGAACAGCACCCACCTTTGCCTCTCCGGCTCAGTGTCGACATCCTCATCAGCGCTGCAGGTGGCACTGGAGTCATTGTCAGAATGGGAATCTCTGGGTGGCATCCTCTGAGAGAGACTGATACCTGGCTCTGTCAGTTCACACCGCTCTCCCTTCTCTTTGGTTTCAGGCTCCAGCTTCACCTGCACATCGCCCAAATCCAAGGGCTCCGTCTTAGGCTGCACCTGGGTCTCGTAGGCAGGGCGGGACCTCTCTTCTGAGGCTGCCATCTCACCTGCCTCCGGGCTCTTCTCCAGCTTCACACGCAGTTCCCCATACGGTGACTCACGGCTCTTGGGTACAGTGTCCTGCTCAGAAGAGCCATCAAGACCTGGTGCCCCACTGGGGCAGTCTGCCTGCTGCTCACTGGCCTTACTGGAACCACCCTGGGAAGGAGAAGGGGCACTCTCTGTGTCAGAGCTGTTCTCTGCACCTGCATAGTCAGGAGGAGATAGAAACACATTTGAGTTTAAGGATTTTCACATTCTGAAAAAACTGTTCTATAATAACAACAACAACAATAATAATAATTTTAGAACAAATAATACAGGTGAGTGGGCAGTGATTGTTCATCTACTTTGCAGACAGGCATAGAGTTGCAGTAGTAATGCTGCACTTCAAATCTAGCCAACATAGTTAATTTTATGGCTAGATGAACTATGAGATATTAAACAATGAAGTGCTGTTCAGGTGTCTGAAGGTGCATAAAATCCAAATTAGGTCCTTTGAAAAGAACAAAATGCATAATTAGCCAAAGTAAGGGTATCAACTGAGACTCCTTATAATATTGAATTTTCCCAACTCATACTGGTGTACCTTAGTGTATGACTATTACTATTAAAATGGGTAAGTACATGTTTAACATTAATTAAAATCACTTATCTGGAAATGCACCATTTCCATCCAAAAGCTCTCCAAAGGTGTACAAAATGCATCAAGTTCAAAGTACTAAAATGGCTGTATTATTAATGGGAATTCAGCTTTGGAAGTTACAATAGTCTTTCTCCCCAGATAGGTTGAACTAAAGACGTTGTCATGTTAAAGAACAAAGACTTGGTTAACCTCTGTCGATAGCTGAAATAATTGTGTCCCCAGGGTAGTATATTACAGAGGCCCTGCACACAACCTGACCTTCACTGTCCTCAGGGTTTTCCTCTTCGTTGGAGCCCTCATTGTCCTCTTCATCTGCAGCTGAGGTGGTGGATGCTATGCTCTCACTCTGGGACACATCACGTTCCACACGAGAGCGGCGCGAATCCTGGGCAGAGAACAGACCCATACATGCACACTTTCTTAGTACTCACTTGTTTCCAGTGTCTGTCAAGCCACGCAACACCACATCCCAGATTCTACTTTACCTGTCTGTACCTCTCTCAATCCTGTTCCCACCCTGGCTGAGTCATACCTGTTTGTGCTGCTGAAGCAAGTTGTCCAGGTTGTGCCGCCTCTTATAGTTGAAGTAGAAGTTCTTGCACTGTGCCTCGCTCTTGGTACCAACCATCTTGGCAATGGCTGACCAGTTACGCCCATGTTCTACTAACCCTGCAACCACAGAGGCACTGAAGTCAGCAGTGGGCTACAGTGGCTTTAGCCGATGGACTTTAGCCTGTGCTGATCTTTCAGTAATCTGAACAACAGGCAAGACCTTGCAACATCCCTACTGGGGCCTTGGGACTGGTATCTGTACCATCATAAGCACTTAGATCAGCTGGGTTTAATGGTAAAAAGTAGCTCAGCAACTATCAGCAAAACAGAGGAAAAAGAAACTCACTTAAGGATGCAAGTACAAAATCCTTATGTCTGAATTAGTTGTAGCTGAAAAGATTCAATTACCTTTATAACCATGCCTGCAAAATCCCTGCTGAAAGAACACAGCATTTCCCTTTTGAGATTAGTACACTAAGTTCCCTGGCTGGAACTGGAGAACAGCCATGGAACCTCAACAGCTTTGTGCTCCTGGCTGAGGCCACTTAAGAGATAGACACTTAGATCTCACAATCAGCTTGGATGGTTTCAATAAACAGCTAAGACATACACTAAATAGTGGGATGTCATTTAGCTAAGTTAACCTTCCCCACCATGAGGACATCTCACCTCAAACACCTGCTGGTCATTAGTCAACATGCAAAGGAACATGTCAAAGCCAACCAACATTTTGATAGTACTGGGGCCAGTTTATTGATAATTTTCACAGGAACAATGGTTGTAATGTACTGTGAAACACTAGCTGTTTTATTACTTGAAAACTAAATTATTAAAATGTTATTACTATGATAACCCTCAACATGTCTTATACGTAGGTGTTTTAAGCCATTCACTGGTACATAACATTTCTGTTCTGCATTACTGCAGAGGGATATTAAAGTTACATTTCTTGTAAATATTTGAATCTGAGCATAGTTTGGTGGGAACTACTGTCTCCTTTCACTTTATGTGTGCTTATAATATGTACTAATGGAGCAATGGGACAAGCCAGGCATAAATGCAATAAAGCTGTCCCACTCAGGTGATTTGTCTCATAGTTCCAGAGTCATTCAGTTTTTTTTTTAATCAGAGAACAATTATGCCTATCTGACCTTCTCCTGCTGAAAATATTACATTAACAAAGCTCTATGTAACAAGGAGAAGATCACACTTGGAAAGGAAACCAAATCTGCACTCTCAGGTGGCTCAATGCACAATAGTTCATCTTATTCATAAACCTTTTCTGTGTTTTCAGGGAATTATTAACCACAAGTGACTGTTAGTGGAGACAACACGAACACAATCAAAATAAAAGTAACAGTTAAAAGGGAAGGCCCAAACCATAGTAATGGTTAATTATTTAGGCCTCAATTCTTCCATTTACAACTCCTTAATGAAAGATGTTAACCTTTCACACACTTTTTCTATTATTAACAGTAGCATGCGTAAAGCTAAGCAACAGCCTGATCTTTTCTTAATCTGTATTCAGTTAAAAGAGGTGGGGAAAAAGTCTTTCTGCATTAAAGATCAATGGGAAAATACAATGTGTATGTGTGAACCTATAAAAAGGTTGAGGGACGTGAGCATTAAATAATCCATATACAGGTACTGCAGAAAGAAAACTGTAGTGCAGGAGAGCTGTTACCTTTTTTTGCTACTTCCATTTCTTCCTCTGTCCATCGAGAGGTTTCCCCTGCCTCAACAGCACCTGCAGTAAAAGGACCAGCTGTCAGGCAGAGATCATATAGTAACTGTGGTGGGGCCGATTTTCTCTCTGGCTAGTACTTGTGCACTCCTATGTGGAACAGAATGTGTCCCAGAGTGAGTGCTGCAACCACCACCTCAGCTGCAGATGAGGAGGACAACAAAGGCTCCAATGAGGAGAAGAACCCAGAGGACAGTGAAGGTCAGTACCATGTCACTGACACTAACTGAATAATCTGTTTACACTCCGGACCGCTGACACCGAACCCCCCGCCATCAGCTTCTAGAACTAGGCAGAACAATGACAGTATTTCCATCCCTCAGAAAGCTTTGGCTCACTGTTTGATCCCAGGCCAGACTTTTTCCTCAATTTCTTCCACAGTTGCACTAAGGAAGCCCAAAGTTTGCCATTTCTTTTGACATCTGAACCAATAACCAGCCCCTCTGGTCTCTTCTCTCACTGCTGCCAGAGCTCCCTAACACTATGTAAACAGAAGACAAATATAGTTCTAGATCACCCCTGATATTTATGTAATTTTATTTTTCCATTGCAAGTTCCAAGGTAACCATTTTTAATAAATGTGCTCATTTATGGACAATACATGGACACCCAGATATATTCAATTGTAACCGGTTCCTAGAAAAAACTTGAATACTGAAAACTCAGATATTGGAAAGCCATTTCCATTATTTCTTATGAGGACAATTATGAAACCCAGAAACCCCAGTTTATTTCCCCAAAATATCCCTAACACTCTAAATATACTTCACTTTCTCTCCAGTGGGAGCTAAACCATGTCAAGACATTTTAGGGGAGGCTTGAAACTGTTTTAGTAAGTATCAGGCACATGCCATCTCACCTGGTATGGCAACAGCAAAAAGGGTAATACTGCAGAAGTCAGAGTCAGAGAGAATGCCCTCTTTTGAAATATGGGTCAAAGAACTCAGTAACCTGCTTCACTTAGAAGAGGCTGAGCCAGATTACAGCAGACAAATTTACTGAAACTTATATAAACAAGTTGGTGACTTTGTATAAAGAGACATTAAAGGTGGTTTGATGGATATAAAACTGAGACACTGTATCACAGCATGTCTGCTCTTTTGTAGGTTTAAGTCAAGTGATGATGGACCAGCCAGTTGAGCATAAGTCAGGGCAAGGTAGAATGCAAGTCTTTTAATATATAATTTTACAGAGATTTCTATCAAAATGAATCATGAGATAATTGCAATATCCCTAGGTATGACTTAAAAGAGAGACTAATCAATCCCATGTCCAATAGCTCGAAAGCACTTCTATAAAATATTGATCAACTGCAAACATACACAGCATTGATCCCATGCTTTATTCTCCAATTTATTTAGCTAATAACTTGAAACAACAATAAACAAAAATTCTTAAAAACCTCCTGTTTTGTTAATCCGTGATATTCAGTCACCTCCTCAAAGCAGATGAACATACAGGATCGCTGTTAACCGTAAGAGAGATCCATGACAACAGGCCTACCCGGGAGCCACCATTGCCACGGCGACAGTGGACTCCGAACCCCAGTTGGCAATAGGGGAGGGGCTCTGCACAATCAACACTGCTGGAGCACATTGTAGAATTTGCCAGAGCAATGGGTGTCTTCACAGAGGAAGGGGACTATAATTATTCAAATCAAAAGTTGGCACACTTGCTGGTAGAAGAATCCATGTCAAATAGGCCAAGGAAAACTTAAAAGAGCAGAACAACAGAAGGCAAAGCGGCCCTCACGCAGGGCACCTTGCGTAAAATCCACACCTCCCTTAATGCACCCTGCTGGTACATCATCGTGACGCAAAAACTACACCGCATTCTTGTCTAAGTCTGGTTTATGACTTGCCAATGAACTGTAGAAAACAACAGCTGCTCTTTTAACACCCTAAGCCTTATGCAAGAGGGAGGCATATAGTGCCACTGGAGAGGCTGTCAGAACAATTGAGTTTGGCAGCATTTTCCTTCCTCATTTTACAAACATCTAAAGCTTAGAGCATCTAGGCATTCCCACGACACAAGGCGGCCAGGGAACTACCACAGAGTAAATATCAGGATGAAAGTGAAACAGGCCCTTACCCCTTGTTGCCTGTGGGTCCATGGCTACAGGGGGAGGTTTTGCCTGTTCTCGCACACTCCTCTGGACAGGCTCTGGCTTGGGAAGCTGGGTGGTCTCAGGTAGCACTGAAGAAAAGGGGTCCAAACAGGGAAGAAAAAGCAGTCAACAGAATAGCATGTTCATAAGATGGGTGGTACGAGAAATCTCAGGCCCAGCCACTGAGCTCCAGGCCAGCTGTCTCCTGTTCAGTGAAGAAGGATGCTAAACACTTTTCAGGAAATAATCTGTCACTGCAGCTAGAACATATGGGTGTGCAAACGCGGTGACCATGGAGACTGACTCATGCAGCAAGGGGGATGGCAGGGCATGAGGAAGAGGAATGGCACAACGTTTCTCATTTACCCTCCCTTCCTGTTACAGCGAACAACAAAGTGTCTAAAGCATTCAAAGAATGAATACAATTTAAGCAACTCCTACCTGAACAGCTGTAAGCACAAAATTATGGACAGAAGGATTGTGATCTCTCTTCTTCTCACTTGGGAGAGAAGTTCAGACCATAGAGGGCACTAACCTGGCTCAGGGGCAGGTGGGGGAGGCTCCTCAGCTGCCACAGAAGCTGCTTCATTGGCCATGGACCGAGTGGTGATGCGGCCCTTGCGCCGGCCCTGGCTGTTGGCGGTCTTCCGACCACGAGGGGCGCTCTGCTCCTTCCCGTCTTCCTCTTCACCGCCACCGTCACACTTCTCTTTGTCTTTGCTGATGTCTCTGTAAGATAGCACGTTTTATACAAAAAGGTGTCTTGTCTGCTGACCTCATATTGCCTTGTTAAAATACCCAAATGCCTTTGTTCCACAGATGGCTGATTTTGATTTTTATTTTGTCAACCATGCAACAAGAACAAAAATATCAAATAAAATGTACGATAAAGGCACAAAAAGCAGAACTACACATTTAAATGTCATTTATTTTATATTTTTTATCTGAAATATTGGCTACACTGAGAGCTCATAAGAAGGAGGTAAATCAAAAGTGACCCAGACACAATATTCACGGGGAGTTTCTGTGGTCACACTGTTTCATAGGACTTTGAAAGGACTGCGCAACAACATAACTACAACCCTCCAAGTTGATAATAACATTTGATTCCAAGGAAAAACAACTATGCTCTAAAAGCAAACCCTTGAGCAATCATACTTTACTAGAAGCAAACACAAACAAGATTCTCATCAGCTATTTATAGAATAAACAAACCTCTGTACAATTTAAAAACCATGTAGCTTTGAATTCGTTTTCCGGTTCCCAATATTATAGAAATCAGTCTGTACTAGTCATCAAGCAAAATAAGACTCTTTCCCTAATTATGATCTGCACATTTTAAAATGAAGAATTCTGATGCTTGAGGTAATGTGCTCCTGAGAAAGCCTTTGTAACACAAACTCTCATAGTTCAAAGTTAAAACTACAATTATTTTCACTGATTTTCACTATGTGAAATAATTTTCATAGTGTCTGAAAAGCTTTGTAGATATAATTAAATGTACTGTATGTATGTGTTTACGTTCTAGTTATAGTACTGATCATTTCATTTTATTGGGTAAATTACCTGTTCAATACCCAGATTATAGGTTATACAAGTGTTACTGTAGTACACAGCCCCATATACACTGCCACAGTAAAAAAAAAATATATATATATACACACAGACACACACACACACAATAAAAATCCCCCTTATTGCCTGGAAAACTGTTACCAGTGAACAGTGCTCATCTCCCTCCATTGAAATGGGTTTCCTCCCCAATTCTTAGACATGTAAAATGTTTGCATAAATACTTTTATTAATGTGCAAATATACAGATTTTAATACAGTACATTTAACAATGAAGATCACCTTGGGTAAGGGTGTCAGCAAAACACTTTTTAAAAACTACCACTGCATTGGAGAAAAGCATCTGCTAAATGCATAAAAGTAAATGTCAATATCTTGTGATGCTCAGCTGATGGGAGGTATGAAAAATCCAAATTTCTCCTCAAAAAACAAAGAAATGCCTTGTAAGACAACATAGGGGTAGTTAGGGTAAAACTCATAAAGCTGAATTCTCTTAACTCAAATGGGCGTATGCTGGGGATAACTAAGACTTAGTAAAACATGCACAAGTACAGCAAGTATTAAAATTTATAGACTCCTTAAACTAAGGTTTGAACAGATTTTTGCTGTAGGCTGTCAGACTGCTGATCTCTGGACAGCATACAGACTGATCATCACAATCACTGACTGCCCACATATTATATCATGACTATCACCACTACTGACTGTTTGCACTGCTGTGTCATCCCACACCCGACATCTGCCCTTGCTCATCACCACTGCCCTGTCGACCTTTGAATTTCAGTCACTGCGCACGGCCAATTGTGTTAATTGTAAATATAAGTTTAATTTTGTTCTGCTGATTTTCTTTGTGCTACAATAGAACTATTATCTATCTAGTAGGAACTATTTATCTAGCTACACTTACCAACTGCCTCAATATTTGTTCTGCTCCCAAGCATGTTTTTCTATGTTGTTTTATGTCATAATGTGATGTTTAATGCACTGTGCATCATGGTCCAAGAGAAATTACATTTCATTCTCTCTCGTATATCTGTATAAGTGCAGAGTGGCAATAAAGTGCACCATGGACCCATTAAGTGTGTGTATGTATTACAGACATTTTGCTAACACTACGGGGACCATAGTATGTGGAGAGGAAACTTGATGCACCTCAAGGAAACCCATGCAAATTATGCCAGATTTGACTCCATTTCTAAATGTGCAATCCAGGCAGGCACCACTAGCCAGCAGTGCTTCATGCTGCATCACTATGCCACCATTATAAGAAAAATATTCTCACAATGACAACAAACCCTGGATAATAAACACTTTAGGGAAATTGTGACTTAAAATTAATTTTACACTAACAAAGCTTTTCACTGTTATGTCACAAAAACATTGATCATTTTTAACTAACCCCGAGATTATGATAATTTGATCAGTCAACAATATGACAGCAATCTTATACACACACACACACACACGCAAACACAGTGATACTCACTTGGATTCCTCTTTTTCATCTTTCTCTTCCTCTTCCTTCTTCTCCTCGTCTTCTTTTTTCTCTGCCTTCTCCGATTTGTCCTCCTCGGTCTTGTCGTCACTTTTCTCTTCCTGTGATGGGCGTGTTATCTGTTGCTAAAAGAAAAAAAGGGAACAATTTATATACAGATTTGCCATACAACTGAGGTTAATTTAATACATAAATTAGCATGAAAGCGCTCTACCCATTATGGCTAATGGACAAATGCACTAAATACATCGACACATCAAGTTTGACCTGTCACATTGCCAACATTAAGAAACTACACCAAGAGCGATACTGGCATAAACTGAGACCATTTCACAGAATGAGTTCAATGTGCTGTCCATTTTGAGAAAGGCAATAGTGCGGATCTTGTTCCCAGCCAGGCTGAACACAAAGAACTTCTAGACTATTTGAAGGCACACATCGCTGAGGCTTGTGCTACCATCCAACCAGATATTTATCTGTACTGTGATGGGTCAAACTTCATAACCAATAAAGACGTCATAAAGCGGACTTAATTACTGAGTGTCTTTTCAAATTTTAAAAATATCAGTGGTCACATGATGCTCCTTTCCCATTTGAAAATACTGAATTAAACTCAAGGTGATTGCCTCGAAGATGACAGATGAGGACAGGTGTTGATACATACTTCACAGATACACTTGTTGGTCTAATGCAAAACTGTATTGATTAGATCAAATAAACACTAGTCATCTTAAAAGTTTTTGGGTAAATTCAGGCTTTTGACTTACCCCATATAAAGTTCAGTCTCTGTTATGAACAGCTTTGTTTTTCACACCCTTGAAATTTGGTACTTCTCATCCTAAATGAGGTTATTACACAGTCAAGTTTATTAAAAGCTAAAAAGCCCACTTCACAATCTTTCAAATTTCTACTTTAGTCTTTAAAATATGGCTTGGAAATGCAGGTGTAGATGCATCACACAGAGCATTTGTTGAGCTGACCGAATAGCCCAAGCATCAGGCTTAAGCTCTCTCTCACACACACACACACACACACACACACACACACACACACACACACACCTCAGTAAAATATGTAGAACCTACACAAAATGAAAATGGAACCATTTATTTTAAAATTATACGTAACACATGCACGCATGCACGCACACACACAGATATCAGTGGCGTATGGGTGATAATTTGATCATTTTCATTTGCACCTTTCCACTGGTGTACTACTGACATGTGCGTTATTCTTGTGGCACCCGTGTGTTCAACAGCACCAATAATATTTATGAACTAAATACAGGCACTTTAAGGGTAATACAGTCTGGTGTGTGTGTGTGTGTGTGTGTGTGTGTGTGTGTGTGTGTGTGTGTGTGTGTGTGTGTATATATATATATCTATCCATTTTCACAACATAAAACAAAGTCTAATTTCGTATCAGAAATTCAACAGTTCCAGCACTTCAGATCACTATCCCAGACACACTAACAACCGTTTGCACAGCATCTCACTTGCGCTATACGACAATTTTGAATGTAAAGCCAAGTGAAATTATACACCGAGTTTGCAGTTTGGTATTTGGTACACCCCTATCTTCGCAAATTGTACATTCCATAAAGTCAACTATAACGTGACAGTAATATGTGACATAAATCAAGCAAACAGACCTTTCTAGCATTAGTTTGTGTTCTATTAAGTATTGGAATGGTCAAAACAAGTGACCTTGGGGATTTGAATGTGGCATGATGGATGGCACTAGCCATGTCACTTCTAGCATCTCCCAAATGGCTGTTGTCCTGGACTTTCCATCCACAATTGTTTCAAGGGTTTGGCAACAAGAGTGTGAAAAGTTAAAAAGTACAAGTGACTGGGAATCCTGTGGACATAAACAATTTGTGGATCAGAGGGGTCAAAGGAGAATGGTGAGCGTAGTGCAAGCAAACAGAAGGACTACAACCAGGCAAATCACATCCAAATTCAACACTAATGTGCAGAATCTCAAAACAACGCTTATCAGAATTTGTCTCAAATGGGCTATGACAGCCGAAGACCATGTTGGGTGCTGATGCTGTCAAGAAACAAAAAAGTGCATCTCCAATGGCCACAGGAACATCAAAACTGGACTGTTGAGGAATGGAAAAAAGTGAGATGAATCCAGGTTCCTTTTGCATTATGCTGATGGAAGGATAGAATTTGGCATAAGCAACATAATTCCATGAATGAATCTAATGGTGGCAGTGTGAGGAATGCATTCCTGGTACATACTAGAGTCCCTAATACCCACTGAAGAACGACACTGCATATCGGAACATTGTCATCCCTTCATTGCTACGATTACATCGTGATAATGCACCATATCACAAGATGCATCATCACTACAAGGTTCCAGAAAGACATAACCGCTAGTGTTTATTGCTTCAGTGGCCTGCGTAGTCTTTAGATCTCAACCATGTCAATCATCATCGATGAGGTGTAAAGGACTGTTTGCAGCAAGACTGTGTGGCCGTTCAATCTGCAGTAACTTCGTAACAATAATTTCTGCATGGTACAACATTCCTGACCAACGTGGCCAACGAGTTACAGAATCCATGCCCAGACAAATTCATATTTTTCTGAAGGCCAAAGGAGGAGCAACAGAATGAACTTGGGTGGCCTTAAAAGTAAACATCTTGGATTCCGTAACCCTTGCAAGCTACTGCACATATTGTCATTTGTGCTTATTCAGAGACTGAACAGAACATTCTG